>WBNM01036510.1:79022-148338 GCA_013399055.1 Ramphastos sulfuratus | reverse complement strand
GGACCTCAAGGATCATCTAGTTCCAACCCCCTGCCATAGGCAGGGACACCTCCCACTAGTACAGGTCACTCAAGGCCTCCTCCAACCTGGCCTTGAACACCTCCAGGGAGGTTGTGGAGCACAGAATCACCCAACGTGATCAAAGATCACGTTGGGTGATTCTGTGCTCCACAACCCCCCTGGGCAACCTGTGCCAGTTATTCCAATTATTCCAATAATTATCTCATCCCTACTTAGTCACAAATTAGTCAAGTTGTACATATTTAGTTTGCTCATATGAATTCACATGCAACTGTTTGACTCCCTTAGGAGATGTGAAAAGCAAAGAACACTTTTAGTGAAAGTAGAGAAACGACAGATTGTGCCTCAATGTGTGTGTGTATATATATACACACACACACTGTATGTTCTGGCACATGGCAGGGTATATTTACTGTATGAGGCCATATGCTTGAAGAATTAGAACAGAGGGAAAAAAATCCATTTCTGAATGTTGTATGTCTAGTTTACATATTGTTAAATAGATTCTAAATATACAGGAAACAGCTGATGAGATTCACAATTCATACAGGGCAGGCAATCATATACAAAGATCAGCAGCTGCTCAGGAGTCAGATTTACAAAGAAAGAAGGTGCCACACTTATCTGTCTGAAGATGTATCACTGCTCCTGTCTTTTCAGCTTTTCAAAAAGAGTCTCTTAAAACTCTGAGTATGCCAAACATAATAGAAGCATCATTATAATCCTGGGCTGGTTCCACCAGCCCAAAGGTGAAGCCACTAAGCACCATACTACATTGTGTAATACAAATATGCCCACAGTCAACCTAATGCTTTGTGTGAAAGTGCAAATATGTTCAATGGCTGAAACCACTGAGAACTGTAAGGCTTTTTTCAGCCTAACAGAGACCAGCATAAGAATAATTACCAGAAACCAGAATAATTTACCAGAAACTGAAACAAGATTAACTCTTGAAAAAATTGAGCTCAATAACCCTCCAACCAGTATGGATATGTAGATTATGCTTGTAATCAGAAGAGATTTAAATATTCATAGAATCATAGAATGGTAAGGTTGGAAGGGACCTCAAGGATCATCTAGTTCCAACCCCCTGCCATAGGCAGGGACACCTCCCACTAGTACAGGTCACTCAAGGCCTCCTCCAGCCTGGCCTTGAACACCTCCGGGGAGGGAGCAGCCACAACCTCCCTGGGCAACCTGTGCCAGTGTCTCACCACCCTCACTGCAAACAACTTCCTCCTAACATCCAGTCTAAATCTCCCCTCTGCCAGTTCAAACCCATTGCCTCTTGTCCTGTCATTGCAAGACCTTGTCAATAGTCCCTCCCCAGCCTTCCTGGAGGCCCCTTCAGATACTGGAAGGCTACTCTAAGGTCTCCTGGAAGCCTTCTCTTCTCCAGGCTTCAGAGCCCCAACTCTCTCAGCCTGTCCTCATAGCAGAGCTGCTGCAGCCCTCTGAGCATCTTCATGGCCCCCTCTGGACGCGCTCCAACAATTCAATGTCCTTCCTGTGCTGGGGGCTCCGGAACCCTACACAGTACTTCAGAAAGAGTAGCTTGCATAGATGCTTCCATACCCTTTGTTTTGTTGGGTTTGAGGCTTCCTTTATTTCTTTCTGTTATTATGGGTCAGAAAAAAACAATGTTTGGTGACATATCTTCCCTTCCACTAGAGTTTAAGGGGAAAGAGAAGAGACTAGTTCTTCAACAGCAACAGCTAGAGGTTATGATCACAATTCCCATTCCAGTATCTCAGTTTCCCTTCCTTTCAAGTGTGAGAATTGTCATGTTGGCATCTACCTCGAAGGGGTTCTGAGGATTAATTCTCAGATGACTTGGAATCATCTAAACTGTGATACTTGGCTAGAAACTGTGAATTAGCAGATGTTGCTATTACAGTGACAATTTCTTACATTTTAAAAGTTGATCTTTTTGAGTGAAAAGCCAAACCAAACAAAACCAAACAAACCCAAAAACAAAACACAAAACCCCCCACAGAAAACCAACCAACCAAACAGAAAAAACCCACCCAAACACAACCAACCACAACACAAAACCATCCATTGGTTTCTACACCAGCCTTTAGATAGCAATCTTGACTTTCAAGATTCTTTTAACTTTATTGTCAGAGGAAGAAGACTGAGAGAAAGGGCTGGAAAAAAATCTGAAAGTCACAGAAAGCCTCTCCCCTTAATACTTCTTACTGTCTTACTTAATAGATACTTCAGACCTGCAGCATTGACCCCTATTAACTGTCATTATGGAACTTTATCCCACTGGTTAGAAGAGTTTTTTCCTGCTGTGCTGAGCAAGTGCAGTCTCCAGCCAGCAGGACTTGATGCATCATGTAAACTAAACAGCAACAATGACAAGACAAAAAGGACTTTGATAGAGAAAGACTGATCATGGCAAATGGAGAAGTGTCACAAAGCCAACCTCATACTTGCCAAAATTCAAAGCCACATTTGTCATCTGCAGCACTTTTTCCCTTGTGCAGGCTGCTTGTCAATGGGCCTAGTTGAAGTGTTGAGCAGGCGAGGAGATGTGGAGGTGAAGAAGTGAAGACATCATTCTTCATTACTTCAGAAAGGGGGAAAGGAAAATAAGAAATAGTCGATCGCACTACAGTCTTGATTAATTACTAGACTTGGCAGTGACACTGAGAGCCAGAGGACAGAGACTTTTACTGCTATATAGACACAGCACAAACACAACTTCCCTGAGAACCACCAGCTCAACAAGGCAGGCATTAGTGCCTGGATCCTGAAGAGGTGCAAGCTGAAAACACAGACCTGCAGAATCATCCAGTCCCTCTTCCCTCTGCATTGCTGCTCTGGGCTTTGGACCTTCTTTCATGTACTGGCAGTAACTTTGGCTAATTGTAAGCATCAAAATGTTGCATACAGTGTTTCCAATATGCATGTTGCCTGTACAGACTGTGAGAACAAGGCTGTTGTGTGAAACTGAAATGGCTGCAAAGAGGGTCATGGAATCATTTAGGTTGGAAAGCACCTTTAAAATCATTGAGCACAACTGTTAGCCTAGCACTGCCATGTCCACTACTAAACCATATCATTAAGCACTACATCTACTTTTAAATGTCTCCAGAGTTGGTGACCCTGGGCAGCTGGTTCCTGTGCTTGACATATGCTTTGTGTTAGCCTATTTCAAAGTTTACATCACATGCAGCTGTGATCAGTTTGAGTGTTTCTTTGGTTTGTTTCTGGTTTTGTTGGGTTGGTTTGTTTGTTTTCTGTAGATGATCTTTACCCTAAAAGTTGATAAAGCCTTTCCTTGAAAAAGTTACCTGTATTGCTAAAGTTGCCAGTAGCTCATCTCCCCTTACACAATAATTACAAAATCATTTGGAGTGCCATTATGGTAGGAAAGCAGCTCAATTAAAATACCTAATGGGTGTCATATCATGTACACTTAGTATTAAAGGAAAAAGGGATTTCTTTCCCTAAGGGCAATCTTATAAACTCAGCCTGTGATCTCAAGTTTACACCTTTGCAGGTCATACATCACCTGAAATTGATCTGAAGCTTACACCTGCACTTTTGGAGTTCTTAAAGAATTCTATAAAAAGCACATAAGCCATCAATGAAGATTTGTCTCTCTTCCCTCAAAGTTCTGCTGATTTTAATAAGAATGAACAATATTTCAAATACATCTTAATTTCTATATCCTAAAGTTCTTATTCAGCAGTCACAAAGGTTTGAAAATGGTTTCAATTTTTATTTCAGCAAACGGGCTTGAGATAGAGATGACAGGCTGAGAGAGTTGGGGCTCTGCAGCCTGGAGAAGAGAAGGCTTCCAGGAGACCTTAGAGTAGCCTTCCGGGATCTGCAGGGAGCCTACAGGAAGGCTGGGGAGGGACTATTGACAAGGTCTTGCAATGACAGGACAAGGGGCAATGGGTTTAAACTGGCAGAGGGGAGCTTTAGACTGGATGTTAAGAGGAAGTTCTTTACAGTGAGGATGGTGAGACACTGGCACAGGCTGCCCAGGGAGGTTGTGGCTGCTCCCTCCCTGGAGGTGTTCAAGGCCAGGTTGGAGGAGGCCTTGAGTGACCTGTGCTAGTGGGAGGTGTCCCTGCCTATGGCAGGGGGTTGGAACTGGATGATCCTTGAGGTCCCTTCCAACTTTAGCATTCTATGATTCTATGCTTATGAATGGTGGCTTCTCTCATTCTCCTCCAACCCTGTCATCTCCACCTGATGAATTAGGCACACCCTAAAAACCTTAGACAACAGAAAATTAAGCAGGCATTCAGAGCAGCTAAGTCAGCAGCATTTCTGGGCACACACAGGAGCAGAACAGGAGACACCTTAGTAAAATTTCATGAGAGAAAACAGGTATGTAAGGTATCCCAGGTAGTTACACTGCCTAAGCAGAGTCTTCAGCATCACTTAAGCTGCGCTTTAAACACCAAAATGCTTTGATGTATCCTGACAACAATCTTTGATAACTGAAATTTCTCACTTGCCTGTTAGCAGAGTATTTCACAAACTATATGCATTCTTCTAAAACACAGAAGTAGCAACTAAGCACTACAACACAGCTAGAAAAGAAAGTAGCAGACAGAAAAGTGTCTTTCAGAAAGCCATGAATCAGCTGTAGCCAAGCTGCACTGGTCAAAAGGAGCACATCTGGAAAGCAGTGTGTCCCTGCTGAGAGACAGAGATCTGGATATGGAAACCACAGGAGAACAACACATGTCTGCAAAGATCTGCTCTACACATTATGGAGACACCAATCATGTGGAGTGGGTCCAGAGAAGGCCATGAAGATGCTCAGAGGGCTGCAGCAGCTCTGCTCTGAGGACAGGCGGAGAGAGTTGANTACATCACATGCAGCTGTGATCAGTTTGAGTGTTTCTTTGGTTTGTTTCTGGTTTTGTTGGGTTGGTTTGTTTGTTTTCTGTAGATGATCTTTACCCTAAAAGTTGATAAAGCCTTTCCTTGAAAAAGTTACCTGTATTGCTAAAGTTGCCAGTAGCTCATCTCCCCTTACACAATAATTACAAAATCATTTGGAGTGCCATTATGGTAGGAAAGCAGCTCAATTAAAATACCTAATGGGTGTCATATCATGTACACTTAGTATTAAAGGAAAAAGGGATTTCTTTCCCTAAGGGCAATCTTATAAACTCAGCCTGTGATCTCAAGTTTACACCTTTGCAGGTCATACATCACCTGAAATTGATCTGAAGCTTACACCTGCACTTTTGGAGTTCTTAAAGAATTCTATAAAAAGCACATAAGCCATCAATGAAGATTTGTCTCTCTTCCCTCAAAGTTCTGCTGATTTTAATAAGAATGAACAATATTTCAAATACATCTTAATTTCTATATCCTAAAGTTCTTATTCAGCAGTCACAAAGGTTTGAAAATGGTTTCAATTTTTATTTCAGCAAACGGGCTTGAGATAGAGATGACAGGCTGAGAGAGTTGGGGCTCTGCAGCCTGGAGAAGAGAAGGCTTCCAGGAGACCTTAGAGTAGCCTTCCGGGATCTGCAGGGAGCCTACAGGAAGGCTGGGGAGGGACTATTGACAAGGTCTTGCAATGACAGGACAAGGGGCAATGGGTTTAAACTGGCAGAGGGGAGCTTTAGACTGGATGTTAAGAGGAAGTTCTTTACAGTGAGGATGGTGAGACACTGGCACAGGCTGCCCAGGGAGGTTGTGGCTGCTCCCTCCCTGGAGGTGTTCAAGGCCAGGTTGGAGGAGGCCTTGAGTGACCTGTGCTAGTGGGAGGTGTCCCTGCCTATGGCAGGGGGTTGGAACTGGATGATCCTTGAGGTCCCTTCCAACTTTAGCATTCTATGATTCTATGCTTATGAATGGTGGCTTCTCTCATTCTCCTCCAACCCTGTCATCTCCACCTGATGAATTAGGCACACCCTAAAAACCTTAGACAACAGAAAATTAAGCAGGCATTCAGAGCAGCTAAGTCAGCAGCATTTCTGGGCACACACAGGAGCAGAACAGGAGACACCTTAGTAAAATTTCATGAGAGAAAACAGGTATGTAAGGTATCCCAGGTAGTTACACTGCCTAAGCAGAGTCTTCAGCATCACTTAAGCTGCGCTTTAAACACCAAAATGCTTTGATGTATCCTGACAACAATCTTTGATAACTGAAATTTCTCACTTGCCTGTTAGCAGAGTATTTCACAAACTATATGCATTCTTCTAAAACACAGAAGTAGCAACTAAGCACTACAACACAGCTAGAAAAGAAAGTAGCAGACAGAAAAGTGTCTTTCAGAAAGCCATGAATCAGCTGTAGCCAAGCTGCACTGGTCAAAAGGAGCACATCTGGAAAGCAGTGTGTCCCTGCTGAGAGACAGAGATCTGGATATGGAAACCACAGGAGAACAACACATGTCTGCAAAGATCTGCTCTACACATTATGGAGACACCAATCATGTGGAGTGGGTCCAGAGAAGGCCATGAAGATGCTCAGAGGGCTGCAGCAGCTCTGCTCTGAGGACAGGCGGAGAGAGTTGAGGCTCTGCAGCCTGGAGAAGAGAAGGCTTTGAGGAGACCTTAGAGTAGCCTTCCAGTATCTGAAAGGGGCCTACAGGAAGGCTGGGGAGGGACTATTGACAAGGTCTTGCACCCTGCACCATGCTCAGCTGTGCAATCCAGAAAGGCTCAAGGTCACCTTCCTCATCTACACAAATTACAGCAAATGTGCAAAACCTAAACTCCTAAAAATGGCATCATTTTAATCTCCATGCTTCTCTCTGCCCTGATTATCATGTTAAAAAGGGCCCATCTCTTCAAAACATAAACACTGTCACCCTCAAAGCACAAGTGTTTTCTCAATAAAAAATGAGTCACTTTCTAAGTAAAGGTAAACCTGCTTCAGAAGCTTTGTAAATCATTGCCCTCAGCACCATTTTCATGCAAATGTGCAGTACCTGTTTTCTCAGGTTTTCTCACAAAGCAAAATCTCAGCAGGTGCAAAATCTAGAGAAAGAAAACTGTAAAGATTTGTGCCTTTTTTTAAAAGAGGTTTTAATTTCATTTGGTTCTAAATTGCAGCTCAAGGTGCAGAAAATATATACTACTACTAGGAGTCTGTCTTTCCCTGACACACTTTATTCATTGATCCCATGTAATGAAAGCAAGCTTGAAAGACTGCTCTACTTTGCATCTCTTTTTAGTGTTCACTGATGCTGATGTTTCAGCATCCCTCTGTGTGGCTGGTGCCTCAGTACAGCTCCAGAGATCTGCCCCTCCACTCTGAAAGCAACCAAATTTGCTCTAAGAAACAAAAAAATAAAAAATATGTACATCCAAATGCCTGAGTGGATTTTCTCTTCACCTCTTCCTGTATGTGGATCCATGCTTTGTCCTTTCCAGATAATCCCCTGAGGTATAGCCACCGTCGTTCTCTCTGGCCTGCCAGTGAAGCCTGACAACACTTTGTCTTAATCACCTGAAGCCATCAGTCATTATGAGTGACATGCCAACTCACAGCTTTAACATATTACACCCACAGGAATCCCACCACTGTCTAGGCTACACAGTGACAGCTTCTGAATGAGCACTCTAAGCCAGTCTTGGGCAAAGCATCTGAGGCAGAATAACACAACCAAGTCAGCACTCTCCTGCACCTTATGGCCATCTCAAAGCTCCACAGCAACAGCAGGAATGAGATTTAGATAAGGCTGCTGAGGCAGAAAGTGTATTTTATCATGTGCAAATTCAAACCACTGCATGACATGTCTTTATCTTTGTGCTTGAACTAACAGAATCTTCATCAGTGGAGAGGAGTTACAACACAGCTGAGAGACTCTTATCAGAGTCTGCAGAGAAAGCTATATGCAAATGCTATATACAAAATCCTGTTCATCAGACAGGATAAGACCTTCCTACCTCTTGCCCCAGTGCTCAAACCACATGTTTTAGACAGTGGAATACATGCTGGAGTCATCTGTTACTCTTCCATAACTGCAGCTGGCAACAGAGTAGCTGTTGGAAGTGGAAGCAAAAAATGCCCAAGAGGGCAAAAAGCTTACATTGTTTCAATCACCCAAACACGAGCCAGGAATACTAGAAAATACATTTGACATTGGAAATCCACATTGATTACCTGACTTATAATGTTTAACTGACAGAAGGATGTGAAGAAATTCTGCAAAAACACTGAGAGGATCTTAGTCTATCACATAGTCCTGGTGCTTAAACATAGTGTTTAACTGACAGAAGAATGTAAAGAAATTCTGCAAAAACACTGAGAGGATCTTAGTCTATCACATAGTCCTGGTGCTTTAATAGGATGACTGCTTCATACCAAGCTGCCCTATAGTTCTTCCAGGCCAAGCAGGTGTAAACTCAGTGCTCTTTGTGCAGGGTGTCAAAAGCCAAAAAAAATGAGGCTGAAAAAACAAATGCACTCCCAAAGTTCAATACCTGCAAAAGCAACATCAAAGTCTTGTCATTTAGTGTGTGCTCAGGTGTCTATTCCTGGTCTGCTTAGGCTGTATGGATCAGTTGCTTAATATTGTTAACAGTCACCTAACACTTGAATCAGTACTGGCAAACACAATGCTCTGTCCCTCATTAGTGTCCTTACACCAGTGGTTTCCCTGATTTCACTTACTTTCAGTGGTTTCCAACATTTGATCTCTACATTTCACTTACCTAAACAGAAAGAAAACATTGTTCTTGTCACACTTTAGGAAATGCACATCACCCATGCAGCTAGAGAAGAAGCATAGCCTGAACATTGGGGCGTAGGCTATGGATCACAATCACACTCACCATTGGCCTTAGACCTTAAACAAAACTTCACCATTCCAGCAGATAAGTGGTAGTGACAGTTAGGAAATGTATGGTGCCCTTGCAGACAGCAGAGAGTGAGGAAGAGATTAACTTTTACATAATTCCTCAAGTTTAAAGAGTTGATTGAAGCACTATAAACATGAAGAAGGCTCTGATTTTTTAACTCTGGGGCTTGTGCTAAAAAGGCTCAGATGTCTCCTCTTTGAGGCTTGTGCAAAATTCACCCCTCTCTTGTTCTACTGCTGTATCACACAACATGAAAGTATTTCTGATGGACATTGCATTGTGGTACCTGCTGAACATGCAACTACATCAGGATGCTCTGGGACTTCCTCTGATAAGCTGATGGTGTAATTACACAAAACACCTATCAGCAGATGGGTTGTCCCACTGCATAAATACTGAAAGGGAGCCACAGAAATAGCACTCAGCAGATTCAGCTCCCTTCAGAATTATTTAATAGCTGCTGTGTATATTCTCTAAGCGGTTGTGTGTGCGTCTATGTAACCACATTTATAGACACCCCCACACCCCAAAAGATTATAATCTCCACCCAGTAATCTCCAGAAACAAATTACAGCTTTGACAGAGTGGGTCTTGCATCCTGATAAACTGCATAACCACAGCCCATACATAAGCCACAGAAATGTATCTGAATTCCTGTGCTTGTGGCCACAGCTCAGTGAAAGGCACTCTCCTCTAAAGGATGACAAACAGTATTCTCAGGCTTTTTCAGACTTTTGCTGTTATGACTGCATCCTGGCAGCTTATCATGTGTTTCCATACCTTGTGTCTCCAAGGAAATTCCTTGGCACCTGGTTACTGCTGGATTTTAGATTTCACTATGATAGAGACCAGCTCTGCATTTCCACAGGGGCTCTGCCTTAATAGCCAGCACAGACCTTGCTGTATGAAATGACTCAGAAGGGCAGGTGACAATGCATTGCTCTCCCCTACAGCTTGTCCTGCCCGTCACCTTATCTCAGCTCAATAATTTTGTTTCAGCCTTACTGTGGTTGCTATCCATATAAATACATCTTTCACCTTCCACCTTTGCTTCATGCACTATTCAGACAACATAACATTCTCTGCTCTGTGGAAAACGGGGGGACAGGAACGCGGCAGCCACTTGCCTCTCGAGAACGGTGCAGCACTTCCATCAATGCACATGGGGATTTGTTCCAACTTATTATCATCTGTAACTCAGCTGATACCTCTGTTCAGCCTCTGATTCTGTCAGCCTTATTTCTTTCCACTACGCAGAAGTGTGCACACCTACCTCTCCCTCAAGGAAAGAATAATACAAGAATTGGGTGGTGCAGAGGAAGAGGAGGAAGGCAGCAGGTGGTTTTTTTCTGTAATAGCGTGAGGAAGGCGTGCGGGGGATGGAGCAGGGCTAGAGCTATCATCCAGTAATCACAGCTCAGGCAGAAAAGCTTGCAAGGCAAGAGGTACAACATCTTTGGAATGTGATTTGTCACTTGATAACCAGATTTTCTTTTACATTCTCTTCCTTTCCCTAGTTTTCTCTCACCAACCTATAGCACGTGGGAATATTTTCATTCTGTTTTTAAAGTCGAGTTTTTTTATCTCCTGTTCTTGCAATGAAAGAAAAAAAACTAAACAAACCAAAAAAATCAAGAAGAAGAGGAAAAGCTCAAGAAAGCAGCTAACACAGCTACTGACCAGACAGTAGACAGAGATGGAGGGCATCTGGGCTCTCAGCCCCCTCTGTTGTGTGGTCACCTGTAGTAAAAGTCCCAAGGAGAGCCTGAAGCCTGCTGCTTTAGAAGTAAGAACTTGGAGTATCTGTATTTCCTGCTTGCATAGTGTTTCTCACTCACATTAATATACTTAAGCCTTTAGGACTCAGCACCAAATGCACTGTGCAAGGAAGTGTGCTGTGGCAAAAAGCAGTCATCAGAGCATCAATAAAGCAGGCAAGTGTGGAGAACTCAGCATATGAGGCAGCAGTGCTTTACTAACAACAGCTCAGCCGCTATCTCACCAAAGCATGGGGAAGGAAGAGAAAATCCTGCTGCTGTTCACAAGAATAGCAAGCATGCTCTGGTAGTGTGAGGCCTGCAGTTAAGAATCTGGTCTTATTCCTAGCCATGCCTCTCCATCAGTCACACTAAACCCCTCCTATGAAGTTTAATTTCTCCATCTGTGAAACGGGGGTGGGTTAGCACAAAGATCCACAGAAAACTCCCAGATAAGCGCTAGTTATTGTTAAAGACATGATCCTGTCCTCACTCCTTCAGCCACACTAGCAGCAGCTTAGAACATGAACAGCACAATCTCAATACCCACGATCATCCCAGCAGCAGTAGTATGTTTAGCTCTGAATAAATCAGGCCTGGCAGGTTGATGAGTTGCAAGGAAGGCGATATTATGTCTCAAGAGGAATGGACAAGTGCTGACAGCTCACCAAGGCTTCCTCAACACAGGCATTAAGCAGCTTTCTGCAAATGCTCAAGCTCCTCTGAGAAGAAAGAACAGTGGGGAGGGAGGGAAAGAAAATAATTTCATAAACTTTGTTCTCTCTTTTTTTGTTGTTTTTTTTGTTTGTTTTTTTTTGTCGTTTTGTTTCTTTTTTTTTTTTAACTTCTGCTGATGCTCTCTGTCTCCCTCCCTAGCTCCTTTTTATTACAAATTAAATAATTACTGGGCTGTAGCCCAAAACACTGAAGATTTCACATCTTGTTTGGTCTAATTATATCAGCCGGTCTGACAAAATGGTTTCATCAATGGAATTGCCTTGCAAGAGCTCTGGCTAATCAATTCTTTGACACTTAATTAAGAACTCTGCTGGCCTATGAGGATTCAGGGAAGAGGGGGGAGATGTTGGGCAGCAGCATGTCTGGATATACACAATGTAGAGCACAGGTTGTTAAAACTTCTGGCACAAATAGACCTCCACTTCCCTCGCTGTCCCTGCTCATCTTCCAGCTTTAATATTACCTCACACTTTATCTGTCTCTCTAACCACTTGCTTCAGTTGTTTGGGTTTTTTTTTTTTTTTTTTATTACTTTAATCTCAGCCTGGCCACCTTCAAAACCCCTCTAGGGCCCTAGATCTCCTCTCAGACAGATGTTTCCAAAGCAGGCTATAGCACATAGGCTCAAAAGCTGAAAGTGCATCAGACCACACACACTAATCAGACTGAGGTCCAGACAGCTTGGAGAGGACATGTCTGCAGAAGAGTCAGTCTGGCACAGTAAGAAAAAAGCCAGAAATGGTATACTTTCCCCAGGATCAACACTTATTCTCCTAGGGAGCACAATGCCTGCTAACAGTAAGATACTTTCTTTGAAAGAATACTGCTACCAACTGCTGCAATCTGGAGATCACCCAGCAGTACAAACTGTGATCTAGGTCTACAGCAAGCAGATAGTTGTGAGGTTTTTTGAATGATCACTGTCCACAATTCAGAGCTTCTGTTGGTTTTCATGGCATTCAGTAGGCTCAGGAAGGACGGATGATGTTCCTTCCTGCATAAAGTTAGAAAAGAAGAACAGGCAGTATCTGATCTAGGATAAATATTGCCATTCACTACAAAGTTAACTCACTAACTTTTTTTTTTTTTATTAGCTTTTTAACAGTGATGTAAGTTTAAACAAGATCTGTACATTGTATCATTTCATGGCAGTGCGTTTTGATCTGGCTACAGAGCAGAAATTAAAACCTGTGAGCTGCTTAAAAACTGTATCCACAAGAGTCCAAGCAGAACCAAAATAATATTTAATTTTGTAAAAAATAAGTCCAACTGTTAGGTGTAATGTATCTAACTTCTGTCATTGCTAGATGGCAAGACTGCACACATGTGTGAGACTCCCTGAATCCATGGTCCTGAATGAGAAAGCATATTGTCAACAGTGATAGATTCAATGGATACATTCAAGTTTGGGCCACCTTGAAAGACCATGGGAAAACCAGGCATGCTGCACAGAATCAAAAGTACAGTAAAATAAGCAGGTGTCTTAGTTTAGTTCTCAGCTTCTGAGAATGTTAACTTCATTTAAGCAGGATTATGAAAAAGGGTCTTATTTTCACAGCTTTGCTCACTGTCCTTCTTCCAATGTTAACATTGCCAGTGAAAGAACTTTGCATTTTCCACTTCCTCCCATCAGGATACACTTTCATGCATCCCCTTCCTTCATTTTCCACTTCTCCCAAAACAAGAGTTATTGTGTTTTCACTGTTGTTGGTAGAGTTCTGTCAATTTACAGAGTGGAAAACTTCACTTGTACTAGGCAATCATAGAATGGTAAGTTTGGAAGAGACCTCAAAGATCATCTAGTTCCAACCCCCTGCCATAGGCAGGGACACCTCCCACTAGCACAGGTCACTCAAGGCCTCCTCCAACCTGGCCTTGAACACCTCCATGGAGGTTGGGGAGCACAGAATCACCCAATGTGATCAGAGATCACATTCTGTGATTCTGTGCTCCCCAACCTCCCTGGGCCAACCTGTGCCAGTGTCTCACCACCCTCACTCCAAACAACTTCCTCCTAACATCCAGTTTCAATCTCCCCTCTGCCAGTTCAAACCCATTGCCCCTTCTCCTGTCATTGCAAGAGCTTGTCAACAGTCCCTCCCCAGCTTTCCTGTAGGCCCCCTTCAGATACAGGAAGGCTACTCTAAGGTCTCCTGGAAGCCTTCTCTTCTCCAGATAAAGCTAATAAAAATTATACCAACAATAACAGAGAAGTTCACTGCTCAAATAAACCTGTGTTTGTAGATTGCAGCAAGCAGTGACTTTTGCAAAGAGCTACCTGACTTATCTGGATCAGCTGGTACCAAAAAAAAATCAACACAGCAGAGCAAATAGAACCTGAGGCCGGGGAAAAATGGAATTTGGGAGTTAATTAGAAGCAAAGATTGAAAAACTACCTTTATAAAGTTCTGCATTGACTCTGGTCTTTTGGTGTTGACTGACTGTCAGGAGGCAAAGATTTTGCTGTAAGAAATGCGCACATTTTTCATATTTAGTTTTTTTTGGGGGGTTATTTTTTAGTGATGGGTAAAAGAAAAAAAAAATTGAGAAAAAAAGGTCCATTTGCTTCTTCCCAGAGAATATGATTTCAAATTTCAATTAAAATGAAATGAGCAGCACTATTNACACACTAATCAGACTGAGGTCCAGACAGCTTGGAGAGGACATGTCTGCAGAAGAGTCAGTCTGGCACAGTAAGAAAAAAGCCAGAAATGGTATACTTTCCCCAGGATCAACACTTATTCTCCTAGGGAGCACAATGCCTGCTAACAGTAAGATACTTTCTTTGAAAGAATACTGCTACCAACTGCTGCAATCTGGAGATCACCCAGCAGTACAAACTGTGATCTAGGTCTACAGCAAGCAGATAGTTGTGAGGTTTTTTGAATGATCACTGTCCACAATTCAGAGCTTCTGTTGGTTTTCATGGCATTCAGTAGGCTCAGGAAGGACGGATGATGTTCCTTCCTGCATAAAGTTAGAAAAGAAGAACAGGCAGTATCTGATCTAGGATAAATATTGCCATTCACTACAAAGTTAACTCACTAACTTTTTTTTTTTTTATTAGCTTTTTAACAGTGATGTAAGTTTAAACAAGATCTGTACATTGTATCATTTCATGGCAGTGCGTTTTGATCTGGCTACAGAGCAGAAATTAAAACCTGTGAGCTGCTTAAAAACTGTATCCACAAGAGTCCAAGCAGAACCAAAATAATATTTAATTTTGTAAAAAATAAGTCCAACTGTTAGGTGTAATGTATCTAACTTCTGTCATTGCTAGATGGCAAGACTGCACACATGTGTGAGACTCCCTGAATCCATGGTCCTGAATGAGAAAGCATATTGTCAACAGTGATAGATTCAATGGATACATTCAAGTTTGGGCCACCTTGAAAGACCATGGGAAAACCAGGCATGCTGCACAGAATCAAAAGTACAGTAAAATAAGCAGGTGTCTTAGTTTAGTTCTCAGCTTCTGAGAATGTTAACTTCATTTAAGCAGGATTATGAAAAAGGGTCTTATTTTCACAGCTTTGCTCACTGTCCTTCTTCCAATGTTAACATTGCCAGTGAAAGAACTTTGCATTTTCCACTTCCTCCCATCAGGATACACTTTCATGCATCCCCTTCCTTCATTTTCCACTTCTCCCAAAACAAGAGTTATTGTGTTTTCACTGTTGTTGGTAGAGTTCTGTCAATTTACAGAGTGGAAAACTTCACTTGTACTAGGCAATCATAGAATGGTAAGTTTGGAAGAGACCTCAAAGATCATCTAGTTCCAACCCCCTGCCATAGGCAGGGACACCTCCCACTAGCACAGGTCACTCAAGGCCTCCTCCAACCTGGCCTTGAACACCTCCATGGAGGTTGGGGAGCACAGAATCACCCAATGTGATCAGAGATCACATTCTGTGATTCTGTGCTCCCCAACCTCCCTGGGCCAACCTGTGCCAGTGTCTCACCACCCTCACTCCAAACAACTTCCTCCTAACATCCAGTTTCAATCTCCCCTCTGCCAGTTCAAACCCATTGCCCCTTCTCCTGTCATTGCAAGAGCTTGTCAACAGTCCCTCCCCAGCTTTCCTGTAGGCCCCCTTCAGATACAGGAAGGCTACTCTAAGGTCTCCTGGAAGCCTTCTCTTCTCCAGATAAAGCTAATAAAAATTATACCAACAATAACAGAGAAGTTCACTGCTCAAATAAACCTGTGTTTGTAGATTGCAGCAAGCAGTGACTTTTGCAAAGAGCTACCTGACTTATCTGGATCAGCTGGTACCAAAAAAAAATCAACACAGCAGAGCAAATAGAACCTGAGGCCGGGGAAAAATGGAATTTGGGAGTTAATTAGAAGCAAAGATTGAAAAACTACCTTTATAAAGTTCTGCATTGACTCTGGTCTTTTGGTGTTGACTGACTGTCAGGAGGCAAAGATTTTGCTGTAAGAAATGCGCACATTTTTCATATTTAGTTTTTTTTGGGGGGTTATTTTTTAGTGATGGGTAAAAGAAAAAAAAAATTGAGAAAAAAAGGTCCATTTGCTTCTTCCCAGAGAATATGATTTCAAATTTCAATTAAAATGAAATGAGCAGCACGATTATCGCTATAGAGCAGGCGCCTGGGAGCGGCAATAGGCCTCTTTCACTGCCATGGCAACCGGCCCTCATTGTCACGGCTACCTTGGCACTACATGGAATTGTCGATGTGTGAGCCTGACTGATAATACACAATCAATACCCCATAAGAGCAAACATCATTTTCTGTCTGAGGGAAAGAAAAAAAGGAGTGTTGGGGGGGTAATGCTTGCGAAAGAGAAAGAAAGAAGGAAACAGGAAAGTGGAAGAGAGGAAGGACATGGAACTGTTGGAGCAGGTCCAGAGGAGGCCACAAAGATGCTCAGAGGGCTGCAGCAGCTCTGCTATGAGGACAGGCTGAGAGAGTTGGGGCGCTGCAGCCTGGAGAGGAGAAGGCTTCCAGGAGACCTTAGAGTAGCCTTCCAGTATCTGAAGGGGCCTACAGGAAGGCTGGGGAGGGACTATTGACAAGGTCTTGTAATGACAGGACAAGGGGCAATGGGTTTGAACTGGCAGAGGGGAGACTGAAACTGGATGTTAGGAGGAAGTTCTTTACAGTGAGGGTGGTGAGACACTGGCACAGGTTGGCCAAGGAGGTTGTGGCTGCTCCCTCCCTGGAGGTGTTCAAGGCCAGGTTGGAGGAGGCCTTGAGTGACCTGTACTAGTGGGAGGTGTCCCTGCCTATGGCAGGGGGATGCAACTAGATGATCCTTGAGGTCCCTTCCAACTTTACCATTCTGTGATTCTATGATTTATGTTTGTATCTTGTTTTAATGCAGCTGATAGCACTCCCTTTTAACATATTGCTTTTTATCTATTTATTTTTGTCTAACTAGAAGAATCTGGTCTCACTTGAAAATTCATTAACATTGACATTTAGACAACACAAAACCTTGAGGTCCCTTCCAACCTTACCATTCTATGATTCTATGATTCTAAGAAGGGATCCCTAACTCTGAAACACCTTTAACAATGAAGCATGCTGTTTTGCTTTTTTTTTTTTTTCCAGAAAGCAGATAGCTGGGAAAATCCCACCAGCACACATGAGCACCTGCTAAGTCCTCCTAATGATATATTAACTAATTGTTTACGCCAACATCATTAAAGCATTATCCAAACAGCACATCAACCAAGAGCCTGCTTTTGTATATAATCAACTCTAATTCTGATAATGCCAAATTCTCAGGGAAGAGCTGGCACTTAGAGTCCAGAGCAGGAAGCTGATTTCTGTACATGGATCATTAAGTTTTTGTCTGACAGACAAAAACCAAAAAAAGCCGAGGGAAAACAGATCATGTAGGCAACAGAGGAGCTTAGTACTCAAACACATAGTGGAAAGTGAACTGTGGTATCAGAGTGGAAACAGGCACAGGAGGATAAATGGAGAAATAAAAAGTCTGCTTGGTATTAACACTCTGATGTTCTGCTCACCTTATATTCTCCTCTGAACACTACATCCTTTTACCCAGTGTTTATATGCTGTGCCATGCAATCAGGTTCTATTACCAGTATAGCACAAATGTGAATGGAATGGGGACTAAGAAAGGACATACAGAAGCATGTAGAAGAGAAGCAGAGAGAAAGGAATGAACAGTGGAGAAAGAAAGAAAGAAAGAGGAAAACAGTGAAGGAAAAAGCTTTACTTTTTTTTTACAGGTATGGGGCCCAAAAGTACAGGTATGTTGAGTTCAGTGTGAGCTACCTGCATTCTGCACCTGTGTAGACAGGCAGGACAGAGCATACAAGACTGGTACCAGTGGGTTATGTTGATACGGTCCCAAGAAGCTGTAAATGCAGCCCTGCAGCACCAGCTGCAGGGAACAGGCCAAGAAGCAATGCCATGGAGATTTCAGGTCAAGCTGGAGTAAAATCCCTACAGGCTGGCATGAAGTCACTGTCTTAAGGTTTAAGGTATTTTATTCCCTGAAAAATCTTTAGGGATAAGAGTATTAGCAAACTGTGTACTTACCTGAAAAAGAAAGGGAATAGTAAGGGAACTGGATCCCTGTAAATACTGAAAGAATGATATAAAAATTCCCTAATGTGATCTACATGCTCCACCAAGAAATGCCACAGACTCACCCAGTCATGTGGAGGTGAGATGTTGGCATCTCAGACTCCTGCACATCTCCAGATGGTATCAAGTGGTGTCAGCAAGGCTGACTATATTTAAGGAAAACATCCATATAGCTGTTTAGAATGGCACGAGGAGGAAGTGGTCAATGTTCTCAAATCATTGTCTTCTAAATCTCTTTATTATTTTTTAGCAGTTTTACTTAATCCTATGAGAAATTCTAAAGATCTTTTGCAGATATACATGAACAGCTTTTGGGTTGCATAGCAGAGTGCAGGGGCAGCTGATGGTACAACATGACACTGATGAGCTTGGCATATTATTACTGAATGCACAATGGGATTGTCTTCCTAAATCCTGTAAGAGATAATTGTCTGTAATAAATTATCTGCATCGCAGAGAAGAAATTCTAAGGCAGCTTGGATGGGCATGGGTAGATGTAAATCACCCTGGTTTATGGTCTTAAGTTTCTTAAATGTTATCATTGCATCTTCTGAATCTGAGAAAGTACTTTTGGTTTAGACTGGTGTCTTTCACTAGTGTACTTCTCCGGATACCACATGTGATACACAGATTAAGAGGTGACCTGCTGGAACACAGCTCCATGGAGAAGGACCTTGGAGTCCCAGTGGACAACAAATTATCCATGAGACAACAATGTGTCCTTGTGGCCAAGAAGGCCAATAGTACCCCAATGTCCAGTAGGACACCCTCTACTCTGCACTAGTGAGACCACATGTGGAGAACTCTGTCCAGTTCTGGGCTTCTGAGTTCAAGAGGGACAGGGAAATACTAGAGAGAGTCCCAGAGAGGGCTACGAGGATGATTAAGCAACCAAACATCTGTCTGATGAGGAAAGGCTGAGAGACCTTGGACTGCTTAGTCTGGAGAAGACTGAGGAGGGATTTTATTAATCTTTACAAATATCTGAAAAGTGAGTATCAAGAAGAAGGGGACACTCTCTTTTCAGTGGTGCCCTATGATAGGACAAGGAGCAAGGAACACAAACTGGAACACAGGAAGTTCCACCTCAACATGGGGAAAAACTTTGCTGTAAGGGTAATGAAGCCCTGGAACAGGCTGCTCAGAGAACTCTGAGAACTTGTGGAGCGTCCTTCTCTGGAGACTTTCAAAATCCACATGGACTCATTCCTGTGTGGCCTGCCCTAGGGTGATCCTGCTTTGGTGTGCATGGGGTGGGGGCTGTATTCAATGATCTCCTACTCCTACCATTCTATGATTCTATGTGGCAATATTAATGAAAAATAAAAAAACACATTGTACATTCCATTATTCAATACAAAACTAAAAATGTGTTCCTGAATGAGTCAATTCAAACTTCCCAGTTCCCACACCCAGCTACACAACACAGTTGCTGCTGAAAGTTCATCTTTCCTAAAGAAGTCCATTAGAACTACACTGCCAGTATAACTCCTAACTGCAATCACCTGTTATCATAGAATCAGAGAATATTTTGGGTTGAAAGTGGCCTCCAAAGGTCATCTAGTCCAACCCCCTCTGCAGTAAGCAGGGGCATCCTCAACTAGACCAGGTTGCCCAGAGCCTTGTGGAGCTTCACCAGAGATGGGGCTTCAACGACCTCCCTGGGCAACCTGTTCCAGCATTCCACTACCCTCATGGTAAAGGACTCTTACATGACGTGTAAGTGTGTTACATAGGTATGCCAAGCCCATGAAGAATCCTGCATTAACACCATGGCAATATACTTTGCATTCCCATATGGCCAGCCAATGCAGTTCCCACAAAGATGATCAAGGGAGAGTTACCCAAAACAGCTTTAGCTCTTTGTTTGTGAACCCAATCCTAAGAGGAAAATAATGATGGGCATGGGTCTGACCACAACTTATCTGAATACCAGCATGGTCACATATCACATAGCCCTGAATCTTTTATGTGCCTTCAACCTCCCTGGCTCTACTGAAACCACAGGATAACACTGTCCTAAAATTCACACTCGCTCTGGAAAGATTAACTGTAGCTTGCACCTTTATTTGTCAAATTCATACTGCATAATAGATAGGATAATTGGGCCCCAGTTGTCTAACATTTATGGAACAAACCTTTGATAACAACAGATTGATTGACAGCTCCAGTTGTAGAACACAAACACAAAGTCTTTTGGATTGTTATGTTCTGAATGTTAATGCTAGAGGTTGAAAAGCAAAATTAAACAATAATAAAGGACATACCTGCAAGAAATACAATGTCAGAAATTTCCCTGGGGCTTTAGTGAGGTCTGATAGCGTTGTTCTAAAATAAAACTTGAAGACATTATGAAGTTCTCATTTTATTAATACTCCCATAGGCTTGACAGGGATGTCTCATCATTTCCCAGTATCTCAAGCACTACTTTCCACTACTTTTCAGAAAGCTTTCATTTTCTTTATTCTTTATGGACCTGAGCTTCCTCTTACCTGCTGTCTCTGCTCCTGACCAGTCTTACTGGATCACACACACTCTGAAAATTAATTTAAACCCCTAGTAGACAAAGCCAGCAATCTGTTTGGGTTTGGCTCTTTGTCAGATTATCGGATCTCTCCTGACTTTCCAAGTTCTGTTTGAGACAATGCATCAGGAGAAGAAGTCCAAACCGTTTTTGTTTGCTGCATTCTTTTCAGTAATTGCAGCCTGTTGTCATTTTTCTGAAGACAAATGATTAACAAAGTCTAATTTGTGCTATAATGAGATGGGATAAAGAAATGAAACAGCCATTTTTTAACTCCCAAACCAATTTTAAGAGTATCTGTTGAGTATAATACATAAACTCAGGATACATAGGTAATTATGTAATGCAACCTTGTAGCTACTAATGTAGTAAAGGCTTTTACTGAGCAGCACACTGCAAGACAAAGGCCTGACACACTGGAAAATATACTTTGCCCTAAGAAACTACTGTGTGTCACTTTTGGTACCAACATTCTAAGTCATGCAAAATTCCCTCTCTTGATTCTTTTCAAATATTGCACAAAAATCTGAAAAGAAAATCTGCAAATATAGCCCACTTCCAGAAATCAAAACTAACCTCACTTATGAACCCTGGCAATGGGTGCAATGAGCATACTTATTACAGTCAGACACTACAGCTTGAAAGAACAAAGCACAAAGGCAAAAGCAGTCTGACTGAAACACTCCAACTGTGAACCACTGAGTTGTAAAATGGGAACCAATTCCTAACTGTAACATTTACAGCTGTATAGTTATTATTTGTACAACATAAACTAAGTAGTGGAACAGTGGAAACTTAAGTTCTCTGTAGAATGGAAAGAATATTTTGTCACCAACACACAAAGCTAGTAGCAAAGCACCAGGAAACTTGAGAGTGCCACAAATCTCAGGAATCATTCCTATTACAAGCCTATCTCTTCCAAAGAGATTTAACAAGTACTCCATCCATGCTGGCACAAAGCAAGCACACTTGAAAAGGAACTTGGGGCAATGGGTAAATAAGTCTGGCTTCTCTGGGCATAGGATCCATCTCGTGCCTCATAACCCTGACTTTGTCCTTCCAGCTTTGTGTGACTCCAGCATTCAATGGAGGTAGTGATTTTAAGTCAATGTTACAGCTCAAGTTTCTTGTGGACAAGGCTACAAGCAATTGAAGGGATTGTTTGACGAAATCTACCTGATGGTGAGAAAGGCAAGCTTGCACAAAACAGCCTGCTATGATGAAATAGCCTTTGAAGGCCATATAATGCAAAGAGTGTAGTGAGGAAGGGATAGAAGAAGGGGAAAGAAAAAAATCCAGATCTTGCAAAATACCAAGCACAACTCCAGGCTGGGTGGGGAATGGCTAAGAGTAGCCCTGAGGAAAAGGACCTGGGGGCCTGGGTTGATGAAAAGCTCAACATAAGCCTGCAGTGTGAATGCAGCCCAGACAGCAACTGAGTCCTGGGCTGCAGCAAGAGCAGTGTGGGCAGCAGGGCAAGGGAGGGGATTCTGCCCCTTTGCTCTGCTCTCCTCAGACCCCACCTGGAGTCCTGTGTGCAGTTCTGGAGCCCCCAGCACAGGAAGGACATGGAACTGTTGGAGCAGGTCCAGAGGAGGCCACGAAGATGCTCAGAGGGCTGCAACAGCTCTACTATAAGGACAGGCTGAGAGAGTTGGGGCTCTGCAGCCTGGAGAAGAGAAGGCTTCCAGGAGACCTTAAAGTAGCATTCCAGTATCTGAAGGGGACTACAGGAAGGCTGGGGGGGGCACTATTGACAAGGTTTTCAATGACAGGACAAGGGGCAATGGGTGTAAACTGGCAGAGGGGAGATTTAGACTGGATGTTAGGAGGAAGTTGTTTGCAGTGAGGGTGGTGAGACACTGGCACAGGTTGCCCAGGGAGGTTGTGGCTGCTTCCTCCCTGGAGGTGTTCAAGGCCAGGTTGGAGGAGGGCTTGAGTGAGCTGTACTAGTGGGAGGTGTCCCTGCCTATGGCAGGGGGTTGGGACTAGATGATCTTTGAGGTCCCTTCCACCCTTACCATTCTGTGATTTTAATTAGGAAGAAAAAGACACAAAAGAACTTGCAAGAGGAATGTAGAGACACATTTCTGTTTGGTAACAAATCCCCTGGATGAGCCTCCACAGAGCGATGGTGGAATGTGTTGCTTTAGTCATTTATAACTACACTGGATGTGTCACCAATGAACGTGACATAAAGAACAAACTTGCAGCAAATGCCAAAGGAAGGACAAGGTGGCAGAGCTGTTTGCCATTTAGAATCAGAGAATCATAGAATGGTAAGGTTGGAAGGGACCTCAAAGATCATCTAGTTCCAACCCCCACCATAGGCAGGGACACCTCCCAGTAGAATAGGTTGCTCAAGGCCTCTTGCAAGGATTTCTTGCATCCAAGGCATCTTTCACTTCATCCATAACTGCTTTCTAGCCTTGCAGTAAGCCTGTTAATCCCACTATCCTGGCAAAATTCCAAGTTAGTAATTAGTTTCTACCTACCTTAAATTTCTTTGTCTGGCTTTGCTTTGTTATAGCATTATCCTACCTCCTCTTAAGTGTGATATTGTGCTGCCATGTTCCACTCCAGAAGCAGCTGCTAATACACACAGAAGGGAATGTGGTGGCTGTTTAAAAGAGCTCAGTAAACATGAAAATGTATCACAGCAAGTGGAGGAGGAGATCGCAGCCAATACAAATCTGCTGCAGAATCTAAGCAGAAAATAGCTCCTCAGATTGGAAGTAGACCAGAACTCTGGCTTTAACATATCGACAATTGTGAAAACTGACAGAAGATCTTTACAAACACCAGCACTTATGAAATAGGCCTATGATTTATCTCCAAAGGTCTGTGAAATCAGTGCCACTTTAAGGGGCAAAAGACCATCTACTGACTCATCCCTACTACTTCCTGTAAAAACATCTTTCTTGGAGTTTTGGGGGCTTTTTTGGTCATCCTCTCTCCAATCCTTAACTAACCCTATGCTAAACCACAGCACAAAGCAGTGGTCCTGCAGGAAGTGAAGTGATTTCTTTTGTAGACATCTCTCCCATCCTGTTTGTGATGGTTTGGGAGTTCCCTGCCCCCCACACTTTGTAAAATCCCCTAGACTAGACTTGGCCAGCTGGAAGTTAAGGACTGAAGCTCTATTTACAGCTTAGCACAATGTACAAGCAGAGATATACACAACAGACAGGAATAGTTACAGAAAAATAAAAGTTAAAGGTAATACAGAAACACAATCCCCCTCCCAGAAATCAGAGTCCCCAGGAGGGGCTCCCAACCACCCTTCCACCTTCTCCCCACCCCTCTACCTTACCCCAGGGTTTGGCTTATGTGCAAGGTGAGTTTGGAGAATTGGCCAAGGGAGTTAGAAGGAAAGTGGTTGGTTAGGTTACCAGAGAGGAGAAAGCAAGAAGCTAGAGAGACAGAGTATCTGTGTCTTATCTATGTTTGTCTTCTTATTCTTAAACATCTCAGCAAGCCTATGAGTGAAGAAGACATCGCCATTGTTTTCTTTTCACATCCTATAATTTTCTCTATTAAAATATTCCAATTAACCTCAAACCAGCACACTGTTTTTTAAGCACATAACTGAGACTTGCAAAACTATGAAAAAGCAAAAAAAGCCCTCCCCAGACCACACTTGAAAAGCAACAACATACATATAGGTAAGATGTTGAAACAAACATATAGATAAGATGCTGAAACAAACATAGAATCATAGAATGGTAAGGTTGGAAGGGACCTCAAGGATCATCTAGTTGCAACCCCCTGCCATGGGCAGGGACACCTCCCACCAGTACAGGTTACTATGTATGGACTTAATTAAGTAGAATATAGATAAGATGTTGAAACAGACATATAGATAAGATGTTGAAACAAACATATAGATGTTGAAACAGACATATAGATAAGATGTTGAAACAGACATATAGATGTTGAAACAGACATAGATAAGATGTTGAAACAGACATAGATAAGATGTTGAAACAAACATATAGATAAGATGTTGAAACAAACATAGATAAGATGTTGAAACAGACATAGATAAGATGTTGAAACAGACATATAGATAAGATGTTGAAACAGACATAGATAAGATGTTGAAACAAACATATAGATAAGATGTTGAAACAGACATATAGATAAGATGTTGAAACAAACATATAGATAAGATGTTGAAACAAACATATAGATAAGATGTTGAGCTGCTCTTCTCTCCTCTTATTTGTTTTGCAAAAACTTGGTAATAAAAGTTCCTAGTCAATTTGGGATATTTTTCCCTCCTCTTAAAAAAAAATATGCAAGATTATTTACTTTTAAAATGCAAACATTCAAGAAGAACACACACTAGGAAAAAAAAAAAGATAAAATTTCTTTGTTGTGTTCTTCACAATATATATCACATGCAAAAGTAATCCTGCAGAAACTGCATGCTAGCATCTCAAGAGACATGGAAGAAGAGCTAGAGATGACAGCATTTTCTGCCATCCATTACAATTATCTTTTTTTTTGTTTTTTTTTTTAAGAGGATCATCAATATTGATATTGCAAAGCAAAAATAAATAAATAACTGCATTAGTTAAATCCATTCTCACATCTTGAGAGGTTATTTATTTTCTCTGAGGGCTGATAAAAGTTCCTGATGACAGGCTTTCTAATTTTAAAATCACTCTCACTTCACAGTTCTGAAAAAGCTGATGTCAGGGAGTGAGTGGGTGGGTCTGTTTTAAGTGTGATTCACACATAAGATTCTCTTATCAGCTCATGCATATTCAGAAATGCTATCCACAAGCTGTGGAGTTGGTGAGTCTGACTGGAAAAGGGTCATTTGGAAGGAACTAATCAAGTCAGGTAAAAGAAAAAGAGGAAAGTCCTTGCACCATCTTTTCTTCATGTGCCAGGCATACAAAAGATCCTGGTCCTATCTATGTCACAACATAGTATATCCCACCTGCAAACTTGTCCTTAGCCCTGCTGCTTCCTACCAACTTGTCACTCTCCATAATGCAGGAGTAAATTAAAGGCTGTCCTGATCTCCTCATTAAATGGAACCATGTTTTCAAATATACCAAGGGCTGGAGCACAAGAGTTAGCTCCCAAGGCAAGGCTGATTCACAGTACAGTATTGGTGTAAGGGTTGTTTTCATGAGGCAGCCTGGGTAACACACTGCCCTGCTCACATGCCATCCCTTCTGGAAACATAGTTAAATACTATCTGCTTCTACTCTAGGTCTGATCAGGATAGATCCTTCCCAAAGTAAATCCTTCTGAAGTCAAGAAAAAGCTGTTCCTGAGACCTTAGTTATAGCACAGAGTGTAGGAACTTTTCAAATATCTGAGATGAGATGCTGGATGATGTCAGCTATAGCAGAACTACATCCTCCTTTCTTCAAAGCCCTTTCTTGGAGTGCTTTGTCTCCCTCTGTGACAAATTTACTGGTAGAGAAGAAGGTGTTGAAGAGTGATGAGATAGAAGCCCTGTGCCATCATCTTGGTAGAAAAATGAGACTCAGCCATAACAAGTATACAAAAAGATCCTGCATGGTAGCTGCTGGACACTGACATGTCCCGAGGCACAATCAGCATCACAAAGTCTCTGCAAAACTTGCCTTAGCCTAAACAGCTGGAAAAGGTTCTGTTGACTACAATACACATGCCTTGGTTCTCAGAAGTTAGCAAGCACAGCTGAGGTGGAGGAGGTAGGAAGAAGGCTGGGTGGAAGGGAGGGAACCTATGTGATACAGACACACACAACGCTGTAATTAAGGGTAATTTCAGAAGCGTTTACCTGTGTCTGACAACTTTTCACTTGTGAATGCTGCAAACGCCTGAGCTGTACAGACTGATCTTGTTTTTATGTTGCTGGGATGGGAGGAGCAGAAAAATGAGTCGTTCTCTGATTTAATTACCTCCTCTGATTTGAGTAACATGCACTGAAATACAGTTTAACTCTTGCTCAGAAGGATGCAAGTGCCTCCACTAAAAGAGAACTAAAATTGAGACATGACAGAGAGCTGTCTCTAGAGATTCTCTACTTGTAGAGCATAACCAAGGAGGAATGCTGCCATATGGAAAACTCTGATTTTGAAGGACTACACTGAAACCCTAACATGCATGATACAACCTCTAGTTAGCAAAGAAGTCACCCTAAGTGTCGCCTTTGTTCAATCAGCAGCCTAAAAGCCACTGCTTTATTTACATTTCTTTTTGCTGCAAATCTAAGCTTCCCCATTGCCTTTGTTAGAAAGTACCATAATGAGATTGAAAACAGAGCTGCAAGTCATACGACTCAAGTTATATCCCAAAGTCTACCCGTGGATGAGTTTTGGACACATTGCATCACTTCTTTGAATTGCTTAGTGCAGCAGCAACAGCTTCTGGTTTTTTGCAAATGCTCTGAAAGCTGGGACTCAAAGACACCTGAATCACTCTTTTAAAGAAGTGCAGAGTTAAAAAGTTGTCAGGAAAAAGGCATTTTAACAGAACCCTAAAGATTAAGTCAAACACTATTTGCCTCACTTCTTTATTTACTTATTTTTTAAATTTTATTAACTTATTAACTTAATAACTTAAATGTATTAATTTATTAACAATTAATTTTATCTATGTGTTTTCTTAATTTANCACCCTCACTACAAATAACTTCCTCCTAACATCCAATTTCAATCTCCCCTCTGCCAGTTAAATCCATTGTCCCTTGTCCTGTCATTGCAAGCCCTTGTCAATAGTCCCTCCCCAACCTTCCTGCAGGCCCCCTTCAGATACTGGAAGGCTACTCTAAGGTCTCCTCAAAGCCTTCTCTTCTCCAGGCTGCAGAGCCCCAACTCTCTCAGCCTGTCTTCATAGCAGAGCTGCTGCAGCCCTCTGAGCATCTTCGTGGCCTCTTCTGGACCCACTCCAACACATCCATGTCCTTCCTGTGCTGGGGGCTCCAGATAGTGGAGGCCTAGATTCTACAATGATATTGCCATCCTCTCAAGAGCTCATTCCCTTCATTTGTCTACCAACAGCAAATATTCTGCAAGGTAACTCAGCCAATTCCATCGACAGAGCTGTGCAGAACCTTGTGTTTCAACACTTGGCAAAGTCCCCTATGGGGATGAAACCTACAGTAGAAGACTCTGAGATCACTCAATGCTTTCACTCCATTACAGACAGGATTCGACTCCATACTTACAGAAATGAGTCATTCCTAACTTGTCTACACTTATAAGCAATATAGTCTAATATAGTCCAATTCTTTTAATATAGTCTAATTCTTTTTCCAATGCACTTTTTTTTTTGCTTTTGAGATGCAAAATTAGGATTTTCTGAGAAGGCTGGAGTGTGGCCACTACAATAGAACAATATCTGCTTCCTACCAGACTGGCACATATGCACATTATTTCATTATTTTCTGTATTTCTCTTTTGAATGTAATTTTCCATTACTTCATTTTTTTTCTTTTATTTTTTCTTTTCTTTTTCTCTTTTTTCTTTTCTTTTTTCTCTTCTCTTTTCTTTTTTTCCTAAGAGCAGCAACCAGAAGTATATAGCTAAACTAAACTGCCTGTAGCTCACAAATGCTCTTTGTGACCAAGCCTTGAATGACCACTGATGATGCATCTGGGCAGAATTAAGAGCAATTATGACCTCCACCTCTCTGTTCAAAAGCAGCAAAATCACTCCACAGAAGACCTAATCTGCACTGACAGCAGCAGGCACCACATCAGCTGAGGAAATACCAAACTGTTTCTGCTGAACTGAGTAGTGGCAGCAATTGACTTTGGATTATCATTCATTCTCCCCTGAGAAACAGCATGGCTGTGTCCCATGCTAGTATCAGACTAACTGGAAAATCATAGAATCATAGAATGGTAAGGTTGGAAGGGACCTCAAGGATCATCTAGTTCCAACCCCCTGCCATAGGCAGGGACACCTCCCACTAGTACAGGTCACTCAAGGTCTTGTCCAACCTGGCCTCATACATCAGCAGCCCTGTTAGGTGGTTCTCTCCCACCCAAAGTTATTCCTTTGCCCACACTTCCACATTATGCCAATC
Organism: Ramphastos sulfuratus; assembly: GCA_013399055.1. NCBI lineage: Eukaryota > Metazoa > Chordata > Aves > Piciformes > Ramphastidae > Ramphastos > Ramphastos sulfuratus. The sequence goes on along the minus strand of WBNM01036510.1, from coordinate 119,866 downwards.
TCATCCCATCAGTGTGGTCATGACAAAGGGTGGAACAGAAATTAGAGGAAGATGATGCTAGTTGGTGTCTGACAGTGAGTTGTAAGGAAAGAGAGCTTATTGTAAAGGGGATGCAAAATTCTGAATTATCTTTTTCCTACTGAGCTAGACCAAGAAAAGACAGAATTTTTTACATGACTTGAGCTAAAACGTGCAAGAGCAGAAAGGAACAGGAAAAGAAGCATCATTAATGCTTTGTATTCACCTTTGCTTCCATGGATTGACATGACCACTGTCAGTGGACAAAATATCATAGCAGCTGAAAACTATTGATGACTCAAAAAAATCCTTCCTGTCATTAATCACAGAAACATCCAGGTTGGAAAAGACCCCCAGGATCACCAAGTCCAACCTATAATCCTACTTTACAAGGTTCACCTTAAACCATATTCCTAAGCACCACATCCAAACAACCCTTAAACATATCCAGGGTGGGTGACTCCACCACCTCCCTGGGCAGCCCATTCCAGTGCCTGAACACTCCATGAGAAACGTTCTCCTAATATCTAATCTACCCAGTCTCAGCCTGGNTGCCACCTAACTTGATGTCATCTGCAAACTTACTGCTGACACTCTCTATGCTTGGAGGATTGGCCAGGAGGGTTAGAAGGAGAGTGGTTAGTTAGGTTAGCAGAGAGGCCAGAAGACAAAACCAACAGCTAGATAGACAGCAACTCTCTCTGTGTTATCTATGTTTGTGTCCTTGTTCTTATACATCTCAGCAAGCCTATGAGTGAAGTAGACATCACCAGTGTTTGCTTTTCACAGTCTGCAATCTATTTTTTTTTCATTAAAATATTCCAATTAGCCTCAAACCAGCACACAGTGTCAATCTCCAGGTCTGGGAACCACAAGATCAGTCATACCTCCCTTAAGTCCAAATGTAGATCCACCAGGCAGGTAAAACTCCTCAGGGAAACAGACACTTGGAGCAGAAGTTCATACTGTGTTTGCAGGACCCAGCAGCTCTCTCCAGAAGGGGTGTCTCAGGATGAACACCTGACATCAGTCTTCCAAAAACTGTGACCAATTTCCTATCTCTTCACAGATCGTATGGTGATGCTTGCCTTAGAGTTTGGTTAGTTGGAACTGATTCCACGAACACCTTCCAAAATGCTCATGGATCAGTCTCAGGTTCAGCTTTCTCTGTGAGGAAAAGAGTAACTGCTATTCCCTAATTGACAGCAATCAGTCCCCATACCAGCACTTGCCCTCCTGCACAGTCTTCTCTCATCTTACAGGTGTATCTGTACAACAGCCTCACACACCTACCAAAAGACTCCTTACAGGAAACAAGCTGCTAGCTGACAGCAGATGCTCAGAGGGCTGCAGCAGCTCTGCTATGAGGACAGGATACAAGAGTTGGGGCTCTGCAGCCTGGAGAAGAGAAGGCTTCCAGGAGACCTTAGAGTAGCCTTCCAGTATCTGAAGGGGGCCTACAGGAAGGCTGGGGAGGGACTATTGACAAGGTCTTGAAATGACAGGACAAGGGGCAATGGGTTTGAACTGGCAGAGGGGAGATTGAAACTGGATGTTAGGAAGAAGTTCTTTGCAGTGAGGGTGGTGAGGCACTGGCACAGGTTGCCCAGGGAAGTTGTGGCTGCTCCCTCCCTGGAGGTGTTCAAGGCCACGTTGGACGAGGCCTTGAGTGACCTGTACTAGTGGGAGGTGTCCCTGCCTATGGCAGGGGGTTGGAACTAGATGGTCCTTGAGGTCCCTTCCAACCTTACCATTCTATGATTCTATGATCTCCAGGAGGCTAATTCTGCTCCACTGACTCCCTCTAGCCCTACAGAGAGATGTGACAAAGCAGCCCTTGGAGAAGAGACATCCTACCTAAAAGCCTGGGGACAAATGAGTGGGGAACACAAGGGTAGCTGTCAGAGGGTTGGATGTCTCCTATACAGCAACCAGCATCACAGCCTCTTGCTGCTTTCAATTTGGAACCGAACCGACCATTTGTAAATCATTTTTAATTGTCATGTTAAAGAGCACAGAGAGCTCCTGGTGTTGGGAGGCCTGACACTGCCATCAGGCATGGATCAGTAGGCAGGATAATAGGAGGAAAACTGCAGGGTTACATAAGCAGGAGCAGGCAGGCAAGTGGGAGCATGAGAGAGGAGGATGAGTGCCTGCCCTCTCCCTGCTCCCTTCTGAGGAGCTACTCATTTGAACTCAATGGGAACACAACCTTTTATGTCATGAATTAATTTGGTCTGTTGCAAAGGCACACAACTCAATATCCTTAGGGGACTTTTCACAAGGAAATGGCCATGTTATCTGTAAATTTTCTCTTAAGGAACTGTTCAGATCCTAATAGCTCATCCCTGCCTTGACTAGAAAGAAATAAAACAGGGACTGCTCTTAAGGTTTAGTGGGCTCTGACTAGCTATTCACCTTTGTGGTATTATGTCTTTTAAACAACTCTTAATGGAAATAGTTCCTACAAAAATCTCACTAAGCCAGGGATTTTCTTTTCAGAAGGCATCTTATATAAAATCAGAAAGGGTCAGTTACCCTGACAGTATCTTTTCAGCAAGTTTTCTACTAAGTGGAGGAAGAGTTTTCTATATTGGTCTAGAAGCACGTAGAATCATAGAATGGTAAGGTTGGAAAGGACCTCAAGGATCATCTAGTTGCAACCCCCTGCCCTACTCTAAGGTCTCCTGGAAGCCTGTGCCAGTGTCTCACCACTCTCACTGTAAAGAACTTCCTCCTAACATCCAGTTTCAACCTCCCCTCTGCCAGTTTAAACCCATTGCCCCTTGTCCTGTCATTGCGTGACCTTGTCAATAGTCCCTCCCAGCCTTCCTGTAGGTCCCATTGAGATACTGGAAGGCTACTCTAAGGTCTCCTGGAAGCCTTCTCTTCTCCAAGCTGCTTAGCCCCAACTCTCTCAGCCTGTCCTCACAGCAGAGCTGCTGCAGCCCTCTGAGCATCTTCGTGGCCTCCTCTGGACCCACTGCAACAGTTCCATGTCCTTCCTGTGCTGGGGGCTCCAGAACTGCACACAGGACTCCAGGTGGGGTCTGACAAGAGCAGAGTAAAGGGGCAGAATCACCATGTCCAGTTGCATCCTATTGCCTGCCTCTGGATACTCATAACACACCAAAGATAGGATTGTATCCTGTACCCTGTATACATGAAGTTGTAATGAGTGTTCATTGACCTTCAGATGATTCTCACAGCTATTATTTGCTATTATAGACTCCACAGTGCTTTCGTGGTACCTTCAGCTGAGTTCCAGAGGACAAATATCCTAAAAATCCTTGTTCAGCTCACTAGACTAGTGGGGAACATCACAATGCAAGGACCCACACTGCCCTCACCGCAGAGTAGCCAGAGTACTGTAGTAAGATGTCCTGGCTGCATCATGTCAGTAGGTATAATCATTATGCAAAACAGCAGGTAGCAGGAGAAAGGCACAGAAAAGGGTTCTGCTTCACTGAGGATTCTTATTACTGCTTAAATACAGAAGATTAGATTTTCTTTCATTATTGCTCCCCAGGAGTCCCTGGGCCTTGCAGCTCTAGGATGTTTTGTAATCTGACATAAGGGACACCTGTTCATCTGCAGCTTGTGGATTTGCTTGGCAAACACTCTCTGGTTCTGTGGTGAGCAGCAGCAGAGCTATGCTTAGCAGTCTGAGGGTGGAAGGCAGAAATGGCTAACTGCTGCCCTTCAGTCTCCAAGAAGCTGCTTCGATTGCTGTTATCCTATTTATAGTTTCAAAGAGCTATCCTTGCAATCAGGAGTAAGAATTTGAGAACACTTATAGTGATGTCCACTTCTTCTACAGCAGCACTTCGATTTTGCATTATTTTTACCAGACAGAAATTAGCATTCTGATAACTAAGTTTCATGATAAATAAATACACTAAAGACATAGCAACTTTATACTATGAAAGCAGCAGACAAATCTTCCACAAATTAGTTCATTCTGTTTAAGAATAAGCCCAATGCAATGATGATCATGAAAGACTCAGGCTCATTTTTTCCTGTAGTTCCTATCAAAACTTTCCCAGCAGGAACAGAGCTAATTCACAGTAAGACACCCAGCTGGTTCCCTCTACCCTTGCATGACTTCAGTGGTGTGGTGAAAAGAATTTCTTTGTAAGCTAGCTAGACACTTCCAGAAGCTTGGGAAGAGTTTACCCCTTCCCATGCCCTCTGATGTAACCAATAACCAATGTGGGAAGAAATTGGAGCGTTGATTTGGCTGTAGTTTTCATGAGACAATAAGGTTAAAGTCACCAAAACTCTTAAGAAAATCTACCCTGATGGCAGAGCTGACAGAGCCCACAGACAGACAGGTAAGAAGGAGCAAGGCTATGAGAGCTGTGGATTGTTCCCACACAATTCTGAAGAACACTGGCACTGAAGTGTGCAGGTGGCAAGCTAAGTGTTAGATTTGTGAATTACTTCACTTCTGAACACATTAACAGGAGTATCTAATTGCTTTTAGGCTCAAGGCAGAACTTGGGAATAACACCACCCACCTTGACAATACCCCAAAATAAAAACAGTGGGAAATCTTACACAAACAAGCAGAGAATCTTTTCTCTTACTGCCAGTCTCAGTTCTAAAAATTAAGTAAACAGACATGTCTGACAGATAAGCTTTGGTAAATTTAACTCAAGCAGTTTTAGACATTACTATATGCACCTATCCCCCTATTTCACTAGAAAGGACCACCCTTGAAATAAATCAACAGAATGGGAAGCTTGCTCTTGCCTTACTCACTCCAGGTTGAGGTTCTAACCAGCATCTTAGCACAAATCCATCTTTTCTGATGGCTTCATCTGAGTTGTGTCTGACTGAGTTCATCTGACTGTGAATTAGTTGTGGTAATGCAGACACTCCACTCATTCTGCTACCCCACTGACAAAAATTGTAATCATATGCACTAGGACAGAGTTCACAACACAGAAATACAATGTTCAATGCACATGTAAGTCTGCCACAGTCTGCCCATGGATGTCCTGGGACATCTCATTTACTTCAACATTTAACTCTACCCAATTCAAGGTCTTAGAGGCAAGCTAAGGGGTGCAACATATCCATCAGGCCACTGAGCAATTCCACATACTTTTCTGTTTTCCTTTCTTCCTTTCTGAACTGCAACTCTTTTGACATGAACTGCCTGTAAAGCCACTAACAATCACTTTCCATCCAGCCAGTTCCCTCTGGAATTCCTGAAGCAGCTTCCTTCTATTGGTGCTATCCTTTCAAGGAGAAGCAACATTTCACAAAGAAGCATGGTGTGAAAGCTACATGAATGGTTTTGCTTTTAAGTACTTGCAATTTTGTAACTGCTGCTCCACAGTGAAGATAAAATAAATAGAGTAGAATGCAGAAGAGAGGAGCACAAACCAAGCCCCCTCCAAAGGATTGACTACACAAGATAGGAAGCAAAGGGAGGCTGGAGATAATTTTCAACTCACAATTTAAAAGTATTTTGAAAACTTAGAAAATCTGTTTCTTGGGTACCTTGATTTTACATAGGAACTCAGGGGTTGGAGACAGTGAATTTGTGCTTCAGGGAAAAGGGAACGTTACCCCTCCCATCTGCAGTTTTCTTCAGTTCATTAAATGAATGAAATTGATTTGGTGAAGGTAATTTTGTAATTAAAAAGCTTATCATAGCTTTCTCTAATGAGCTAAGCAAACAGACAGTAATTCAGTGACAATATTTACGCAGTGCACACTGGGGGACATTTGCTTAGAAAATTAAATAATAGAAGAAAATGGAAAGGGGAGAGAAGGGAAAGTAGGCAAAGGAGAAGAGGTCAATTCTAGATTCAAGTTCATCTCAGGATGTCAGCCCTCTGATGACTGGTTCCTGTTCTCCCCAAAATCACAGCAGCAAAAAGAAGACTGTAAGCAACTTGTGCTATCCCCCTTGTGTGGGTGTGCTTTTCACAGGCTGAATTTACTACACTCTCATCTCCTGCTCAGTCCACAGCTACCTCTCTATTCAGGATATCAGTTTAATACGCACTCGAGACTAAGAATTACCTTTCCAGGACAAACTTCTTCCCTCTAGGGTGCCAGAAGCTTCATGCACACCAGCTGAGGGCACAGTGTGAAAGGGAGGATAAATCCTTGAGAATTGAAGGGAAAGCTTGACTTCAAAAAGCTCTTCTATTAAGCAATAATAAAACTCAGAACTCAAACTATTCCTTTTACACTTTCAGAAACTAAGACAACACCACATAGATCCTGCCTCAAGAAAAGCTTTGTGTAATAAAGGATGAGAAAAAGAGCCAGAGGAAACTCAGCAGTTCCCTGGAGATTCCTTCCCTCTTGCTCTTTCTTTTATGCAGAGGTATGTCACTCCAGTCCTGGGAGAAAGTTTCCTAGAGGAGGAAATCTGTTCTCCTCTGCCTATGCTTCCTTCATTCTTCAGAATTTGCTCTCCCACCATCTCTCTCTGCCCTGGGTAATCATGTATAAAATCTCTGGCAGTTTAAGAGTAGCCGAAAGTTAGCTCTGGAAAAGCAATTCTTAGTATTCCAAGTTTTGCACNCAGCCCTCTGAGCATCTTTGTGGCCTCCTCTGGACCCACTCCAACAGTAGGAATAAGTTTAGACAACAATGCAAGTGAAAAGAAAAAGATGAGTCCTAAAAAAGTGTGAGCAGAAGATCAGTTAGATGTGTGGTGGCACAGAGACAGGAAAATGCTGCTGAGAAAAAGGTTAATAGTGAGAGAGAACTCAAAAACGTTAGAAGACCAGAGAGAGAGAGAATAAAATGGAAACTTCACTGGACAGAGAAAAAGATTGTGTGAATCTGAAAATTTGTCACATTCCAACTCAGAAATAGCTACATGCCAATGCTTAGCATATGGTTTTACATCCTTCTTTACAGCTATAACACAGAGCATGAGACAATTCATATTACAAAGAGGAAGAACATTCAGGTTTGACTTCCAAACTTCCAGACAGGTTTCCTAATAAAGGAAGGAGCAAATATATCCTCATGCATTATTACAGGCCAGCATATGTCTCATGCATTTATAAGGAGGAAGGAAGACAACAATGAGACCTCTTTGTTTCCTTAAAATTTTATCATAAAACAACAATCTACATCCATTTCTGAAATGAGTTCAGTAAGAATCACTACTACTTGTATTAGTGATGTAGGCTTGTGATGCGTATCTCCCAGATCCAGGCTTTGACACCAAAAGGCATTTTTTAGACTTAAAAAAAAAAAAAAAGATTGATTTTTGTCTGGTGAGCCCAGGCCCACAGCTACCCTTTTACAAATAGTCTATTAAAAATTTATACCAACCTGATTTACCAAGTTAATAGCTGATTATAGTAGCATAAAGAGGTATCTGCAGCTTGCACAGAGTTTCCTGGAGGCCTTGGGCTAAGCCAAACAACTGTCATACTAAACATATCTGATGCTCTCTTCAGCAACAAAGGAAGTCTCCTAAGGATACCTGCTTTTCTCAGCTATCCTTTGCAAATTCCACTTTCTCTCCCATATATGAAAGCAAGGATGCTGCCTGAGAGTGTTCTGAGACCACAGAGCAGGCTCTGAAAATTTGCAGGAGCTGAGCTCCTGGCCGCAGGAGCTGTGTGTAGCCTACTTCATGCAGCTCCTGGCCACAGGAACTGTGTGTAGCCTACTTCATGCAGCTCCTGGCGACAGGAACTGTGTGTAGCCTACTTCATGCAGCTCCTGGCCACAGGAGCTTTATGTAGCCTGCTTCATGCAGCTCCTGGCTACAGGAGCTGTGTGTAGCCTACTACATGCAACTCCTGGCCACAGGAGCTGTACATAGCCTACTACATGCTTGGAAGCACACTCTTATGAATTGTGGCTTGGACCACCAGATGAAGTTTCTAACATGGATTGCAGAGACACAGGGCAAAGCCAGACAGACAAAATCATAACAGGATTGAACATCTTTAATAATCCTTAATCCTTTAATAATACTTAATCTCTTTAAGAAGACTCCTTCATTTCTCTTGTACCACATCCTGATGGCTTTCCCTGAATGTTCTCTGACAGGAGGGCACAATTGCACTATCATTGATACCAGACATCCACAGTGCCTAGCAGTACAGACCAGCCATAGGCCTACAGCTGCACCCTCTGTTAAATTAGTCAAGAATATGATAGAGCATTTAAGGCCATAGTCATACCAGGTGGGGCTGAATATACCTGACCCAGCACATAATCAGAGGTGTGTAAACATCCTGTAATCCAGCACAAAATATTCCAGTACACAGCAAAACCATAGAATCATAGAATGGTAAGGTTGGAAATGACCTCAAAGATCATCTAGTTCCAACCTCCTGCCATAAGTATTAAACACTGAAATTTGTTCAAATCCTTTGAACAAATCTGAGAAAGCACAATATGTTTATTGGTGCCATGCTCTTCTGTTTTCATCCAAGATCTCCTCAGATGGACCAAGTGTGTAATTGAAACAGCATTAACCTGCGTGGCAGGGAGAGTCTCAGTACCCAGGCACAGAGGCAGAATTCGTTAAACCCAAAATTGCCCTGCTTGCCACGAGTCACAGCCAAACCTGCCTAGGAATTGCTGATAATTAAGGTTTGTGAATCTCATTCCTGCAAACTAAGCACCCCATGATTTAAACGAATTTGAGGTATTCACAACACTGACTAATTGGCTGCCAATGAACTGAGTAATTGGTTGCCAATAAAATTTCTCCCCCGTCACCTTTTGTATTATAATTTTCCAGCATATAAGTTATTTTCCTCTCCTTTATCCTCTGTCTCCTCTCATCCATTTAACTCCTTCCTTCAGTGTTTCTGAATTTAGGAGCAACCCCTTCAGGGCAGCAAAGTCAGCCAGTGATGACTTGCTTGCAAGAAAAGAGACAAGTGCCCAAGAAGCTGCCTAGGTCGGACCTTACGGCAAAGCTGTGCCACTTCGTTAGCTGCAGTGGTAAGACAAAAATCCCAGAGGCACTGCAGTAATAAATATGCAATAAATGCTACCTTTATACATAACAGAAAAACCCTGCAGGTTATTCTGCTGGGGAATAATTCTGCTTTGTGCTTAGGCAAACCAACTAAACGGAATACAGCAGGGCTTTTCCGTTTCTTACTTCTGTAACCTAATGCTCTCAGCAAAATGAGTACATTTCTCCCTTTCAAAAATAAAAAATGAAAAGAATTTGTAATTGACTTGCTTATGGGAGACTGGATGTACCTGCTGCTCCCATGGGATGCAGGCAGCACTGCTCATACACTATGAAGATGAAGCAGAGGGTCTCCTTCAAGTCAGGTAGTGACAGTCTGAGTTTTGGAAGGATAGGACCAGGTTTATATCCAGGCTGTATTGAAGGGTTTGGGTTTTTTTGGGTTTTTTTAAAGTAGAATCATAGAATGGTAAGGTTGGAAGGGGCCTCAAAGATCATCTAGTTCCAACCCCCTGCCATAGGCAGGGACATCTCCCACTAGTACAGGTCACTCAAGGCCTCCTCCAACCTGGCCTTGAACACCTCCAGGGAGGGAGCAGCCACAACCTCCCTGGGCAGTGCCTCACCACCCTCACTGGAAAGAACTTCCTCCTAACATCCAGTCTAAATCTCCCCTCTGACAGTTTAAACCCATTGCCCCTTGTCCTATCATTGCAAGACCTTGTCACTAGTCCCTCCCCAGCCTTCCTGTAGGCCCCCTTCAGATATTGGAAGGCTACTCTAAGGTCTCCTAGTAGGATAGTAACAGCTGAGAACTCACTCTGGATTTCTTCTGACCTAAAGGAAATTGTACCTGAGGCACAACTACATAGAGAAAATTATTAGATAATGACTTAAGATCTGAGTGCCCAGCTGAAGACAAGGCACAGTAGGAGAGCTATTGAGAGCAGCAGAACTGAAAAATGATCCACACATCTCCCACCTCACTGGCAACTCACAGTGTCTTTTTTTTTTCTTTTAAACTGTGGGAAGTAAGGTTGTCATGATGAGGCGAGAATGAGGTGGCTGTGAGGTTCCTCCAAGGAGTCTTTAACTACCCTCTGGGTACATTAACGCCTGCTTGCAACACGTGAAACACTTCAGTATTAGCTTAGCTCTCCTTCTCCAGTTAAAAGCATTAAATTGCAGATGCCAAGTGTTTTCTTCCCCTTGTTCCTTTCAAATTCCTGAAAGCTAAAGTAATTTTGTCATGACTCACATTATAAAAAGAACAAGCGATGTGACTGCTCCCACTTATCATGCACATATACAAAACAAATATTCTCTGTCCGCTCTACCTTGACTTGCTGGTGCCTGCAGTCCTATCATCACAGCCATCTGTTTAAGCATTAATGCCAAGCTCTGCTCCATGAGGTAATTTCTTTCTTTTTTTTTTTTTTTTTGTTTGTTTGTTTTTGGGGTTGTGTTTTGTTGTTGTTGTTGTTTTGGTTTGGTTTTTTTGTTGTTGTTTTGTTTTGGGGGTAGAAGCCTTTTTCCCTCTTTCCCCCTTCCCATTTATTCTTCGGTAACTTCCACTAAACTCACTGGAATTCATCCATGGTTATGATAAGAACAATCTAGCCACAGCTTGAGCAAAAATCCTAGCTGTTTACAAAAAACCATTCTCAGAGCACAGGGCCTGGACACCACAGTAATAAAAAGTGAGAGAATTTGGAAACAGGCACTTCCTCAAGGTTTTATCCACAACCACTTATGTCCTAGAATATATGGCTAATCTTTCCTAGACTTCTTCATTAATATCATTCATCCAGCAACACAATCTCATCAGTGTTATACCTTTTTCTCTGGCACGTTTGTTAGTGATGGGAACAATAGCTTTTATTAAGTTTCTAAATTAAATCTGCACTCAGAGTGTACTGCTCAAGGCTTTATGTAAAGTTCACAAGCCAAAGTTGTCTTCTCAACTAAGAAATTAGTTGCTTTATTCTCTATATTCAATGCAATGTCAGCTTCTGGAAAACATGCTTTTCTATTGGAAAAAGCCCCTGGCAGGTCTCAGTTTACAAAATTCTTCAATAAGGTTTACAAAGTAGTAAAACATTGTTTATTAGAACCATTCCAAACTGCATTACTTTTGCAATTTGCAGTTTTTGCATTTGTGACTTGTGCTCTTTTTAATGAAGCATCAATGCATGATGAGCAGAACTCTTTACATGAGACACAGATGAAAATAAAAAGCTCTGGAAATCCAGTGGAGCAGATTTGGTGACAAGTCTTTTGAGGGACTCATTCATCTGTGGTGAGGATGAGCCTCCAAACTTCTGAATTCTTGCTACCAAATTCAGATTCTAGGGGNGGCTCATGTTGAGCTTTTCATCACCCCAGACCCCCAGGTCCTTTTCCTCAGGGCTGCTCTCAGCCATTCACCACCCAGCCTGGATTTGTGCTTGGGGTTGTGCCTACCCAGGTGCAGGACCTTACACTTGTCCTTTTTGAATTTCATGAGGTTGGCCTGGGCACACCTCTGCAGCCTGTCCAGGTCCCTCTGGATGGATCCCTGCCCTCTAGCAAGTCAACTGTGCCACACAGCTTGGTGTCATCTGCAGACTTGCTGAGGGTGCACTGATTCCTCTGTCCATGTCACTGACAAAGATGTTAAACAGCACTGGTGCCAGCACTGACCCCTGAGGGAGCCACTTGGCACTGGTCTCCAGGTGGACATTGTGCCCTTGATCACCACTCTCTGTGTGCAACCTTCCAGCCAATTCCTTATCCACCAGTGCTCCACCCATCGAGTCCATGCCCACTGTCAATGTGCAAACAGAAAACACACTGCTGAAGGCATCCTCACAGCTGTATATTTATCACAACCAAATCTCGAACCTCATCCTTCCCAGTCTTTCTGAGGGAGTGGTAAATGGTTAAAAGCCTGCATTACCATTTCATGTCTCAACTCTTTTCTTGGAATACATGCCTACATGCAGCCAGAGGGTTCTGGTGCAAACTACAGGGTTCTAATGCCCACGTGGAAACGTGCAACAGCACAGCTCTGCTTTATTATCTGCTCTTTCTTACAACTGACGGATGTTGGACACTCTCTGCTGAAGGCAATAGTTCTAACTCGCTTTTGCTAAGCCCTTTATCATCAGTACTATGCATAAAATATTAAATAATAATGGTTATGGTTAGATAAATAATTCACCAAGAACAAAAATCCATGCAATCTTGGCCCCTTTTAATTCTTAACAGACCGAGCCAGATTTCTGTGAATGGGTTTGTTATTCAGAAACATTTGCCAAATAGTTCTTTTGAGCACATTTCCACCTCCAGAACACTTGCAAGCTGCTCACTTCAATTATCCCCTATTCACAGTGAGAGAGTGGTAGAACTGTATTGTTTCCAGTTCCTGACTAGAAACATAAAACTTTTCAAATGGGGGAGTGATAAGTAGCAAATGCTAAATCACTGTTCATAAATAGCTTTCTAAGATAGATGACTGCATGATTACACACTCACATTAAAGTCTATGAAACCTACAAAACAGAGGAACACTATTACAAATGCCTACAAGAAAGGCATAATCTGACCCCAGGTACAAACACAGTCACACTCGGTGGTTTAATTCAAAAAGTGTTTACCAGTGGCTTGTTGTACAAAGTAGCAAAGTTAATATATAAGATTTTTTTTAATTCTCGAGCAGTCATACCACAGTGAAGAATTCACCATGGTTTTTCAAATGGAAAGAACAGTCACATCCAAGAAAACTCAGTCATTTTTAAGCAGGTTCGGCACCTTCGCTACTGGCAATCACCACCATTACACATCAGTAATTTCATCTTCCTCCCAAAGCTGGCATGCTAAAAATCCATCCAGAATTTTCCACTACCTGATAACTAATCATTGCAAAGTTCTCTTTGGTTACAGTGTGAAGCATAATGACAAGCATGAAGGAAATGACCAAAAAATTTGTTGGTATCAACAGCAATAGCTAAAGGCTGGTTATGTTATTGCTGTGCCAGAAGAAGGCAAGGTGATATACTGTATAATTTAGTGTATGGATAACAGCATTCTGCTACTGTGAACAAGTTGCAGTGTTACGATGTTTGTACAGTGACACTTGGGTGGCTGATAGAGAGCTTTGGCAACACTGAGTTTAACAGGGGCTGGCTGTGCTGTGACTTTGTCATGGGGGACTTCACTTTTTATAAGGCAAGGAGTAGACCAGAAACTCAGGTGACGGAAGTCAGAAATGAGATAGATATAATAAGTACCACATAATAAGTACCATAATAAGATACTAGCCATCTACAGGAACAGAAGCTCTCTTTTCATTTTTATTTTGAATTGGCAGTAATAAATATGAAAAAACTCAATGCTGCAACTAATGTCAGAAGAAATCAGTGTATTGGTTTGAGTTTAGCTTCTCAGGGGAAACCAATACAATAATAGTAGGATGCCTTCCCCTCTTCCCCCCCCCCCTTTTGGAAAGGGGAAAAGAAAGGAGGAGACAGAAGGGGTAAAACCAGCCAAAGAACAGTCTGGCTATGATTTGGAAGGTAAAAGAAAACTTTAACAACAAATAAAAGGTATTTAAGGTAGGGGAGTTACAAATAGGTATAGGGAAGGGAAAACAAGATACAAAATATATATACAACCAGATGGATGGTAGTGGATTGAAGAGATGTCCACCGTGTGGCAGAGACTGGCCACGTGGTAGGACGGAATAGGAACGAGGATGGTGTCAGGCACACAGGCCACAAGGAGAGAGAGAGCAACTGGGGTCAAGCAGATGTGGGGTCAAGTTCTGACCATTCCCCCCACCCAGAAGGGTTAACCCTTTACAATCAGCCAAAAATCAAGAGAATGAAAAGGCAACAATTTCCTACATCCCTGAGAACCTAGCTACTCCACCCCCTATTTGCTCTTCAGAGCCTCTATGTTATTTGCCAATAGACTGTTCACCCCCTCCTTCTTGTCATCAATACACACTATTTTTTAAAAACATTTTTTAGAGTTAAGAGCTGACTGTAAGCTCCAGTTCTGATAGGGGCTTTGATTCAACACTGACTTCAAAGGAAACATGCTAGGTGCTCACATCATCACTTTCCCTTCTGTGTTCTGTGTGCCCTGATGAATAACCAAGGTAGCTTTTATAGGGATTCAAGAAGTGGCGATCATAGTTTGTCTCTGAGTCAGCTGACATTTTTGTTTTTATATTTAAAGCAAATGAGGGTGGAAGACACAGACAGAGAGCAAGAGACGAGGCTGCGTGTCAACTCCTTCAGATCTCATTTAGTCCATGTTACAGAGAAGTTAGTCTTTACAGTCCTGGATGCTGTAAAGGGCATGCATGCCTCCTCTGCAAAATAAATACTGAGACAGCTTGAAAGAAAGACAAAATAGAATTTATAGCCCTTAGTGAGGACATCTGTGCCACTGTATGTGTGATGGGATCAGGGGAAGGGAACTGAAGGACTTGCAACATTACTGGGAGGAGGGACATTGAAGGTTCACATTTTTCCACAGGATAGGAGTCATTCCAGTACCTAGAAGTAACCTGGTAACTGCCAACAGTGAGAATGAAGAACTCTACCACGGTGCTTGTGAAAGTGTCATGCTTGTGATGCTTCCTTGCCACTCTCCCACTGCTCTTGGGGTCCAACCTGCAGCAACCACAGGTACTCCAATCCCACACGAGAGCACATCAACTTTCTGTTTCATTAATCCAGAGTTTTGCCATGACTCACTCAGCTCAAAACAATTCAGTTCAAAATTCTAACAGACAAATCCACATGAGAATCACAATTTCCAAATTTAGTAATCAAATGGTCAATTATTTTAGTGAAATGCAATATGGATTGTCATAGTAACTGCAGCAGAGAAGCATTAGATACTGCTGGGCTTACACATCATTCCAGCCTCAATTTCCTACCTACAGGTAGGAAAATTAAATTGTTGGAAGCTGGCTTGTATATTTCCCAAAAAAGGGTAGCTTCCAGTCCATACCAATTGTGCTGGTTTGAGCTAATTGGAATATTTTAATAGAGAAAAATTATATCACAGGCTGTGAAAAGGAAACAATGGTGATGTCTACTTCACTCATAGGCTTGCTGACATGGATAAAACTAAGAACATAAACATTAGATAAGACAGTTGGTGTCTGTCGGGCACAGCGTCTGGGGCTGTCTAGCAGCTTCTGAACTTCTCCCCTCTGATGATTAATTTCATTAACCACTTTCCTTCTAATCCCCTTCAGCTGATCCTCAAAATTCTCCTTACGTGTAAGGCAAACCTTGGGGTAAGGTATAGGGGAGGGGAGAAGGTGGAAGGGTGGTTGGGAGCCCCTCCTGGGGTCTCTGATTTCTGGGAGGGGTGTTGTGTTTCTGTATTACCTTTACCTTGTATATTTCTGTAAATATTCCTGTATATAGTGTATATATCTGCTTGTACATTGTGCTGAGCTGTAAATAGAGCTTCATCTAAACTTCCAGCCGGCTGAGTTTTAGCCTGGGTCATTTTACAAAGTGTGGGGGGGGCAGGGAACTCCCAAATCTACATCACCAATTAAGATTCTGCTCTGTAAGTGCTCCTAGCTGGTTTGAATAGACCCTTCATAAGCTGATACTGAGATAAAGGATAAACGATCTGAAAAAGCCAGTAGTGAAGAGCAAGACTAATGGAAAACAGGTCAGTTCATTTTCTGTCTTTGATTTTCTTAAAATGATTAGAGAAACAAAAGATATTTCTTAAGCATCTAAAACAATTTGAATAGCTCTGAAAAACATTAAAAGGATTACACAACATGGGTGGGTTTCATGTAGAAGCAGAATGAAAGCAAAGTTGTATTCTTATGCCTTTCAGTAACTTTATGAAGATTCTATTTTTCAAACAAAGATAATTTTTGACTGATGGATTTGGTTTTAAGGAAGGCAATGGGAGCAGTGCTAAGCAGCAGGTTGACAAGGAGGTCTGCTGGAGACTGACAGGCCTGCTGGGAACATTCAATGTGCTGCCACAGCAGCTTTGCACATGAGACACAGTCAGGACCATGGCCTTATCAGGGGGAGATTGGAGTGCTTGGCTAGGTGTCAGGGAGGGCACTGTGCCTGCCAGCATCAGTCCTCCCCTGCTAGGATGCCTGGTGCCATATGCACTTAATGACAGATTCATTTTCTCAGCACAGTCAAGAGCAGGATGAAATTAAACATTCAAGATACATTCCATTGGGCCATCCACTCCCCTATACACTCTATATATCATGTATGCTCTCCTTCACTGCTTGGTGGGAACAGAAGTCTTTGTTAGGGATACTAAACTAGGGGATACAAAAAATCCCCTAAAATCAAAAGCAATGAAGGTACTCATTGTGATAGAGAGTTGTTCACTGAACAGGCCTGCAGGTGATCCTACTTTCAATCTTGCTATTGTAAATCAAATCAGTTGGGATTAAAACTGTATTTTAAGTGTCAGACTAGCATATGTACAATGTTCTTGCTGTTCAGCCTGCATCTACTGATGCATGAGGTAGCATAGGTAAGCCTAATGATGTAAGAACTGTGATATCTCCTTTTCCAGTTTCTAAAATGCCAACATCAGTAGATAATGGCAGGTCTGTCTACTGATCAGCACAGCAACACTTGAGTAGAAAAGGATTGAGACTAAATCTGCAATGGGCAGTAGCTGTGCTGTTTGTGGAGGAGCCCACCCTCAGAACATGCTTTGGAAGGAGCTAAACTTCAAATTAAGGATCCTCACAAACCTCAGGGAGATGCTTCCCCGAGGAAGTGTCCTCAGAGACCTCACTGGAAAGAAGTGGAGGCCATCTGCTTGGCAACTTAGTGAGGATACAAACTAAGCTTCTTTTCACATTTCAGCTTTTCACTCAAGAGCCTCACAAGTGCTTGAAAAGCTTTACAAGGAATAAAAAAAAAGTATCAGAACATTTCACAGATGGGAGAACTGAAGCACAACACATTAACAGCAGAGCCAGGAAAAGAACTTGGAAAAATTAGTGGTAACCTTTTGTACATTTCCTGACATTTTTATGGTGTTTTCACCTATCTCCAAGTCCATTTGCTATCTATATCTGAGTAATTTCCCATACAGTGTTTTAGTGAAGCTAAAGCTTACCTTTCTACCACAATGTTTCAATAATCAGCTAGGTAGGTCCTGTCGTGGGAGGCCTAAGCAGGCCAAAAGAGGCTTATACATGTCCTGGCTTGCCCAGGGATGGTTTTCTGCTCTCCCTCTTCCTGTTTTGGGGGAAAGAGGACAAAGAACCTGGAGCCACTGAGTCTGAGGACTGTGGCTTGTCCAGACTTGTTTTGAACCCTGCAGTAAACAAGGCACACAGGGTTGCCTTGTGCAAGGCTGTGCTCTGCCCAAATTTGGGTAAAGCAAGCCTATGGCTTCACCTAATATGGTCAGGCTTGGCTAACTGCCATTCTGATTGGCTATTCTGTGTCCAAAGGCACATTAGTCTCAAGCTGTATGGATAAAAGGAGATGAGCAGGGAGCACAGTGTGTGCTCTGCCCTTGTATTTGCTCTCTGCCATTGCATCCGTGCTTGCTTATTGCCTTATATCCTGAGCTGTGTGGAACTTCAGTGACCAGGAACAGGCTCTAAATGCCTCCATGCATTCGGCCTGCACAGCCAGTGCGACACCGTGCTGAGACTGCTCGTGGCATTGCATCCTGCCCACACCTGAAAGCCTCCTGCCAAGACAGGAAGCCCTGGAGATAACACAGATCATCCAGAGGAGGTCAGGACCAGGTCTGCCTGCTTTCCCCGGCACCCAGAAGCCTGGGAAAACTCCAAAGCCTCTAATAGCTTTGAGACCACCAACAGCAACCCCTCCACATGCTTTGGGTACTGTCTGATAATATTTTGTGAGTAAATACTTCAAGCCTCTTGTAATCATTAATTGTCTTCTGCCATAAGCAGAAAGGAGCTTCCTGCATCCATCTAGTGGCTAAGCAAGATCAGTAACCACAAGTGGTATAAGTGACCTCTAAAACCTTCTCTTCCAGTAAAAATGTCTGCATTTGCTGGGTACCTCTTACAGTGTTCCAGTTTTGCCTGTTCCCTGTAGGTATAAATTTCCAAACCATGCATTTTGAACCTTGGAAATAAGTTTTCTGGCGAGAGTTAATGTTAATAAACAATTTTCATAGTTATGAACAATCTCTACCTGGATATCAAAACTAATATCAATTATTAATTTTGCATCATTTCATAACAGGTCTTGATATAGAGAGAGAGCACCATGCACAGACAGAGAGGATGAGTATCCTGGGAGATACTGCAAAGCAGCCTGTGTTTCACACCTCTGACTTTTCCTGTTTGAGAGATGTTCAGTCAGAACAAATACCTTTTACTCTGTCAGAGAAAAGGACCATTTCTTACTAGGCAACCTGTGCCATTCCCAAGTTTCATCAACACAATAGACACTTGCAGGCTAACTTGCAATTTAGCAAGTGATTACCTATTGCCAGCAAATTCTCAATCTTCACAGTCCAGGCAGTCACTGCTGAGAAACATTAAAAATATCATGTACTGCATATAGCAGAGGAGGAAGAGAGCTGGGGGAAGGAAGTAAGAGCAGAAAAGAGCAATATATTAAAGAGGGGGAAAAAAAAAAACCAGCCAAAACAAACAAACAAAAGCAAACCAACCAAACAAAACCAACCAAACAAACAAAACCCCCACACAAAACAGGTATACATTTTGAGGAAATAAAGAAGCAGAAAAAGAAGCTGAGAAGGAAAAGTAAAGAGAAGTTAGAATAAGAATGAAGAAGTGGAAAAGGGACATCTGCCAAAAAAAGGTTAGAGGTTTTAAAAAGCTGGAAAATAGGTTACATGTTTACTTTTTTTTCTCTAAAAGCCAACTTGTGCAACAAGGCTGCATCAAAATTTACTTATAATCCTTCCCTCCCCCTGCTAAAATTACCTCAAGATTTCTCAGAAGAACTGCCCAAACTGAAATTTGAAGTGCAAAATAAAGTAGGTCAGGAATGCTGAGTCAGCACAAGAGCCAGCCGTGTTCCTTTTCATCACATGAGGGCATTGAAGTGACAGTAACAGTGGTGGTCCTTAGTGGAAAGGAAGGTGTGTACCATGGAAAGCACCTGCACCCCTTACAATCCAGCCTCTCACATCAGAGCTGGAGCCAAAACCAGGCTGCTCAGCTGCCTCAAAACACTCAGTGGTAGAAACCTGCATTTCATGGCACCCTAGCATTTAATTCCCCTCCTTTTGGGTATGGGCCCCACTGCAGCAGTGAGGCTACTCTATGGTGCTTCTGTCAGTGGACTACTATTTGCAAGCACTTGCCTTCTGAAACTGCCCTGGCTGCTGCCACCATAGTTTGAAGAAATGGTTATCTGGTGCCCAGCACTGGGGCTGTGATCTACTGCTTGCTCTCTGTCATTATTCAGCCTCTTTTCACCTTGTGGCTTCACTTTCTTAATGACCAGATTCTTTTTATTTGGTTTGGGTTTTTTTTTTTTTCTTCCATCTCTCCATTTCTGCTTTGCTATATTTGAGTCCTCCATCTGCAGTTACAACTCTCTATTACTGGATCATCTAAAAATATTCCTATTTATTATAATTACACTAAATGCTGCCTTCTGCAGTCTCAATATTCTGAAAGAGCAATAGTTTTCACTGTTGCTGAACCTGAGTTCCTTGTTCAAGAAAGAATGCTCATATTTCCCTTTCTCCCTGGTAATTCACTCTCTCCTTATGAGATTCTCTTACTTCCCTGCAGGTAAATTTTTTTAGGTTCTCTTTATTCTACACAAAACACTAACTATAAACTGAATACGTGTCCTACTCTCTTAACCTGTCCTCTTAATTTCCACATTTTAGACTCCTTATTACATTTGCATGCTGAAAAAGGAGGCAATGTCCCAGACATGTCATAGAGCTGCAGAATCAAATTTCAGATGTGTTTCAAAGGCACGTTCCAAGTGCCTTCCCCTATGCTCTTGCATGCTGTCACTGGTTTATCCATTGGTACGACTTCAGGCATTTCTAATGTGCCTCATTTTGTACTGTCTAGGTTCTGGTGTTGCACTGTATGACAATAAAAATTAGTAGAAACACTTAAAGCTTACTGAACCTTTGTAGAAGGGTCATCATAGGACATGGTGACTGGGATACAAACCATGCCTGCTGTGATTCTACAGGGAATAAATTTCAGTTCAGTTCACTAACAAGACAGAAGATCACAATTAAAATACAATTGCAGCCTGTCACTATTAAAAGCATGGTTGCTAGCAAGTAATAAATCATGATTTTGTCATCACTTCACTGAATCAGCTTAAAGGTATATAGATTCATTTTGTGGCTTTACCCATTTGGAATCAGAAAGACCATGTAAAAATTCATTTTTTAAGGACAAACCTGCCTTAACATTCACTGCCAGCAGTTGTGAAATGAGATATATCCTTTTTCCTCCTTTTCTGAGAGATCAAGAGATGACCCCTAGTGAGTTAAATGCTTTAAAACTCTGGTCATGCAAACCTTCAGTACTGATAATGATAAAACAGGAAAGCCAAAAGCAAATTATGAGTCTTATAATCTGCAGATGGGGTCAGTATTGGCTCCTGTAAACTTATGAGGAATGTACTCATGAAAGGTATAACAAATTTGCAGAGGTAGTAATCATTTCTGTGGGTTTGTTTGTTTGGGTATTTTTTTGTTTTGATTTTGGTTTTGGGTGGGTTTTTTGTTTGGTTTGGTTTTTTTTAAACTGTAACATGTTAAGGTGGACTTTTGGGAAGTCATGATCCCATCCAGGCCTTCGAAAAATGCATGTGTGTTGTGGGAACTGAAGCAATATCTTCATTAAGTCTTGATAGCAACTCAGACCCTCTGACACACAGGTGAGCACAACAGCCTCCATCAATTAGGAAGGACATTGAACTGTTGGAGTGGGTCCAGAGGAGGCCACAGAGATGCTCAGAGGGCTGCAGCAACTCTGCTATGAGGACAGGCTGAGAGAGTTGGGGCTCTGCAGCCTGGAGAAGAGAAGGTTTTGAGGAGACCTTAGAGTAGCCTTCCAGTATCTGAAGGGGACTACAGGAAGACTGGGGAGGGACTGTTGACAAGGTCTTGCAATGACAAGACAAGGGACAATGGGTTTGAACTGGCAGAGGGGAGATTGAAACTGGACGTTAGGAGGAAGTTGTTTGCAGTGAGGGTGGTGAGACACTGGCACAGGTTGCCCAGGGAGGTTGTGGAGCACAGAATCACCCAACGTGATCTTGGACAAGGCCTTGAGTGACCTGTGGGAGGTGTCCCTGCCTATGGCAGGGGGCTGGAACTAGATGATCCTTGAGGTCCCTTCCAACCTTACCATTCTATGATTCTATGAATTAGGAGCATGGTAACATGCACATTGACAAGGCATTTCAAAACTCCCTGCAAACTAAATCAGAGCTCCTTTCTCCTCTGTGAAATTGGGTTGCAATGTAATGAAGCAGACCGCAAAGAAAATTTAGGGTCCAATTCTGTGATAGACTCAATAGTAATCCTTTTATTTTCTTGAGATTTCTGTGTGCCAGAAGAAAAAAAATCAAACATATCTCCCAAAACACAAACACACACAAAAAAAAAAAAAAAAACCAAAAACCAACCAAACAGCCAACCAACACCAAAACCACAAAAAAGCACTGAAACCAAACCAAAACACTGACAAGAAAATTACATTCAACTAAGGGTTCCCAGTTGTGGATATACACTTCTAAAAATTTTTCTAATTATTTTTTGTCAGTCAAAGTGTAGCTCAGTTCCCATTTTCTCCTAACCAGATCATATGTATCCAAGAAAATATTTGCTCAGCTAAGCTGTATGTTTGCTCTTTTATGGATTCTGACATGAAAGAACAGGAGTTAAAAGAGGTGAACTGATTGTTCAAGTGATTATTTTTCTCTCTGTTACATTATCAGTTTAAAAATGTCTTTGCAGGAATGATCTAATTGGTTAAATAATCCATCATTTATTTGCTTTACAATGAATTAGAATATAGAAATCTAATTCTTCTGTATTTTATTGTATTAGTTAATTAAGTTAAACATATCCCAGAAGCACGGGTTTGGTTTATCTATTGGGGTAAAAGTAGTTGTCTGGATGGGAGTATGTTGGGAATTTTTCACACTTTTCAGCAGAAAAAAGTTCTTGTTAGCTTTACTTGTTGGTTATACAACACTCCTATTGCATTTGCATCTCTGTTTCGGGCTCTGTACAAAATTCAGATTAATTATCTTGTTTTATCTAGCACGTAATAAATAATCACAACTAATTCAGAACTTTCTATTTTTTCATACTGTTTATCTCTACATCTGTATTTATCACATGTTTTCTCACTTCCTTTTCTTTTCCTGCTGAACTCTTATTGGTTTTTTTTTTTATATCTGACTGGAAGTTCCTAAGGGCATAAGTCATTCTGTCATATACATTCATGCAACATGCAGAATCATAGAATGGTAAGGTTGGAAGGGACCTTCAAAGATCGTCTAGTTCCAACCCCCTGCCATAGGCAGGGACACCTCCCACTAGCACAGGTCACTCAAGGCCTCCTCCAACCTGGCCTTGAACATCTCCAGGGAGGTTGTGGAGCACAGAAGCACCGAATGTGATCTTCAATCACATTGGGTGATTCTGTGCTCCACAACCTCCCTGGGCAACCTGTGCCAGTGTCTCACCACCCTTACTGCAAACAACTTCCTCCTAACGTCCAGTTTCAATCTCCCCTCTGCCACTTCAAACCCATTGCCCCTTGTCCTGTCATTGCAAGACCTTGTCAATAGTCCCTCCCCAGCCTTCCTGTAGCCCACTTCAGATACTGGAAGGCTACTCTAAGGTCTCCTCAAAGCCTTCTCCAGGCTGCAGAGCCCCAACTCTTGTAGCCTGTCCTCATAGCAGAGCCGCTGCAGCCCTCTGAACATCATCGCGTACTACACTGGGACTCTGATGCTGAGAGAGGAATTTGGGAGTGACTGAAAAAACACCTTAGAAACAAGTAGTAAGTTGACTTAAAAATTCTTTGTCATTTCCTCTCCTATTTTCTGTCCACTGCTGTGCACCTGAGCACATTTTACTTAGAAGTAGTTGAAGCAATAACTGGAATGTTGCATATGGATACTTTAGAGTTCCACTAGGACCCAAGAGTAAAGGTAAGATATTTTCTCACCTGCTCATTAATGATTTTGGCACTGGAAGAGGAAAAATGCAAAATAATCTTATGAACAATTTGTTATCATAGAATCATAGATTGGTAAGGTTGGAAGGGACCTCAAGGATCATCTAGTTTCAACCCCCTGCCATAGGCAGGGACACCTCCCACTAGTACAGGTCACTCAAGGCCTCATCCAACCTGGCTTGGAACCCCTCCACGGAGGGAGCAGCCACAACCGCCCTGGGCAACTTGTTACAGTGCCTCACCACCCTCACTGCAAAGAACGTCCTCCTAACATCCAGTCTAAATCTTCCCTCTGCCAGTTTACACCCATTGCCCCTAGTCCTGTCATTTATAGCTATCTATGTCTATGATGATGGTTGAATATCTAGTAGTTACCTTCCAGGTGGATACAAGTGCAAGAAAGCCACCCATAATGAGACAAAGAAGAAAACAGAAAAAAAAAATCACATCTGATTTATAAACATTCATATTCCAATATATTGAAAATAAATTCTGTTTCTTTTACTTGACCTCTACTTCGATCTTCTGTAGACTTTAACAGTTTCCATCATGGATTTTTTTTGTGATTGTTCTAAAGATAGCTTGACAAGACACACAGAAGAGTCAAAGGTGGCAAAACCAAACCAAATTCACAAGGAGGAAAGAAATATAATTCAAATTTTCTTCCAAAAGCAAAATAGGAGATAAGGATGTGCATGTTGTTGGAAGTTGATGTGCAAAATCTACAGAGATGATGTAGAGGAGTACATTCATGGACATCTCTTGCTTAGTGAGTGCAATTTCACACCCCAAGAAAGTCAGTTACTCTGTATGCTTTAAGGAGTTTCGGGGTTCAAGATCACAGGTGAAATCATTCTCCTTGCCCCAAAACTTCTCTTTACAATGAGTCCTCCCTGTATTTCTCCTTGCCCCAAACCCTCTCTTTACAATGAGTCCTCTCTGTATTTCTCCTTGCCCCAAAATTTTTCTTTACAATGAGTCCTCTCTGTATTTCTCCTTGCCCCAAAACTTCTCTTTACAATGAGTCCTCTCTGTATTTCTCCTTGCCCCAAAACTTCCCTTTACAATGAGTCCTCCCTGCATTTCTCCTTGCCCCTAAACTTCTCTTTACAATGAGTCCTCCCTATACTTCTCCTTGCCCCAAAACCTTTATTTACAATGAATCCTCCCTGTATTTCTCCTTGCCCCAAATCTTCTCTTTACAATGAGTCCTCCCTGCATTTCTCCTTGCCCCAAAATTTTTCTTTACAATGAGTCCTCTCTGTATTTCTCCTTGCCCCAAAACTTCTCTTTACAATGAGTCCTCCTTGTATTTCTTCTTGCCCCAAAACCTCTCTTTACAACAAGTCCTCCCTGTAATTCTTCATGAATTACTTTCAGGAAGCAAAAAGTTCAAACTCCATCAATTTAATTATTTAATTTTTGGGGGGGGTCTTTTCGTCCCCTCCATCTGAAGCTTGCTGCTATTTGAAAGCATCACAGCAGGCTGAAAGGTTCACCCTAGTGACTATCTTGCAAAGCTGGCCAAGTGGAGACCTTACTGAAACAGCAACACCAGGTCAAGCAGGACACTCCAGAAAGGGCTTACCTTAGCTACGCTATAGTAACTGGACTTCCCCATGACCTTCAATATGTCACTCCAGCTCACTCCAAAGATACTTAAGCAGCCTCTCTGCTATTAAGATGTTCCTTCATTTGTCAACAGAAAGCTGCTCAATTGTTACTCTGAGCAAATTTACATAGAAATTACCAGTGATACTATGCAAACAGTTAGCAGAATTACCACAGAGCCACCCAGCAGAAACACTCCAGGATATGAAGCCCAGCAATGGAGTCACTGCTCAGGCAAAGACAGGGAGGAAAATGTTACATGGAACTCATACTGTTAATACTTGTGCATTGAGTGCTGTGTTCTCTCCAAAACACAGTAGGAAGATGATGTTGCTAACACTCCCTCCCTGCAAGTATTTTCAAGTTCCCTTTGCATATCTGTCCTATGTAACTGCATCTACAATACAAATTGCTACCGTGTCCTGGATGCCTGACACTGAATTTTACCCTTTTGCCCTGCCACAAAAGCCTTGCTGCCATCCTTCAAGTGCCTCCTTGAAAGCAGTGCCTCCTAGTCATGCTTATTCCCGCCATCTACACACAGCCTTCCCAGGGCTTTCCCCCTTTCTTCACCACTGGCTCACCTACCTGTCATGCTACAGGTAAAGTAGGTGCCTAATTTGCTTGAAGCTGCCCTTTTTTTTTTTATTCATTTTGTGACCTTCTTTCTAGGGCTCTTGATCACAGGATCACAGTGGGATTTTATTGGCAGAACTGTGCAATCAGTACAGAATTCTTTTGTCAAGCACTAGCTGTGGTACTATCCAGCCTCCAAAGCCCTATATGAGGGCTTAAGCAGCCAGTGATAACACATAAATTGGCTATGGTTGCTAGGCTTGACCAGGAGCATGGCTGAGAGCCTACAGCATTGCTATCAATATTAGCATTTTTCCAGAGCTGCCCTTTGATGGAGCAAGTCTTCTACAGCAATCAACAGCCTCAGGCTTAGAAAATTTAAAAAAAACAAAAAACAAAAACCCAGAGACTTAAAAATTATCATGTCTGAGGAACGGTTAACCAGTACTAGGCCCCAAAAAAAGAACCACTCCAGGACCCAAATGAAGGAGTGTGCATCAAAGGATACTGCTGGACTGCAGCAGAGACTGTTGGATCAGTTAAGGGCAAATAAAAGGAATTGAGTGGCAAAAAAAACACATTTGAAAAATGGTTTCCCCTATGCACACACACATACAGGTGCATTTGTGTGTGTGTGCATGTATAAGAGAAAAAAACAAATAGGTGGGTACTCAGCAGGGCATGAGGTGTCTGATACTTACTATGTGGTCTTGGCATGAAATGACAGTACAGAGGAGAAGAAAAATCCCATTTCAAATAATGATCAAAGCCATCATAGGCGAATGAGTAGCTTCTACTTCCTAAAGCAAACAGCCAGCTAATATTTATTCTGCAGTATAGACAAAACTCTGCCTTCTGTCAAGGGGAAGGGAATAAATTGTTTTTCCATAATGGTGTTTCATTTTCAATCAATTTCCCTTCAAGCTTGATTTAAGAGAAGGCCATGTCAGAACCTCAGGCGAATGGAAGAAACCTAAGATACTCCCCCATCGAAGGTGAAAATGATGATGCAGGCAAACTTACAGAGTTCAGTCTAGGTACAGCCATGCACTTTTCTCCCTCCTCCTCTTCAAATAAAAGGGCTGCAGCAACAATGGGGCAGCAACAATGAGGAAGAAAGAGTTCAAAGCACAGAGAACAATAGCAATGGATATACTTTGGAGTACCTACTGCATTAGTTAGGGATAGAAGCACAACCTACTTGAGAAACTGTTGCTAGAGGTGACTTTGTTACATATACAGCATATAAGTGAGTGTACATGTCATAGTTTTTTTTCAGTAAGCCATTTGTAGATACTGTTACCTTATTAATATGCAAACATGTAGGAAAGAATAATTGCATTAGGCAAAACCTCTGGCTTCTGAGAAGAGACCCAAGAAGAGGAAAGGAAGAACAAGATTGTTCCCATGACATTACAGAATCATAGAATGGTTTGGGTTGGAAAGGACTTCTAAAGGTCATCTAGTCCAATCTAGGAGGAAAGAGTTCAGAGCACAGAGGACAATAGCAATGGCTATACCTTGGAGTACCTCCTGCATTAGTTAGGGATAGAAGCACAACCTACTTGAGAAACTGTTGCTAGAGGTGACTTTATTACATGTACACTCATTTAGATGCTGTAGATATCACAGATTTTTTTTTTTCAGTGAGCCATTTGTAGATACTGTTACCTTATTAATATGCAAACATGTAGGAAAGAATAATTGCATTAGGCAAAACCTCTGGCTTCTGAGAAGAGACCCAAGAAGAGGAAAGGAAGAACAAGACTGCTGCCATGGCATTACAGAATCACAGAATGGTTTGGGTTGGAAAAGACTTCTAAAGGTCATCTAGTCCAATCTAGGAAGAAAGAGTTCAAAGCACAGAGAACAATAGCAATGGATATACTTTGGAGTACCTACTGCATTAGTTAGGGAGAGAAGCACAACCTACTTGAGAAACTTGCTAGAGGTGACTTTATTACATGTACACTCACTTGTATGCTGCATATGTCATAGATTTGTTTTTCAGTGAGCCATTTGTAGATACTGTTACCTTATTAATATGCAAACATGTAGGAAAGAATAATTGCATTAGGCAAAACCTCTGGCTTCTGAGATCTAAGAGGAGGGAAGGAAGAACAAGACTGTTCCCATGACATTATAGAATCATAGAATAGTTTGTGTTGGAAAGGACTTCTAAAGGTCATCTAGTCCAATCCCCTCTGCAGTAAGCAGGGACATCCTCAACTAGATCAGGTTACCCAGAGCTCTGTTGAGCTTCCCCTTGAATATCTTGAGATGGGCCTTCAATCACCTCCCTAGCCATCCCATTCCAGGATTCCATCACCCTCATGGTAAAGAGCTTGTATCTTATAGACACTTTGCTACTAGTAGAGCTAGGCCATCAAGGGACATCTAAGACTGAAAAGTTATCTTTGCCTTGTTAAAAACTGTGCATATTTTGGGGGGGTACAGACAGTCCCCTGAGTGGGAAAAATCACAGTAGTTTCTATGTCAGAACAAAACTGACATTGTAGAAACTTTGTTATCTATTTCTTTTAAATGCAAATTGCAGAAAGACTGCTTCCAGGAGGATAGGAATTTAAAAAGAAAATACTTAGGATCTTTAAGTCTTGGGAAGATTTTGACAATTTAACTCATATATAATATGAACACTGAGAACAGTTCCGATACAATCTGAACCAAAACACGGAGCCTCAAAATATCAATTAAGGTTTAAACAGATGCAGATCTGAAAGACAGAAGAATGCTTTCTATTTTTTTTTGCTCTCAGCAATTTCCTCACAATATGCAACTCCAAGTTAAATATATCAGCTTCTCAAAGCTCATAGAATTCTTACTGTACATACAATTCTTACTGTAACAGTTGAGGGGATGCAAACAACATAACTCCATGGCAT
This sequence comes from Ramphastos sulfuratus, assembly GCA_013399055.1. Taxonomy (NCBI): domain Eukaryota; kingdom Metazoa; phylum Chordata; class Aves; order Piciformes; family Ramphastidae; genus Ramphastos; species Ramphastos sulfuratus. The sequence goes on along the minus strand of WBNM01036510.1, from coordinate 91,623 downwards.
TTTCTTCCTGATGGAGATTTCATTTGGACCATCTTAAGACAGATGTACTTTGCATGTTTGAGTACAATGATTTCCTTGTGGCAGCAAAGTAAACAGTAACTGATCTGGGTATTCAATGGACTTTGTGAGCAAGATTCTTAACAGCAGTGCTCAGTTAACCAAAAGCTAACGAACACTTACTACAATGACATTCCCATTGCTTGGCTCTGATTGTCTCATTGTGCATCCTCAGCCATACCATGTGTGCACTGGCATTGCTATTATTGACAAAAAAAAAACCCCAAACCAACCAAACAAACAAAAAAAGCCAGAAGCACAAAGGATGCCACATCCACTGGTGACAGCCCCAGAATCACAATTAAGCCTGGGAAGGAGGCTGTTGGGGAGGATTGAATTAACATCCAGACTATCCAGACTACTAAGGAGAACCCACTGGGATGCTGAGTACTTCCCTGTGCACACATGAACCTGCACAAGGACAGTCTTATGGGAATCATAGAATCATAAGGTCGGAAGGGACCTCAAGGATCATCTAGTTCCAACCCCCTGCCATAGGCAGGGATGCCTCCCACTAGTACAGGTCACTCAAGGCCTCATCCAACCTGGCCTGGAACACCTCCAGGGAGGAAGCAGCCACAACCTCCCTGGGCAACCTGTGCCAGTGTCTCACCACCCTCACTGCAAACAACTTCTTCCTAACATCCAGTTTCCATCTCCCCTCTGCCAGTTCAAACCCATTGCCCCTAGTCTTGTCATTGCAAGACCTTTTCAACAGTGCCTCCCCAGCCTTCCTGTAGGGCCCATGTAGCTATGGGAAGGCTGCTATAAGGTCTCCTTGAAGCCTTCTCTTCTCCAGGCTGAATTAAGATTTTTCTCCAGAAATGCAGGCCATGGTTTATAAAAATAGATGTCCAAAGTTAGGCATTCTAAAATCCATATTTAAGCATTTACAGAAATGGCCTCATTCTCAGAAGCAATGAAATTGCCAAGAGCTGTAAAATGCACAAAACTTGAAAATCAGGACACATCTTTAGGCACTTGAAAACAGATTCAAGAACCTAAGTTCAGGCATCTATATTCTTGACTGTAAAATATTATTACCTGTGCAAGACCAGCTCTAATCCATCACAAATACATGACATTCTCAAGTCTCCTGTTCTAATTGGCCCAGATTTTCAGTTGCAGCTGAAAAGTACAGTGCCCAGCTCAGAGCAGGATCACAAATGTAGCCACTGCCCTTCCTTAGCAATTTCCTGGTGGTGTTTAAGTAGCAAATTACAGCCAAAAAATCTCAGCAAACAACTGTGGCAACTGACCTGGTCCACATTCCTCTTACCCACTCTGAGTCTCCAGCAAAAGAAAAGATGGATTCAGTGTAGGGTTGCACTACTCAAATAAGAGCTCCCTCTCTGCCAGAGGAATCCTCGCATGNTGTCAGATAATACCAAAGCCTCTTGTAATTATTAATTGCCTTCTGCTATAAGCAGAAAGTTGCTCCTTGTGTCCATCTAGTGAGCAAGCGGCGGAACTGGCTGCAAAACCTTCTCTTCCAGTTTAAATCGAGTTCAATTAATATATATATTTAATAGTTATTTCCAGATCCTGTTACAACCTGTATATAGTTTCCATAACGTTGCAAAGAGCCTGTTATTATTATTAAATGGTGGTTGGGGTGGTGCAAGTTCTGAATATTTAATATTAATAAACTATATATTAATATTTTTAAAATATTGTCTTGCAGTAATCAATTACCCCTTCCGCAGCACACCTATTTCCACACCCAAACCTATGCAGTGCAAGGGAACCAGGCTCCATACTTTATTAAAGCCCATCACAGTTATTAAAAATGTAAATAGGGTATATCAAGCAGAATTCAGTGACATCTTTTCCTTTTGAAAATGATGTCAGATCCTTCAGCTTCAGGAAATTAAAGGGAAATACACACACACAGCTGTTTGGTATACAGCTGCCCCAGTAAGGAAACAGTTTCCCGCTGTGCTAGTTGAGATAGAAGTAGAATAAAAGGATGGACAAGATTTAAAGAGAAAAACACTGAAGAAAACATTCAACATCTAGAAGATTTCATTTTAATGTAGTGATACAACTCCTCTGCTTGTCCTGGATCCAAAATAATGGCATTATCTCCATGGAATACTGTGTAACAAAACTCTCAGCATAAATCTGAGTCTTCAGAGTCTTTCCTTTCTCCATTTTTTTTCAGCAGCATTTAAAAGTAATTGCTACAGCTTATAGCCTTAGTGCTTTTTCATTTTTCCTATTTTTTTTTTTTTTTTAAGCAAAGACAACATAACCTACACACTTGCTGCACCTGTACACAACTGTACTGTCCCACACATTGCTGGAAAACAACCTCTGCTGAATGAGCATACAAGGATCATAGAAGATTATCTTGAATATGAGATCATTTATCATATAACTGTGTGCAGTTCTGGAGCCCCCAGCACAGAAGGACAGGGAGCTGTTGGAGCGGGTCCAGAGCAGGCCACGAAGATGCTCAGAGGGCTGCAGCAGCTCTGCTCTGAGGACAGGCTGAGAGAGTTGGGGCTCTGCAGCCTGGAGAAGGCTTTAAGGACGCCTTAGAGTAGCCTTCCAGTATCTGAAGGGGGCCTACAGGAAGGCTGGGGAGGGATTATTGACAAGGTCTTGCAATGACAGGACAAGGGGCAATGGGTTTGAACTGGCAGAGGGGAGATTTAGACTGGATGTTAGGAGGAAGTTCTTTGCAGTGAGGATGGTGAGACACTGGCACAGGTTGCCCAGGGAGGTTGTGGAGTACAGAATCACCCAACGTGATCTTTGATCACATTGGGTGATTCTGGGCTCCACAACCTCCCTGGAGGCATTCAAGGCCAAGTTGGAGAGAATCAGAGACCAGTGACAAATAGCATCCCTCAGTGGTCCATAGTGACATCAGTGCTGTTTAACATCTTTGTCAGTGACATGGACAGCAGTATTGAGCGCACCCTCAGCAAGTCTGTGGATGACACTAAGCTGTGTGGTCTGGTTGACACACTGGAGGGAAGGGATGCCATTCCTTCCAATCCAAACTGTTCTAAGAATGTACAGATCTATATTTCAACAGGCTTGTCTCTGTATGTCCAAACTATGAAGGAACCTGCTTACTCACTCTTTCCACTTCTTCCCAGAAGATGAAGAGCTGAGGAGAGGCTAAGATTACTTTTTTCAAGCACACAACAGCTATATAGTTTCCAGACCATCTTCTTTACTCACCAATCTGGCCAAATACGAGACAATTCCAAATGTGTGTTTGTCAGATAAAGACCCCCCAAATTTGCCCTTAGCTAACGTGAGTCAAAACCACTTCAGTGCAAAGGCAGCATTGCTGAGCTTTTAATAGCAAAAAAAATCTTTTTCATTTGCTACATAGACCAACGATGCATGAAGCAGACAGTTATGACAGAAGAGACACATACCATGTGCTCCGTTATTTAGGGAATAGAGGGCAAATGAAGGCAAAAAGAAAAAGGAACACAGTCTAAAATCAATGCTAGCAAACGCACAAGCAGCTCTTAGCAGGCCAAAACTAGAGAATTCTGAAAACAAGTGGTTTGAAGTTTTAGTTAAGCTTTACATGAAATATGGTTTGCTCACATCCAGCATTCAATTCTGCCTCATAATCTGCGCTGTTGTGAATGGACAGTTCCTGAGAAGTGCAGGTGAGAAGAGAAGCATGAACAGGCACTTAGCTGTTGGCAGTATTACCAAGAATATGCTTTGGAGTTAATGGTAAGAGATACTTGCGTAGAAGAATTCTTTCAGTGAGTATTTATGGAACACCTGCTCCAAAGATATACTTTCTTCTTACTTGGTGGTTTCTTTATAATTCTCAATTGTTGGATGTTTTATGCCTTAACAAAGTTGATGATGAAGCTCTCTAAGTGAGAGATTACTCATTACTGACCTAAAGTTTTCCATATAACATTTCTAACATGCTTAAGTTTTCCAATGTACTTAAGATTCCACAATACTGCACAGCAGTGAGTACCAGAGGCTTGTTAGGTACAAAAAAAGAGAACACTTCCTTGCATTTCAAATAGGCAGCTTCTTTGGGAATCCCTTGCAAATATGCCCTGATTGTTATATAATAATCACACATTAGACAACATGCTCTCTCCTTGAATGTCTTAAAAATAGGCAATTAATAAAACCGAGCACATATTAAGGACATTACTTACAAGAAACTGAAAATAAATCCACTGGCTCTCGAGAGAAGCCTACAGCACACTACAGAATAAAGGCAGCACTATGATTTCAGTATTCAGTTATAGAAACCTATGTCCATTAATGAAATGTGTTTCACTTTAGGTTAGCATCACTCAGGCTACTGAAAGCACACTGTGCTCCATAGCTTATGTTTTTGGAGGGAGGAGAGCAGGTAGTATTAAAAATCTCTTTTCTTTCCTTAACTTAATCCCAGCTTGAAGGGCTAAAGATAAAAATTGAAGATGAGCCTTCATTCTTGGGTTTCTTAACTTCCTAATTACACACTGCACTCCATAAAACTTGCACTGCAGTAAAGAACCAGAGGAACTGCCAGACTGAAGCAGAGTGAAAATGTCTTAATCTTTCTGACCTTTACCACAATTTTCTTTCTTCAACAGAATACACAGCTGACCTTTTCTACCTACTGGCAGCAGACCTTATGACAGATTTCCATTATCCAAAGCTCTATGCAAGATCACTGCAGCTCCTACTGGTAACCCAGCTCAGTTCTGCAAGGATATTATACCACACAACTCACTGAAACCTTAGCTGTTGGTTGATATCTGTTCCAGAAAGCTATGCCTCCGTAACTGTCTGCTTTCCAGATGTGTACTGAGGCAAAACACCTGCAAGACAGCCAAGCATTACAGATGTACCCAGCACAAAAAAAGTCTGAAAGACAGCCAGATGCACCAACTGTTTATTTAGCCACACACTCGACTGGACTGAGGGATGTTCAAGGCCAGGTTGGACGAGGCCTTGAGTGACCTGTACTAGTGGGAGGTGTCCCTGCCTATGGCAGGGGGTTGGAACTAGATGATCTTTGAGGTCCCTTCCAACGTTACCATTCTATGATTCTGTCCCAGGCATTAGGCTGCCTGCCCAGCACACAGATCTGACAGTATATGACATTGGGAAAGTCACCAGACCTCTATTGTTCCATTCTTTACCTGTAAAAGAGAGGTGGATCACAGCTCCTTAACCCCAGTGTTATGAAACCCTTGCAGACAATGAATCATTTCCAGCTACTCTGGGTAACAAGGTCCAGATGGAGAAATCTGCACAATATTTCAGGTGAAGTTTATAATTAATTTAGGGAAATACAACAAAATATTGTGGGGAATGGTATATAGGTTTTATTGGCACAAGTCAGATATTAGCATTTTTCATGACTAGAAAAGCCCAAGGTGATTCATGCAGGACAGACCAACCAACTAGCAACAACAATTCTATACCAAGCTGCACCATCCTAGTCTGTATATTTCACACTTATATTAAGAAAATCAAATGTTTGTGATACTTTCATATTTTTTCACATCTTTTTAATTGAAACTATTTTTGCATTGCTCCAGCTGTAAAGCCAGATTCTCTTTGTAATCACATGTCAAACTACAAGGCTCAAGGAGGCAGAGAAAACAAAAATAAATTAATATTTTTATTCCCAAAATAATATGAATTTTCATACTTTTTTTTTTTTTTCATTTTTAAATAAAGTTCAATACAGACAATAGGTTTTTGAGTGCCTGTCTTGATAGACAGAACTAGAATTGGAACAGTTAGATGCTTCACATGCCTCTGTGGACAAAGATGCTGAGGTTTGCAAAGGAGTCAAAGGTGATAAGAATGCAACAAAGGAGAAATTTTTATCTATGAATCAAGGCAGCAGTTGCCATGACTGTGTGGGAACATTTGCTTCACTCTTGACTTGGGATTTAAAACCCCATGGGTTCCCATTCTGCATCCCACACTGGGTTTACAGGGAAATGAGCTCTGAGAGAAAAATACAAAAGCTTAGACAGGGAGACGAAGCAGAAAACAATGAGAAACAAGGATGGGCAGAACCCCCACACTACAAGCAGGAACCAAGCCCTCTCACATGTTTGACTAATGAAGATACTGTTGGGAAAACAGAAGTGGAACTAAACGGGATTTGAAGAGGCCTGTGATGCCTCCTATCAACAGACAACTTCTTGAGAAACAGACTGAAGAGACTGCTAGAAGAGTCCTGAATGCAGCACTCCAAAATGATCACAAACACCACAAAACATTCAGTCAGATATATGGGATCTGGCACAAGCACAGTGCAAGAATTTCAGTGGCCTGACTAAAATGCTCTTTGGGTAATTATATTCTTGGGTATATAAAATTTGCCTGCAGCTAATATTCTTTATTTGGCTGTATTTTGCCACTAACCAGTCATAATGTTCTGTGTTGTGATGGCACAGAAAATACTGCTCATGAAGCTTTGTACAGGGCTTCCACAAAGGAAAAAACATACTCCCAGAAATAGCATTGCAGGGAAGTGTTATTTCAGATTTTAAAGGCAAGCAGAACCAATGCATGGTTCATCTACATTTAATTTAGAACTCACTGTCTAATACTCTATTCTACACTTGAAGGAATTTACAATAAAGGTGTAATTAAAAATCATCCCATGCTTCAGACAAAATGATTCAGATTGTGGATGAATAGTGACTTATGATCAAAGTAGAACAGGATAAAAATGCTATATAAGATGTCATATATATATTTATATACACACATATGGGCCTGAGCCAACCTCATGACATTCAACAGGGCCAAGTGTAAGGTCCTGCACCTGGGTAGGCAAAATCCCAAGCACAAATACAGGCTGGGTGGTGAATGGCTGAGAGCAGCCCTGAGGAAAAGGACCTGGGGGTCTGGGTTGATGAAAAGCNTATATATATATATATATACACACACACACAGAGTTACATATTGCACAACAAGGGATACAAAGTGCATTGAAACAAATTTAACATAGATAGAATGCAGAAAGAAGCATATTTTTTAAAATCCTGCACAAAACCCTCAGTTTTCCCATAGAATTCTAACCAGGTTTGTTTTGTTTTGCAACACACAAAGGCTTGGGAAAACATCTAAAGGACTGATTATTCATTTTTATTTAGCGAGCAGGTTTGGCTCTGACATTTCCTTCTTCGTTTTATTTCAGGCTGCCTACTGAATGTTGCAAAGCTCCATTCTGCAATTCTAAGCAAGAATAGACAGAAAGAAAATCTGTGATTGCCTTAGACTGATTTAGGAAGACAATTTCAGATTTGAATATGAAATTCCTGGACAAATGCTGACTAAGAAGAGAAATTAAAATCTACAAATATGAGATGCATAGGAAAGAACCCATACAGAAAGATCAAAACCAAATTTGAAGCAGAAAAATTTAGACTAATAAGCATGCAAATCTTCCAGAAACTAAGAAGATGCTACAGAATTATTATTTCTCCTTTATAATGCTTGTCACAGAACCTCAAAACTGGATCACAGATATAAATTAACAGTGTCATTTCTCAGAGGATAAGAATCTCATCGCTAAGGACACTTAAAATGCAGCTGAATGGAAAAAGCAATTGAAATCAAACCTGTAGGGGCTCTGCTTATGCCTACAGTAGACAGACTGAGAGAGTTCAGCCTGGAGGAGAAGGCTCTGGAGAGGCATAGTGGCCTTTTGGTATTGGAAGGGGGCCCACAGGACAGCTGGAGAGGGACTTTTTACAAGGGTAAATAGTGACAGGACGAGGAGGGGTGGCTTCAGATTGGAAGAAACTAGATTTAGGTTAGACATCAGGAAAAAATCCTTCACCAGGAGGGTGGTAATGCACAAGAATAGGTTGTCCAGAGAAGTCCTGGAGGCTCCAGCCCTTAAAGTGTTCAAAGTCAGGTTGAGTGGGTCATTGAGCGATCTGGTCTAGTAGGAGGTGTCCCTGCCCACTGCAAGGGGATGGAGGGAGATGATCTTTAAGGTCCCTTCCCAGCCAAACCATTCTATGATTCTATGATAAAACAGTCCTGGAGACATGAAAACACTCCAACTAGGGAATCAATAGATGACACATCTAGAGAAAATACAGCCCCATGACACCACCTTCAATCAGTCACTCCCTCTGTTTCTTCTGTTTTCTAACTCACTCCACAGATCTGATTGTGAGGCACATATGATATTCTCTTTGTTGCTCAACTTCTTAACAGCCTCCTCTCCTTTCCCTGGCCTCCCAAGCCCTGAAGGGCAGGAAGAATGGAAACTCATTAACCCAAAAGGTGCTCAGATATAAACATGATGGGCTGATAGAAAATTCTAAAGTCAGACAGGACTAGTGTCATACACATATCTTTGGGCCATCCAGAGAAGGAATCTTCAATTATTCCAAGGCAAGCTAATGAGCTTTAGAAAATTTTACCTTGTCAACCCTTTCCCCAAGCTGCAAAACAATGAACAGAAAAATGTGAAGATTGGACAACGGAATGGTTAAAATCCTGCTTGTGATCTGCTGCAAACACTTTCCCTGGGATGTTTGAGCATAATTGAGCAAAATCCCAGCATCATTGGGATGTCCTTCATAGGAAGAAAGGGACTGTTGGCATTTTAGTCATCTGGATATATTGTAGTTTGTTTTTTTAACAATAATAGTAATTAAAATGGTGCAGCTAATGATTATTCAGAAGTGGACTATACAATGATTAAAACCAATATTCATATAGATTGTAAGCAGCTCCAGTGTCTTGTAGCCTGTGTGGGGGTTGGAGACAAGCACCATGGGCAAAGGCAGGGTCTTTTTTGGTACTGATGGGGGTGTATATTAAAACTTTAAAAGTTACTCTGATTAATTCACATCAAGTCAGCTTAATTTTCCTTAATGCTTAATTATTCCAGCTGCTAAGATTCCCAAAAGGGAGTCAATTGTGCTCTTGAGCTTCATGATTACAGTCATGCTTTTTTTAGAACTAGATTGAGACCCACTAACTGGCAAGGAAGTTGGCCAGGACTTTTTCCACAGTGGTTGTCAGAGCACTATCCAGAAAGGTAATGTCACAATAAGACTCCAATTCTCACGTCCCAAGCAGCTCTTTTCTTTTACACTACATATTGATAGAACCTAAATTGTGTCATTTCAGTTCTCTTAAGTACTTCTGAAATGCTCTGGCTTTGGGCATAAGTACTGAGAAAATGCCTTCATACAATCATAAAATCATAGAATGGTAAGGTTGGAAAGGACCTCAAGGATCATCTAGTTCCAACCCCCTGCCTAGGCAGGGACACCTCCCACTAGTACAGGTCACTCAAGGCCTCCTCCAACTTTACCTTGAATGCCTCCAGGGAGGTTGTGGAGGCATCACGTTGGGTGCTTCTGTGCTCCACAACCTCCCTGGGCAACCTGTGCCAGTGTCTCACCATCCTCACTGCAAACAACTTCCTCCTAACATCCAGTTTCAATCTCCCCTCTGCCAGTTCAAACCCATTGCCTCTTGTCCTGTCATTACAAGACCTTGTCAATAGTCCCTCCCCAGCCTTCCTGTAGGCCCCCTTCAGATACTGGAAGGCTACTCTAAGGTCTACATACAAGACTTGTACATTGGCAAAATTGCACGGAGCCAGAGAGGTGTCAAGATTTTGCTTCCCTGTTAGTTTTATCTGGAATGTTCAAGGAAACTCTTCCCTTCCTACAGCATCATCCCTCCCACTAAAGTCTGGTTGGGAAAGCAGCACCATGCCTTCTCTAACTGTAGCTTTCACTTTGCTGTTCTGCTAATGCTTTTAGTTCTTCTTGGATTTGTGTCCATTGTAAACCAAATAACCTGATTAGATTGCTTTCCTCAGAAGACTGAGAGATCACATCAATTACAGAATTTTCTGAACACATGGAGACCCAAAAATAGGTTGGGATATCTGCATTTTCCACTCTCCTACAGAGTGCCATATAACAACCCTAACCCTATAACAATCCTTAATGCAGGTATACAGCATTTAATTGCATGTTTCATTTTTAAAAAAGGCATATATAATCTAACTGAAACAACTCCAAATGAGAATCATATTCAAAATGCTTGAGCCAAAATAATAATGTCAAATACAATCTAAAAAAGGCTACATAGTGTTTAAAAGAAAGCATTTATAACTCCATGTAAAAGTGAAACCCTCGTTGTCAAAGTTGCCCACATCTTAAAAGGTCAGCAAAAATATCAACTGAGCACTTGCATTATCACATGTAAAAATATATTATGTTATATTATAAGATGTACTTTAATTATATAGGGGAGGGAAAAAGAAAAGCACTTGGCTCTTTCCAACACTCCATTTTTTATTTTTATTAGCAAACCATGAAACCAGCTTTTGCAATTCAGTCTTCTACACAAAATTAAAAAACCTACCTTTGACTTTGCTTTCCAGTTTTCTACTCATCTATGAAATCATTACAGCTACACCTGTTCTGCTCATCCGTACTACCTTCTATGCCTGGAAAAAAAAAAATGAACCTACAAATGCATTTTGCTTCCTAATCTCTCAAAGAGGCTGGTCCATCTGGGAAATACAGGAAGGAAGTGTAAATTACCAGTCAACATGCAGAAGTCTAAAAACCATCTCTCCTGCCTTCAGTAATGTTCTCTGATACATATCCTTCCTCTATTTATTATGCTGATGCATCACATATAAATGTTCTTACTGATGAGATTGCAGTGCTTACATAGGACCTCACATCATCAGAAATATTTGTTACTACCAACAGAAAAGTTGATTTTTGTTTTTTTTTAAGAAAAATTAACATGCTGAACTATCACTGTGGTTTTAGTAAGCAAAGAAATAGAGACTAGGCAGAAAGAGATCAACACATTCATTTTCTCCTATAATCAAGGGCTTAAGTGAACCTTGCTCTGCAGAGGTGGGAGACTTCCAGACAGTGAAATAACCCTGCCTGGCAGCTTTTGTCAATTTAATTATTTTTTACTGAGACTGGTACTCACAAAAAACATCTCAGATTGACAGCCCTTGAGATGATGCTCTGTGTTATCTATGGAATAGATACAGTCCAAGGAGCAGCAATGGAGCAGCAATGCTTTGAGGTCTGATTTATTTTCATTTCAGTCTTAAATGTGTCCTTTGATTTTTAATTGCACACAGTGACATCTCTCCCCAATACCAGCATTTATTATTTTTCTCTAAAAGATAACAAAGGTGTTTCTTTCAGCCATATAGATTTTACTTCTAAACTTGATTAATTCTCCCTAAATACAGACTGTATCTTCATAAATACTTCTGTTACTGTGATTGCCAAAGAATCCATAGGTTGCTTAATCAGTGATGTAACTTTTAAATACAAAAAAACTAATCATAGAATGGTAAGGTTGGAGGGGACCTCAAAGATCACCTAGTTCCAACCCCCTTGCCATAGGCAGGGACACCTCCCACTAGCACAGGTCACTCAAGGCCTCCTCCAACCTGGCCTTGAACACCTCCAGGGAGGGAGCAGCCACAACCTCCCTGGGCAACCTGTGCCAGTGTCTCACCACCCTCACTGCAAACAACTTCCTCCTAACATCCAGTCTAAATCTCCCCTCTGCCAGTTCAAACCCATTGCCCCTTGTCCTGTCATTGCAAGACCTTGTCAATAGTCCCTCCCCAGCCTTCCTGTAGCCCCCTTCAGATACTGGAAGGCTACTCTAAGGTCTCCTGGAAGCCTTCTCTTCTCCAGGCTGCAGAGCCCCAACTCTCTCAGCCTGTCCTCATAGCAGAGCTGCTGCAGCCCTCTGATCATCTTGGTGGCCTCCTCTGGACCCGCTCCAACAGTTCCATGTCCTTCCTGTGCTGGGGGCTCCAGAACTGCACACAGGACTGCAGATGGGGTCTGAGGAGAGCAGAGCAAAGGGGCAGAATCCCCTCTCTTGCCCTGCTGCCCACACTGCTCTTGCTGTAGCCCAGGACTCGGTTGCTGTCTGGGCTGCACTCACACTGCAGGCTTATGTTGAACTTTGCTTAATGTTTGCTTACATTACATACTAACATCTGGGTAGATATATTTTAATAAGGTTTTATTTTTTGGAGAGAGAGATTGCTCACTGAAACCAAAATTACAGAAATATGGAATAGAAATCTGGAAAAGAGAAAGGAAAATGAGGAAATAGCAATTTTAAGATTTTAGTTGCCATATGCTAGTCTAGTCTGGGTTAATTTGGTGTGTGTTGGGGGGGGGGGGCAGTGTGACAGTGACTCCCAGAACAACTACACAGGGGAAACCTCAAAAGCCTTCAATGAGTACCAAACCACCACCAGCAATCCCTCCAAGTGTTTTGGGTGCTATCTGGAACTATAATGCAGCCTTGGAAATCTGGCAATACTATTTTGTGAGTAAATATTCTAAAAAAGCCTCTTTGTAATTAAAGTTCTGGTTCGGTTCTGTTAAGTGTAACTGATTCTGCCTTCTGCTTCAGCAGAAAGGAGCCTCTTGAGTCCCCCTAGAGGGCAAGTGGCATATTGACCACAAGGATCTCCAGTTAATGAGGAGAGGCTGAGGGAGCTGGGGGTGTGCAGCCTGGAAAGGAGGCGGCT
>WBNM01036510.1:0-78884 GCA_013399055.1 Ramphastos sulfuratus | reverse complement strand
GGGGCGGGGAACTCCCAAACCCACATCACTGTTCCACCTGTATAGATACCAACAGTATTCACAGAGTAGTGAAGTTGCTTTGAGGCAGAACAACAGCACAATAATGTAGTAACAGTGAAAGAAATTTATAACTAACATCTGCAGGAGGCAGAAGGAGTAGAGAATAATCTAGTGAGTAGACAACTAGTAATCTTCTTAAACCTGGGCTTCAAGGGAGATGCAAACATCTAGGCTGGTGTGCTGCAGCAGCCTGGCTACAGAAGCAGTAGCTGCCAAGACCCAACCATTGAGACCAACGTGCAGGGAGATTCTGCTGTAGGCAGCAATGAAGCAATCAGATTCTGACATAAAAGGTAACATTCCAATCTCTAAGCCTGATCTAAAGCATGAGGTTTAGTAGCCCTTCCAATTTCCTTGTTCATATTAACAAGAATATCCAGAGTTACAGCAATTATCTATATAAATGTCACCTCTCTCTCTGCATCTCAATAAGCTCTTGGGCTCAGTGACACCCTTTGGCAAATCATGCATCGTAAAGCCTAGGTTCAGCCTGTCACCACACCACAGGTTTCTTGTGTTACACAAAAAAATCTTTAAAGACAAGGTTTTTTTTTAAATGAATTTAAGCACATAACACACCCTTACAAATCTGTTGGATCCTGTTCCAATAATGGAGATAACTGCACCTTGCTATATCTTACTTATCTTTACAACATCTGCAAATTAGACTGTAAAAGCCTTTACTACTTGAGTAATGAGTAGGCAGGTGTGTAAAGGACCATGTACTTAGTGACAAAATTAGGTAAACTGTCACATAATGGCTAGTCACTGGATCCTTCAGCTTGCATTATTTTCTAAAGACCATTATCTTGTTCTTTGTCCAGTTAACTTTTAAATAAGTAAAAGACCAGAGAGTTTCAGAAATTACATTCACTACGATTCTCTTCCTTACAGGGTGTCTCTACTTTTATTGATAGCAGCAAGTCTTTCACTCTGCTGACTTGTCAAGACAATCACAGAAGAAAGACACTACCATTATAGGAACACAACCATGGCAGAGCATGCCTGAACTGCTCCTTCAGCTTTCCCTTGGACAAGACCTACAACAGAGCTGTCAAGAAGAACTGCCAGGGAATGAACACATACAAAACTTCTCCATAGTGAGCTCTTCTCCTTACACTCTAACACACTCCCCATCCCTTACTTCTTACTTTGTTTCTCCAAAGACCCTGTGAGGTCAGGATTGGAAGATTCATTCCCTGCTGTAGCTGCCCAGACTTTCTCACAAAATCTTTGGCACTTTAGAAAACTTATAAATGTTAGGATAAAATGCATGCATTTTGTATCAGCTGTCGAAATGACACCTATTATTCAAACACTGGACCACTGACGTCCTCTCGAATGCTTGCTGAAATTAAAGGCATTTTTTCACAGACAATGTCTGCTTCTAGTACTGGTAACTCTCAACGTTTCTAGGTAGTACCAAAGACTGGTATGCAGATCAAGGTCACTGGTATGTCTTGTGTCCCACATTAAGGTACAGAGTAAAAGGCTGCACCCACGGGGAGGAGGAGACAGTTCAGATAGCCCTAAGCTGATCAGATAGGCATTCCACTCCATATATGTCATATACATATAAAGATGAGGGATCATGAGAGTCAAGGTCTCCTTCCTCCTTCCTCCTCTTCATCAGCAGCCGGCATCCAAGGAGGATTCTCTACTCTGAGCATGGACTTTTTAATCTGGAGAGAAGACTGAGAGGGGCTCTAATAAATGTATATAAATACCTGAGAGCTGGGTGTCAAGAAGGAAGGGACAGCCTCTTCTCACTTGTGCCCTGTGATAGGCCAAAGGGCAGCGGATGTAAACTACAGCACACAAAGTTCCACTCAACACAAGAAAGAACTTTTTTACTGTAAGGGTCACAGAGCACTAGAACAGGCTCCCCAGAGAGGTGGTGCAGTCTCCTTCTCCTTGAAAGTCGACTTTCAAGCCCCATCTGGATGCGTTCCTGTGCAACCTGCACTAGATTAAATGGTCCTGATCTTGAAGGGGTGTGGACTCAAAGATCTTGAGAAGTCCCTTCCAACCCTTAACATCTTGTGATTCTGATTTATGACTTCCTAAATCCAGTTCCAGAATCCAGTTTCCATCTGACACTAAGTCCAGCCTGGGACTTCTGCCACAGCATCACTGGTGACAGTGACTAACTGCCATCAGGACAGTTGGGTTGGGTTCAATATTGGGTTTGTATATATTTTATCATTATTTCCATTGAAGTTGTTTTAGAGCTTTATCCCAATCCTTAAATCTTACCTTTCTTCTCATGCCCTTCCACTTTGAGAAGAAGAGAGGTTATTAGGGAGCATCTGTCACTTGTTTAGTGGCCTGCTCAGCCTTAGCCCTTGACAACTATTTACATGAGAATTGAGGAATCATATAACAAAGGGAGAAGGAAATTTTCTGTCAAAGGAACGAAGGCTGATGCATCTTTATATTTTATTATTTATTTTAAAACAAAGTATTCTGTGGCATATGTTAGCTAATACAGAATTCAGTGTCCTTCCAGCACAGGAAGGACATGGAACTGTTGGAGCGGGTCCAGAGGAGGCCACAAAGATGCTCAGAGGGCTGCAGCAGCTCTGCTATGACAGGCTGAGAGAGTTGAGGCTCTGCAGCCTGGAGAAGAGAAGGCTTCCAGGAGACCTTAGAGTAGCCTTCCAGTATCTGAAGGGGACCTACAGGAAGGCTGGGGAGGGACTATTGACAAGGTCTTACAATGACAGGACAAGGGGCAATGGGTTTGAACTGGCAGAGGGGAGGTTTAGACTGGATGTTAGGAGGAAGTTGTTTGCAGTGAGGGTGGTGAGACACTGGCACAGGTTGCCCAGGGAGGTTGTGGCTGCTCCCTCCCTGGAGGTGTTCAAGGCCAGGTTGGAGGAGGCCTTGAGTGATCTGTACTAGTGGGAGGTGTCCCTGCCTATGGCAGGGGGTTGGAACTAGATGATCTTTGAGGTCCCTTCCAACCTTACCATTCTATGATCACACTTCAGGAGGCTGTGGTAGAGCAGGTGGAGCGCTGGAAACAGCTTGGGCATATGCAGCAGGTGTGTGCTCTCTTGAAGGACACAGAGGAAAAAAAGCACTACAAACCTGCTTTTGCAAGGATGTCTTGCTGCTAAACTTGTACTTCAAAAATACTGGACTTCAAAACTACTGGGATTCCTGTGCTCTTTTCCTGCACCTATCAATTAATATTTTCCTTCTATATCTTCTTTTTTAAGATGGGGATGAAACCTATAGATTTATCTCACAGGTTAGCTGGGAACTTACACATCTGAGAGCAAGTGACATACTTTGCAAATGGAAAGTATACCAAAGTACAAAATACTTAAGCTGTTTCCTGGACACAGAGGAGACTCAGCAATGTAGAGTGGGTATTCTACAAGTGGAACTTAGTATATTCACATTAGCTTATTTCCCTTAGTCTCAAAGTGCTAACATTGCTATGGCTGTTCTGCTATTACATTTCAGGTTAAAGAAACTTCTTCTGACAGATATGAGTAGATGACATGTAAGCTCTAGAAAAAGGGGTTTTTAAAGGCCCTTTTTAATTGGGCTGGAAGTCTCTGGATTTAATCACCAGATTTATTCCAGTTCCAGGATTATAGATAGCCTGGGTTTGTTTATTTATCCTCTCAATTAAATTGGCATGAATAAACAATAATGCCACTGATCTTGGAGAAGTCACATCAGTGTGAAAGAAAACATCAGGTCCATGGTGAGGAGATCAGCACTTGCATTAATGTAGCCCCTTCAGTGGCTCTGCAAATAATTTAAAATAAATAAATAATGCAAACAAGACACAGTAAACCCAAATTTGAATAATGAGATCTTTGGGTTTGCTGCCTTTTGGAATATTGTTTATACAAACAATCAGCAGCCCCAGGTGTTCTCAAGTAAGCCCAGCAGCTTCTCTAAATGTTTGTTAGCTGACTGCTTGCCTGGTGGGGCTCTGGATCTGTTACAGTCTTGCAGTAGCTTCCTGCTGAAGAAACCCTTCCTGAGAGTCTCCAATCTGGTAACAGGCTAGTCAGCAAGTATGCCAGGATAATGCCGTGGAGACATCACTGTGCCTATCATGGGATGCCAGGCTTTTGACAGCACTGATCACATCTCATTTGTAATGTGCATTAGCAGCTTCTAAATAAGGTGGAGGGAATCATCCCTTTCTCCTCCAGTGGCACAGAACTCAGGCTGGGTGCACAGGCTGCACAACTGTGGTAGCAAGGGCTGAGAGAAGATCCTTGAGGGGAAAAGCAGTGATGAAATTGGCATGATTGCTAGTGGCCTTTTGTAGAAGACTGAGCTAGTAATTCAGAAAAACAAGCTTGTTAGAGGACAACAGGAATGTCACCAATCTGCTGTAATGGCCATGCAGCAGAGCAGTGCCTCACTGTCATGATCCTTTCCATGTTGCAGCCACACACTGCAAAGACCGGGGCCTTGATGGCTGTAAATTAACACAGCCTAATGATTTTTCATCTCTTTTTGGTTCCCAGGCCAATATTCATTTACAGTGGGAAATACAAAAGACAAAAGCAACGCAGCAAAGCTGGAGGCAGACTAGAAGCAGGTTTCCATCAGATATGCCATACAGGCTTTAATCTGGCAGAGCGACAGAGATGTAGGCTAGATGCTTTAACCAACTGGTTGAGTCCTGAGGTAAGGCAGTAACTCACCTGGGACAATGAATTTCCAGTTTCCTCCAGACTATGGGCATTCTAAAAAATAGTCACAACACTCCAGAGTACCATCTAGCTAAGAAAACATTGTTCAGAGAGTAAATACTTGAGATGATGAAGCATTCCTTTTACAGATGGGAACACAGAGGGATTAAATGGCTTGCGTGGTATTATAAAGTAAATCAGTGATAAAATACAGAAAAGAATCAGGTGTCCTGATACCTACTTCTAAACATGAATCACCAGACCATAATTTCTTCTGCAAGATCATCATTTCCTCCTTTCATATGCTATCTTGCTGACAGAGGAAGATTGTTCTACATGCTGCATGGAGTAACATTTTTCTAAATCTCTCAGGCCGTGGAGTTTCTCTTCTGTTCCCTTGGGAAATGATTCCAAGCTTGACAGCGCAAGGACACATCTCTCTGACAGAAAGTTTTCCATGATATTTGCCTTTTTTCTTTTCTCTACTTACAGCCATCTAAGTATCTCGTTTCTTTCCATAGTGTTTATGATCCTCAAACACTCTCAGAGTTGTATTCCCCTTTCTCTCTCCCAGCTGTCACTTAACCAATATAAAACTCTCCAGTACTACCTCTAAAAACAATTCCTTACACTCCCAAAATATTTGTTCCCCTGAACTTTCTCTGCTTTTCCAATATTAGACACTTATTTCAGTGTTTTCATACTGTGTTCTTTGACCTTGACCAGTGCTACTTTTTTTCCCTGCTGACAGGAGAGACCTCACCCATACACAGGATGATGGCAGAACTGGAGTCTAAAGTGAGAAATCAATGGTGTTGAAATACTTCTAGGGTTGAGAGATTACTGACAAGCTCCTGGAGGAATGCTAACATTGGGCTAATTCGCTCAAAGGTGAGAGGCAGGGCTTACTGCTTCCTTCCTGTTCACTTCACCATTTTAGCCCATAGAAGTCAGAAGAAACAGTAAATTCTGACATGAAATAACAACAACAAAATTGTTTGTCTCACTGCCTGGCTAAATCAGCAAAAGGCAAACACCACTACCTGAAGCCTTTGCGGTTTCCACTGCGGTCAGAATTAAGCCTCATGAAAATAGCCATCTCAGCAGAAATATACCACCATGGGCTGCCACATTAACATAAAGTACAGCCAAAAATTATTGCTGCCTCTAATCTCCAACCACTCAGGGGCTGAACTGCGCTCAGCGGAATGACCTGTCCTCTGTGATGCATTGGTGTTCACACTCACTCCTTCTCTCTCGTGCACACACACAGCCTGTCCTTTCCCAGAACTGAGATTTATGCATCCTGAAATTAAAAAAAAAAATTAAAAAAAATACTTGAACTGCCTCTGCCTGGTCCTCTTCCTCGTGTCTAACAAAATCATCAGCTCTGCTTTTTGAGGACATCAGGATTTCCATGTCAGGTGAAGATTAAGAAACAAAGGAGAATTCAAAGCTCCAGTTAGTATCTTGCTATTGACACCCCAGAAGATTCAATAAATTCCTCTCTCCCAGTATTTCTAAAATGAAAGTGATGAGAAACTGTTAACAGCTTGAATGAGAAGCAATAAAGTATAAATGTGCATGCACATAAAAAACTCAGCCTACTGATTTGATTTAGGATTTTGCCATTCTTCTTCTCTGACCCATCCCTTCACTTTTTGCCTATCTTTACTTCTCCTTAAAACCATTACAGCTATGCCTATGAACAAGTTTGTCTAAAATTAAACTAGGACAAACGAATATGTAAAAGTTCTTATTTCTACTATAGATTGGATTATCTTTAGTACCTGACTTCTTTGTAATTAAACTTTGAGTTGCTTTCATCTAAATGGGTGAAAACCAGGTTTAAACTGAAGTGAATGCCCTGGTTTAATGAAGCTCATTGGAAGCAATATGTTAAACTGGTGCAACCAATAAGAATGGAGAGCAAAGACCAAAAGGTTACTGTTGAAGACAGATGGACAAAGGTCTGTGTAAAACAATAATAAGCAGAGGCTAAATCTCAGTAGAATTGGTAGATTTCGTTGCCACCCAGGTACTTGTAAGGTACTCATAAGAGAGAGCTGAAAACAACTTTCACTTCAGACAAGATGATANTAAATCCAGTTCCAGAATCCAGTTTCCATCTGACACTAAGTCCAGCCTGGGACTTCTGCCACAGCATCACTGGTGACAGTGACTAACTGCCATCAGGACAGTTGGGTTGGGTTCAATATTGGGTTTGTATATATTTTATCATTATTTCCATTGAAGTTGTTTTAGAGCTTTATCCCAATCCTTAAATCTTACCTTTCTTCTCATGCCCTTCCACTTTGAGAAGAAGAGAGGTTATTAGGGAGCATCTGTCACTTGTTTAGTGGCCTGCTCAGCCTTAGCCCTTGACAACTATTTACATGAGAATTGAGGAATCATATAACAAAGGGAGAAGGAAATTTTCTGTCAAAGGAACGAAGGCTGATGCATCTTTATATTTTATTATTTATTTTAAAACAAAGTATTCTGTGGCATATGTTAGCTAATACAGAATTCAGTGTCCTTCCAGCACAGGAAGGACATGGAACTGTTGGAGCGGGTCCAGAGGAGGCCACAAANGAAAACCAGGTTTAAACTGAAGTGAATGCCCTGGTTTAATGAAGCTCATTGGAAGCAATATGTTAAACTGGTGCAACCAATAAGAATGGAGAGCAAAGACCAAAAGGTTACTGTTGAAGACAGATGGACAAAGGTCTGTGTAAAACAATAATAAGCAGAGGCTAAATCTCAGTAGAATTGGTAGATTTCGTTGCCACCCAGGTACTTGTAAGGTACTCATAAGAGAGAGCTGAAAACAACTTTCACTTCAGACAAGATGATAATTTAAAAAAAAGAAAAAAGCACACAAAAATAACAACAACAGATTACACAAAACCCCATTGTTGCTGGGCAAGTCCTTTGAAAGACACATAAAAACAGAACACACTCTCCAGGTGAAGACAATGACAGAAGTTCTGCTCAGTCTGAGCTGACTTGTGGTGTGGCTGCAGAATTTGGGAAGAGATGCCACAGAGAGAAGTGGTGCTCTGATTAGGGAGAGAAGGATCTTGATGTTTCATATCTTACTCTGAGAGTGGAGTGCTTTATACATTCCTTTAAAATAACAAAAATCCATTCTAAATATCTCACTCCATCCAATTCATTTTCTCTCCATACCCAGAATAAGCTACTGTCCTCCAAATTTAGGCTAACTGCTGTAATGAATAGGAGCAGAGTTTTTAATAGGAAGGTAGCAGCAATAAATAATCTACCAACTAGAACAACAGTAAGAGCATGCTGCTGACAATGACTGGTGGANGCTCCAATACTTCAATGTCCTTCATAGGACTGTGAAATCATCCTACATAAAATGCCATATTAAATCAGATCTAACTCTATGGATAAGACAACCTCTTCCACACATTCAAATGTTATATTCTCAAAACCAGAAGATAGGAACCTTCACAATGCTAGCTGGTTACCTGAAGACTCCTCATTGTCCTTCACTCTGTAGGACAGAACAGTTTTCATAAAAATAGAAAGAATGTTAACTTTAAGGATCAGTGCTATCACAAATCTACCAAATAAAATATCAGGAACACAGCAATTATTCCTCATTAATAATCATACTTAGAACATTCCATTTAGGGCTCAACATTAGCAAAGTGCTGTATCAGCAAAAACTAGTAAGAGTTAACAATTGTTTGTATCAGACAAACTAAGCCCCTAAACCTCTCTGCAGAGAGAAATCTTTTCATCGACTCTAAAAGGTCTTTATAAAGCATCACCACCACCAGAGTATTAAATCTGCAGAGGAAATTGATGACATTCAACACTAATTCAGTGTAAAAGTCTCTCTTCCATTCCAAACTGACCACATGTTCCCACCAAAATAATCAGCTGTCAGAGAGTGAATTATGCCTATATTTAAAGTCAATGTTAGGCTTTGGAGCTACATCTCCTCAAAACAAACAGACACAGTCCTAACATAGCTTAGAGATGTTGCTTATAGGTTGTCTGCAGCCTCATCAAGAGAGAACATTTAAAAGGATACATATCTATAAGATACATGCTACTAAATTATGCCAGAAATTATTTCAAGCACCACCTCTCTATTTCCAGACCTATAGGGTTATGTCAGAAACATACCCACTGTCTCTGTGCCACCTTTGTCAAAGATAGCCCTTTTCCCTCCCTCTTCTTCCCCAGATCTATGCCACTGAGCATAGAAAGATTGTCTACTTCTTTTATCCCACAACAGAGAAACTGATAAATTCTCTCAGCCTTTCCAACTTTATGCTTTTATTTGACAACAGCATACAACAATGATCTCTGTGACAGGGTTGCAGTAGACTATTCTTAGGCTTGGACCACATTACTGCAATTGCACAGGATACCATAAAAGAGATTTAAGCTAAGTGTTACCTTGCCTTTGCACTGAAGAGTGTGCTAACAGTTAATTAAAGCAACTCACCTTACACAGTATAGTGTGATATGGCATCCAAATCCTTTACCAGTTAAACCTTAAGGTGACATATTCACTCTGGAGTAAAAGAACATCCAGCTCAAGGTGTTATCCTGCTACTGCTATTTTATTATCGTTATTCAAGTACATGTTCCCTATTTCAAAAAATACACACTTATAATCTCTCTTGTTCTTCCTTCCAGCCTTTAATGTGTATCCTGTACAATGCACTGACCTACAGTACCCTGCCACAAAGAGAGAAGCAAAGAGAATGGAGATATAGCATTTCTGCTGAGTTTTGGGCTGCTTCACCCAAGTTAAGACCTTAGAGTTGAGCTGAGGATCATGATATGGTTTATAAACCTTATACAACAACCATAAATACTCCTAGATACTACTCACCAATAATATTTCTTGAACCCAGAGATGAAGTGCACCCACCTTTTCACAAACACGTTGAAGTCAACCAGACTAATTTCTTTAAATGTCTTCTTTGGCTTTCTCATTTCCCTCCACTTAAAGAAAGCCTCGAACCAAACAAATTAAAACCAAAATAAAAACAAAAGCCAAAAGCTGTGATAAGCAAGCAAATGGCTGAGATCACACCAACTCATCACAAAAGGGAAACACCTAAGTCTCTTGGAAGAAACATTCAAGAAGCAAAGCTATGCCAGTTTGGTTATGCAAATATAGGCAGCATGGGCTGCCCAAAGGGTCTCCCTGCCCTGATAATTATATATTTGGGCTGCATTGCCATAATGCTGTCTTATGGCAATCTCTTTTCTTAAAAGAAAAAAAAAAAAAAAAAAAAAAAGAAAAGAAAAATCAATCAAAGTGAGCTATGGCTCGACAGATCTGCAGTAAAACCCAACCATGTAGAAAATAGAGCAGCAGCTGCACTACAGGATCAAAAAAAGGAGTGAGCAAACTCCATCATCAGGCACAATTATCTCACATGAGAAAAAAAGATGATAAATTAATACACCCCCCCTCAATGTCTAACACAAATCCAAGAGATTTGAGTTTCTAATGCAAGACACCTGCACACTACTCACTAACTTCCTTACAGACATTATTCTTTTTTTCCAAGTATTTGGTTCTCATTGGACTTTAGTTTAGTCTTTCAGAAGACTAAGCTAAAAAGCATGTACAAGAACAAGGAAGACTAACCTCACAGAGTGCCCTTCACTCATATTTTACCCACTAGGCTCTTAAAGAAGTCATCCTACCTGGCATGGAGTGGGGCACTCTCTAGCCCTGTTGAAGCTTAACAGCTATATGGCAAGCTCCGGTAAAGCAAATGTATCATAGCAACAACAGCATCCAAATAATTTCACTGGAACCAGCCCAATCCATGGACAACTACATTTTTAGAGTGTTTGGGAAGTTTACACACAGGAGCTTGGTCCTCTTTTTATAGTGAGCCTTCATCCAAAGACACTGCTAATATATATGTGCAGTTCTGGAGNTTGGAACTAGATGATCCTTGAGGTCCCTTCCAACCTTACCATTCTGTTATTCTATGATATATTCAGACTCCAATCAGCAGGCAAATCTTAGATACTAAATTCTCACCTAAAGTCTTTCTCAGAATAAATAAAATAACTCACTCCCCTAACAAAGCAAGTCTGGGCAGCCTTAATCCCATAAAATCATTGAAATGAGCCATAGGCCTCAGAAATCCAGCTACCTAATGAATTTTGAGTCTCTAGTCTGCACATGTTGCCTAGATCACAGTATCACCAAGGTTGGAAGAGACCTCAAAGATCATCAAGTCCCACCCATTACCACAGACCTCAAGACTAGACCATGGCACCAAGTGCCACGTCCAAACCTGCCTTGAACACCTCCAGGGACGGTGACTCCACCACCTCCCTGGGCAGCCCATTCCAGTGGGGAATGACTCTCTCAGTAAGAACTTTCTCCTCACCTTGAGCCTAAACTTCCCCTGGCACAGCTTGAGAGTGTCCTCTTGTTCTGGTGCTGGTTGCCTGAGAGAAGAAAGCAACCTCCTGCTGGCCACAACCACCCTTCAGGTAGTTGTAGACAGATAGATAGGTAGATGTGCACATACCTTCAAATCCCTGAACCTACTGGAGCCAAAGCCCTGCTTGATATTGTTAATCAATTCACTACAATAGCCTTGTTGCATCCTTAGAAGAATGAGGAATTTCCTGTGAGGTTTGTACAATTTCTGACAGTGTTTTCAGTTGATAATAAGAAAATCCAGGTTCTTAAATACAACCAGACATTGCTTTCTATCAAATAACATCACCATTCCATAATATCCCCTGTCCATTTCTGACATCATGCTCTGTTCACATTTTTTCTGCCTGTTTCAATGCATGAAATTCCTGGCTGCATAGACTGTGAAGTTCTAAGGACCCTATGTTACAAAAGTAATAGTAGGTATCCAAGCTTAAAAAAATAAAATAAAGTGAAATTCAGTAACCTGAGGACTTCTGATTTAATCCCTTCAAGTCTCTTAGGTTTAAAGCAATTTGGTTGCCTTTAAGAACTCCTATTGTAAGGTGCTGAAAATACATTAGGAACAGGATAGATAAACTCTTGAAGAACTTTGGTGATACACTGGCAGAACACTACCACATCAACCTGGATTCAGAAGATACTTCTAGTTTTAGAAGTACTTCCAGATTTCTCAGATAAGCAAAAAGCACAACTGGGCATTGCCCTGCTGTAATGATGCCAACAGAGTAAGGAGCTCAGCCCTTCCTTCACAAAACCCAAAGAAGGTAGGTGGCTGCTGTGTCAACATTTAGACATACTAACTCTGGAGGCATCAGCAGTCAGTCTCCAGGGGCCCATGGGAAGCCCAAACTGCCCTCCCATAGCTCTCTCTTTCACACTCCAGTACACTTCAACTGAAGCAAAAGCTCGTGTTAGCTGCAGATCAGCAAGCTGCAGACTCACCAGACCAGACTCACCAGACCAACAGGTAGAGGGATAAATAATGGAAGCTAACATGCCTAAGAGTAACTAGGAACAGAAAAAGATTCATACAAGGCAAACAGCAACACGATAAATAAAGCAGCTGAGTTGAATGCAAAAGTCACTCATCTGCAAGAAGCCACTGCATACAAATAACTGACAACTGGGCACACTCAGGGGTTTAACTGGCCCTCTAGGGATATGGTGACATGACAAATTATGGTCTGCCTCTGGGAAAGAACTTTAAGTCCTCCTAAATTCTGTGAAATAAATGTGGGTGAAAAACAGACACATTTTATAGACACACCCTTATGATGAGACTAAGTCTTTTTCCACTTAGAACAACTGCAGCAGACAACAGGGTGATGTGTACTGCTTCAACATGAACTGCAGTATGTATCTCTAAATGATCTCAAAAATTATGCCATTAATAACTGCAAAAACCATATCCTCAACAGGAAGTTCCTTTCAGTTTTGTGGCCATACTATGGACACTCTTCCACCCTGACAAAACTCAGCTNCCCTTGCCCTGCTGCCCACACTGCTCTTGCTGCAGCCCAGCACTCGGTTGCTGTCTCGGCTGCACTCACACTGCATCATGTGAGATCTCAATGTTTACTTAAAAACTATGAAATATGGCTTGAGGATGCACAAAAACACTTGAAAGAATGAATGATATGTGTATAAGAAGCCCAATTCTGAAGAGAAACAGAGATAGAAAAGAATGTGATCCAGTACCTTATTTTCTCAAATTCTGAAACTGCACCTCTTCAGAGAAGAGATGGTCTATGGGATATTCTGGGACTTCACCTACACGGTAGACTCAGTGTAGAAATCTATCACTAATATACAGTGATGGTTTGGGAGTTCCCTGCCCCCCCACACTTTGTAAAATCCCCCAGACTGGACTCAGCCAGCTGGAAGTTAAGGACTGAAGCTCTATTTACAGCTCAGCACAATGTAGAAGCAGAGATATATAGAACAGACAGGAATAGTTACAGACATAGACAAGTTAAAGGTAATACAGAAACACAATCCCCCTCCCAGAAATCAGTCCCCAGGAGGGGCTCCCAACCACCCTTCCACCTTCTTCCCACCCCTCTACCTTACCCCAGGGTTTGCCTTATGTGCAAGGTGAGTTTGGAGGATTGGCCAGGGGGTTAGAAGCAGAGTGGTTAGTTAGGTTACGCAGCAGAGAGGAGAAGACACACTGGCTCCCAGACAGACCAAGAGAGACTGTGTCTGTTATCTATGTTTGTGTTCTTGTTCTTATCCATCTCAGCAGGCCTATGAGTGAAGTAGACATCCCCATTGTTTGCTTTTCACAGCCTATAATCCCTTTTCATAAAAATATTCCAATTAGCCTCCAACCAGCACATATACTGAACATACCAACTTCCACTGACATAAGAAAAACACACACCTGCCACGAATACATCTCTGGAAGTTTGAAGTCATACTCTGGTCTGTGTTCAAGCTCTTCCTATGGCTGTTGGCAGGAACTACATAGATGTTTGCATAAAAGATTTTCCACAAGAAAATCCAACACAGGCATAAAAAAAGTAGTTGATTCATGTTAAAATATACTACCACCCTGCTTTACCTCTTCTCCGCCATTGGGATGAAAAGAAATTTCAAGGTCATTGCTCATCATGAGTATAGCTGTGCAAAAACAGTACTAGTAAGAGCCACAGATAAGAATAATGCTTCCATCACTGTATCATTCAATTCCTGTAGTTTACATGGGCATCCCATGTGATTTGGTTATTTTTGCAGCCTTTTTGCATTTGCAGATGTTCTAGCAAATGGTATTTATTAGAGGAATATTCCAGTGCTGAAAAGAGGCACATTTCGAATGGCATATTGAATAGATAATGCAAATTTGAATAGGCTCAATGAAATGGAGAAAAGATGAAAAAGAGAACTGATTCACTAAGAAACATTTGCTAAAAAAGTTCTTGAAGAGCACAGTATAATCAAAAATTTTCAATTTGAGTAAGACAAGAAAAAGAATTATGCAAATGTATTGTTTATTATGAACCACCTTTAAACTTCAATGTTAGTTTTAAGACCTTGAAATCTAGATTGAATCTAATCACATCAAATACCTGTATTCAGTCCTCTCTTGTCTCTAATTTTTGTGATTTTGTTAAGCATGTCCAGAGCTCGCCAAGATGCCCTTAAATGTCTACAATGCAGAGATGTATCAATTCTCATAACCTAGTCACACATCTGAGAGGCAGTATGAAAGGGANCTGCTCTTGCTGCAACCCAGCACTGGGTTGCTGTCTGGGCTGCATGCACACACTGTAAATTAGTAAATTGCCCATGGTGTGCAGAGACTGAAAGAAATCACCTGCCTTCCATCCTAAGGGCACAGGGCCAGGAAAGGTAAAAGGGGAAAACTGACCTTGCCATTGGTTCATAAAGAATCAAGAATGTCTCAGGCCAATTCCTTTCACAACACTCTCCATTAAAAATATAAGATAAATAAAAAACAAATGGAGAGGCATCTGAGAATTCATCATATTCTGTAAACACCTCATTTGCAACATGGTGTTTGTGTTTATCTTTTCATCCACCCTGATGTGAGCTGGTTTTGTAGCTCTCCACAGACTTAATGCTAACATTTCAGAGAAAATAAAACCACTTTAGAAGTTACTCAGAAACGTACAAATATAACTCAGAACATTATTTTCCATGTTGATTTTAGTTTCAGAGACAAACCAGAAAGTACATTAAAGCTGGTCTGTATAAAATTTCTCATGAAGCCAGATTTTGGTGTGAACTAGGAAAAAGACTTTTCTTTGAACTCTGTATTGCTTGCATTTGCATTTTGAAACGGAAATTTCCCCATGAGACTCCCAATATGTTTCTGTTACCTTCAGGGAACAATAAGGGAGCCCTCCTGTGGATACTGCATCACATTTAATTTCCCATGACCAACAAGGAAAGACTATGTAACCTAGGGGATAAAATGGCTCTATTTTAGAGCAAAGAGAGTGAGGTGGTAATCCACTGGAGGCTGTAGTTTAATTTAAATGGCTATTAACTTTGTTCCATTGAGGCAGTCATAGTTTAATTCATACTACTTTTCTGAAGCAGAAGAAATTGCACCAAATAAAACATTCAAGGCTACAAAAGATGTCCCAACTAGACAAAAAGACTGTGATGGCTTTCTATATGTATTATAAATCTTAAAACAAAATTATTTATGCTTCCAACTTGTGGATGCATGTTTAGTGACAATACTCACAAGGGCATCAATATTGCTCACATTGGTAAAGTTAGGTATTTGTTCAAGATCACTGCTCAGTCAGGACTCTACGTTCCTTAGTGCATCACTGCTTCCTTTACATAAGACACAACAAAGAACACAATACTCCCTTCTGCCCTCCAGAAATGTAAAACACTCAGACCAAATAAACTCTGTCACCAGCCTTAGATTCTTGTCTTGGACTCATCTAGTTTGTTGGCTTTAAACAACAGCAGCTCTGCTCTCAAATAGCAGAATCTTCACCACCACAACATACTGTTCTTCATTGTCTGCCACTGGCTTCAAAGACCTTGTTTTTGAGAAAATAAACAACGAAAAACAAGTATGTGTCCCTGCTTGGAATTCAGCACTGAGAAACACATCATCTAATTTCTACCCAAACCATTCCCAGAAAAAGGTCTGTCTGCTTTAAGAGCGTTGCATAGCCTTGCACTGTAGACTATAGGTGTTGACTTCTGTTGTATCTAACGAGACTTGAAACTGCTTAGCACTCTACATTATGGAGACTGCACTTTGAATTCATAGCTGCTGAGTTTATTTGCAGTCTTCAGATTTATGCTTAGCTATCCTGTGAGCTCAATTCACTTATGTCATATGTTGGCACAATTCTACTAATGTCAATTTATTTCCAATTGCTTATGCCAGTACATCTTTCCAAAGGAATGTGAGCTAGTGAAAAGCATAAACCAGGTTCATTAACCTCTTTGTGACAGGATGAATCTATGCAGCAGTCCCAATTCACTTGCAAATATTCCCACTATTTCCCCTTAAGTATCTGTTCTTTAGAATCTTAATAGGTCTATTAAACAGTCCATGTAGCAGCAATCAAAGATACTTCCTGGTATACTTGGATACTGAACCTTTCATACGCCCTTAGGAATGTGACAGTTCAAAGAAAGCATAGAATCATGCTTACAACATAACGTTTCACACCTGCTGTACAACCTCATATCTCCATTGACATGTCTAAACACACTGTAATAGCACTGTCAGAGGAGTAAAGTCATTTCCTGAATGGAGTAGGTTCAGCAATACTGATAGCACTGGATAACATTTATGACCAGGAGCACCACAGGGTTGCCTGAACAACTCATCTAGATGGTCATTTTTTGCTGCTCAGGGGAGGCCTTTGTGCTCTTATTGGCATTTTATCACCTCTGTGATGTTTGGTTTTGGTTGCTTTTTGTTTTTTGTTTGTTTTTTTTCACCCCTGCTGTTAAAACTTCCTCTTGATCTATCAGGTTGACACCTTTTTTAATTCCACTTTTGAAATAGTTGCATACAAAATACCAGAGAGAATGAACTACAAAGTAGCATCTTACAGCTATAGAATCATAGAATGATAAGGTTGGAAGGGACATCAAAGATCATCTAGTTCCAACCCCCTGCCATAGGCAGGGACACCTCCCACTAGTACAGGTCACTCAAGGCCTCATCCAACCTGGCCTTGAACACCTCCAGGGAGGGAGCAGCCACAACCTCCCTGGGCAACCTGTGCCAGTGTCTCACCACCCTCACTGCAAACAACTTTCTCCTAACATCCAGTTTAAATCTCTCCTCTGCCAGTTTGAACCCATTGCCCCTTGTCCTGTCATTGCAAGACCTTGTCAATAGTCACTCTCCAGCCTTCCTGTAGGCCCCCCCTTCACATACTGGAAGGCTACTCTAAGGTCTCCTGGAAGCCTTCTCTTCTCCAGGCCCAACTCTCTCAGCCTGTCCTCATAGCAGAGCTGCTCCAGCCCTCTGAGCATCTTCCTTAGAGATATTAATTGCACATCAATCTTCTTCAGCTGGAGAATGAGAGGTGAATGTGTCATTCTCCAGCCTGGCACAGAGGGCAAGCTGGAGTTGAAAGAGAAGAAAAGAAGGGCATGCTCAATCTAAACTAGATTTTCTCTCCTCTTACCATGAGAAGACAAGAAGCTTTTCCTTACTACTTGCCAGCACAGGGAAATTACTTCAGAACAAATAAGAATGTGACTTAACAGCATTCTGTCCATAATTCCCTTATTCTGTACCTCAAGTTCTTTTTGGCAGTTAAGCTTAATCCACTTCTAACCCACACAAAGGCATGTTCAGTGCAGGGTGCCCACGCAAAGAATTAGCAGTGAATAAGTATGCTAAGCTAACAAGACCTTAGCACAAAGTTCTTCATCAACCTTCACTGCCAATGTCATTCTTGTTATTCACAGGGACTTAAACTGCCAAGGTAGGATAAAGAATTACATGAGAAACTTTGCTCTCCGCTCTTGTGACTGGAAGAGAGAAAAGAATTCCCCTCTGCCACATCCAAGCTATCTAGCTACACATGCAAGATAACCCAAGAACAGTGCTAAGGTCCAGGCTACACTATGTTTAGACAAACAGAAGACAATCCTCTTTAACAGCTTTAAGCTGTGCCTGGTTTATATGGCCCCAGATGGAACTTCCACATTTCTTACTGTATGAGCAACTTGTTTGTGTGATGACAAGAAAAAAAATTGATCATACTCCCAGACTTATCAGATCTAGATTTGAGATTTATGTAATCAACAGTTTATTAGTAGCTGCGACCTTATGTTTGTTTTATCCCCAAACAAAAAAATTAGTTGTCACTAGAGGTGAGAAGAATGTCCCACATTTCAATTCTCAGGTTCCCCTGCTCCCTGAGTTTGTCATCACAGAAATGTCATGTAACATAACTCCTGCCCACACCAACAATGTTTTATCCTAAGAGCAACTTAGAGTCAAACAGATAAAAACCCCAGTGATGAGCATTCCCAGTTTCTAATGCAGAAGAATCATATTTTAAACTACATTCTTTATAACACTATCAATGCATGTCTGCCTTGATGTTTGAGAATATCTAAAATTTCTTCAGGAACTTAAATGGAAATTGTTAGAATTATGGACTAGCCCTTGATGGGCATGCAGTGACACACCTTCAGACCTCTTTAAGTTGTATTCCCCTGAGTTACTCATGAGACTATTAGAAAAATCCAGCTTAGCTATTAGAAAAATCCAGTTTAGCTTTCCCTATTAATGCTATTGATTTCAAGATGAGAGATATGCATGAAGCAAGAGAGAAGTGATACCAACCCATTGCCCTTTCTTCCTACGAATTGCTCTTTCTAGCTCAGCAGCTCTCTTATGTTTAAATTCCGACAGCAAAAAAAATAAGGAAAAGTTTCTCTTGCTTCTAAAAATACTGACACTTATTTATTTATTTATAGGAGAAAAAAAAAAAAAGTAGTAATTAACCCAAACTTTTTTTTTTTTTTTTTTTTCCAATTGTGCAACAGAATCTGTAAGTTGTTTGGAGGAAGAAGAAGCCTTGTTAATTTTTAAGACCAAACCCACATTTTGAATTGAAGCAGCACATTTTACATTTCAGGATCTGGCATCTCAACCATAAAGTAAACCCTGCACTAGCAAAAAGATGAAGAAGAAAAAGCACATTTGTCTGCCCTGGAACTCTGCTGCCCTTAGGCATGAGCCAGAAATAATCCCAGAGGCAGGATGCAAATGAAATGTTTCGTCAGCATGCAGGCCTTAATGCATTTTACCTTAAACATTTACATTAACAGATGGTCCCCCACAGTCCCATAAACTTGCTTCTGAGTTCATTTCCATTTCACTCCAAGCCCCATTTGTCATTGGCCAAACAGCAGAATATCACAAGGGGGTTGAACCAGAACAGAGGAATGGGACAAACCTCATGAAATGGTGTCACCTACATATATCCATTTGACCTCAGTTAAAAAGGGAGAAAGAATGAAAGGTAAGAGGAAAAAACTAGGTAAAAGTCTAAGGCAATGGCCAGATGACTTAGTACTACAAGCAGCATACGAGAAAGAAACTTCAAGCCAAACAAACCGCCCAAAAACCCTGCATTGCTCCTTTTTAAGTGCAGGTGTAGCTGTGTGCTGTAAAAATGGTCCAGGCCTGGCTCTTTCAGATTAGGAAGAGGCATGATACTGCCAGGCTGCTCAGCCCATACTTGTGGGAGACATAAAACTCTAAGATCAGACCAGTACCCATGTACATGATTTCTGCTTTTATTTAGCCTCTTAAAATCTCAGCTGTGTCACAGAAGCTGATATTGGTTTAACCAGAGAAAGGATAGAAATCTGAGCCTTGCTCTGGTGGGTTGAAAGATAACAGGAGCTCATCTGTGGCTGGAACTATCTATACCAAGGAAATAAATTTTCATTTGTTTGTGTCATTTTTGCCTTGGCCAAATGTCAGAAAGAAATTGTCAGAACGGAGATGCCTGCCAAAACAAAAATCTCAAGTGCAAGAGGGAAACCCACAAATCAATCTACTTGAACTCAGTGGAGGATAAGAACACAAATGGATAAAAACTGGCACAAGGTGATGCTCCTTTATTCAGAGGCTGAAGAATACACAGAATGGTTTGGATCTATATTCTTACACAGAAGTCATAGGTGTCCAGACTGTCCCAGCTGTGTATTTCACTGCCTTATCTCAGACCATTTCTGAGAAATATCAGCTTCATTTTACAAACACAAAACCAAAGCACATCAAAGAAAATCATCACCCCACAACAAATGTCTATAGTCAAAAAGTGAACCAAGCCAATGGAATTTCAGGTTAATGTCATGACCACTCATCTCTGCCCAGACCATGAAACTGTTCTTCTTCCCTGTGCAAGCAGAAGGCAGGTATCAAGATGAACAAGTGATGTGGTCTACATTGCTTCATTGAAAGAAAAAGCACAGCCAATTTCTTCACATAATAAAGGATGCCTTTTGCTTATTAAAAGAAAAGCTTACTTCTCTGCATTGCTTCAGGGAATACAACATACTGCACTTCATTTTGCCTCTGTGGATTTTATACTGTAAAGCTGAATATGAGACTTAACTTTTGAAAATGAATGACAGTGCTCTCCATCTTCATAGAAAAAGCCCATTGCACCAGACTACTAAACTGCACTGCTCTGTTTAAATCAAAAGAAGCTTTCCTACTCACACAATTTTTATACTGAGTCCTTCAGTCTGAACCAAAATGTGAGGTGACCATGAGAAATGGCCTTCCCTTCACCAGTAATGCTACCATTTCACACAGGTTCTTTGGTGGTAGTTCACCAGAGCCAAATGACTGTAATCATGCAGATTTACAAGGGAGGTTTTTGCATCCAGAAAGTACCATTACAGACATGCATCTCACATATACACTTCCAAACCTAGCCCATTGTTGTGATTTCACCTATTCACCATGAGGGCACTGAGACCCTGGTATGAGTTGCCCAGGGAGGTGATCAAAGCCCCATCCCTGGAGGTGTTGAAGGCCAGGCTGGATGAGGCTCTAGATAGCTTGATCTAGTGTGAAGTGTCCCTGCCCACAGCAGGGGGCTTGGAACTAGATGATCTTAGGGGTCCCTTTCAACCCTGACTGATCCTATGATTCTATGACTTCACAGGGCTTGCACCAGAGCTGCCAGGTGCTTTCTGAGCTAAATCTAAGACCATACTCAGAAAGATAGTGTTGGTTTTTTTTGGGTGTTTTTTTTTTTTTTTTCCCTACATCTCTTGTTCAGACACACAGGAGTTTGCCATGTTCCCTGAAATGGAAAAAACTCAATTCTCCTCCAAAGGTCCAATACTTGGAATTCATGACAGCCATACATTCTTATCTTCCTCTAGAGTTCAACAGCATCTGCCCTGAGGAAAATCTCTGCCCCTAGAACAAGTCAGCTGTATTCATAACCCACAAGTTCTAATTTTCCCATCATCTGCTTAGCTGAGAGCCTTGGTGATAGCTGGCAATCAAATCACTCTTAACTAGAATGGGTGATAGGTGAGCTGCTGGGCACTGTGCTCAAGGAGAACACCTCCCTTTGCAAGACTCTATAGCGTAATTGGGTGATTGTGCCAAGACAGAAAGGACAGCCTTGTAGAGACAGCCAGCTAAGTAACAGCCAGCTAGGTAACAGCCAGATATATCTTTTGAGTAGTAACAACCACATTATTGTAAACTGTTTAGAAATTACCAGTTTGGCTGAACAAAAATTGTCCATGACCTGTATTCTAAGCATTTTCAAGTAGTCATTTAATTATTAGGGTTCTTTGTCAGAAATCTCTCTCATTTAGGCTCTGACTGGGACATAAATAAGCCTTATTTTACACTTCCAGTCTGTACTTAATGAGGAAACAGAGAACCCAGCAGTGAGGCTGATTCTTCAAAGGCATGATAACAGAACAGATTTGAATAATGACAAGCAGAAGGTCAACCCTACCATTTTGAGAGTCAGTACCCCAACCATTACACTGCAACAATATTCACTTCCAGTATTTAAAATGCAAGTCTGAGCGTTGCTGCATTCCATTTCCACTGAACTCACTGAAGGCCTCCCAGGGTTGCAGTGGGAGGGGATTTTTCTCTCAACTTTATCCTGAAGGTAGCCATCAGAATTTCTCTAATCTGAAGGTCAGCATGGTCACTGTGAAATTGCAACCAGCACTGCTTAGGGAAAACACCTCAGGTTTCCCCTTCCCTTCCTTTTGTTCCTTATATATTTGTTACTTATAGTTACATTTCTGTCTCCCGCTTTTTCTAAACATTTTAGCAAACTGTACTTGTAAAATATACATCTTCAATCATCTTCAATCAGCCAGACTTTTCCAATAATTACCAGCTAGGATACCACAGTCCTCTTTCATTAACTAGCTTGCACTGGGAGATTGGTCCAGACACCACAGTGTGTGCTGCAGTGCCTTGGGCAGTGGCACTAGGCAGGTGTCTAGGGTATGTGTACACCTCCACAAAACAAACACCAACACACAACACTGATTTAAACAGCTTTTGTGTGTGTGTGTTCNAGCCCTCCTATGAGGACATGATGAGAGAGTTGGGGGTCTTCAGCCTGGAGAAGAGAAGGCTTCCAGGAGACCTTAGAGCAGCCTTCCAGGATCTGAAGGGGGCCTACAGGAAGGCTGGGGAGGGACTATTGACAAGGTCTTGCAATGACAGGACAAGGGGCAATGGGTTTGAACTGGCAAAGGGAAGATTTAGACTAAATGTTAGGAGGAAGTTCTTTACAGTGAGGACGGTGAGGCACTGGCACAGGTTGCCCAGGGAGGCTGTGGCTGCTCCCTCCCTGGAGGTGTTCAAGGCCAGGTTGGACGAGGCCTTGAGTAACCTGTGCTAGTGGGAGGTGTCCCTGCCTACGGCAGGGGGTTGGAACTAGATGATCCCTGAGGTCTCCTTCCAACCTTACCATTCTATGAAGGAACACAGCTGACTTCTGCTGGAGCAGCTTCCTGGGGCAAAGGACTTCATCACAGAGCTGGCTCCATTAGCAAGTACTGGCCTTTATGCAGCACATCCGCCATGGAATCCTCCCCTGAGTTATCCCCATGTGTTACCACGAGTAATTCAATTCTTGGAACAAAACAATTGTTTGAATACTGTTCTGTTCTTTGTGTCTATCTTGGTCTCATTTTTTGTGTCATTTTGTCTCAACCGCAAATGAAAGAAATCTACACTCTGTTCTACTAGATGAGGTCAAGGGAGTGAGTATTTCATTGTCACCGAAGTGAATTTTTGCTCATGAATCTTTTCTATCTTTTCAATGAGTGGCAATTTCAGCAAGTTGCATTTAGAGCACTGATTTTGCAGACAGAGGGAGAGAGTCCACAGTGAGCTAGGACTGGAAGTGATGGGTCCCCAGG
Source organism: Ramphastos sulfuratus (assembly GCA_013399055.1). NCBI lineage: Eukaryota > Metazoa > Chordata > Aves > Piciformes > Ramphastidae > Ramphastos > Ramphastos sulfuratus. Next base: position 55,775 of record WBNM01036510.1, on the reverse strand, counting down.
GAACTAAAACACAGATGTCATAAAAAGCCATTTCAGAAACTGTACACAAAGACACAGCTGTGCAGTGGGAAGGAAAACAGGTGGCACCGGCATCAGGAGCTGGCAGAGCATGGAAATAAACACACTGCCTCGTGTTACAGTACAACACGGCCACAAGATACCTTCAAAAAAGACTCTCTAAAAATGGCCTCCTAGAAAGGACTTTCTTTTTCCACTGCCTCTGGAAAAGAGCTTGAGGTTAAGTAGTTCTCTTCAAACAAAGTATCCCCAGAGCACAAAGTGCATTTGTCCATGAGCTGCGAATTTACACAAGCTGTGAAAGACTTGTGAAGTCAGCTGGGGTTAAAAGCCCCTCAGCAATATACTAAATCGGTCCCATGCTCACCCTGGAGTCCTCTACTTATAAGCAGCTGTTTTTCTACTGCTTTTGTTCCATTTTGCACCCTCAGGTTGAACAGGCTAGCTAGCCCCCCTCACTCAGTGTCAGAGAGTCAAGGTCAAGAGACAGCAACTAAAGCAGCACAGGATCCAGGAGTCATCTTGCTGCCACTTTCTGGTCTGCTCATGAGAGCAAGCTGCTTCCTTACCCTCTACCCTGTTCTTTTGCAGATAAATTCTCCCTGTACAAGAGATTTTGAAGAGCTGTGCAGCTCTCTCCTTAGTGGCTAGACCAGATTTAAGGGCAGCGTGATCCTATTATGATGCGAGGTCATGCAATTTACTGCCATAAATCAACTGCCTCATGTGAGGCAGCAGGGAGCTCACCAGTTTGCTGACATCTCACACTCTGCAATATTTTTAAAGTAATTTCTGGGAAACAGCACAAGTGAAAATGACAGTGTAGGTCTTCTTCTTTATTCTTTCTGTGATGACAGATCAAATTGTCTAAACTGACAACTCAAAAATCTAATGTACTCATCTGTGCTGTACTTTAGCTCTTATGTCACCATCCACAACACCCAACCTCTTTTGGGTACACAGCTGGAAGTTCTGGTGCAGTCACAATAAACGCTCCATCCTTTATGCTTTGCAAAGGTACCAAATCTAACCTTTTTAAGAGTGAGAAAAATACCACACAGATAGATGAATTGGGATCATGTCTATGGCATCTGTGCCTGTTTTCATATACACTTTTTTTAATTTACATAAATTCCAAAAAGTTGCAGAGTAATAGCATATGTTTCTGCCTGACTGTTCGTCTGCAGACAGAGTTGTATGCCCAGTTAGTTCTCAAAAATCACTGAGGAAGATGTCAATTTGACTAAAAATGAGATGTCAGTAAAGCACAGAGTTAACTTCAGAACATTAAAAGAACCATGTTAAAAATGGGAAGTGTGTGGAATTACCTTGGTCTCATGCATTTGGAGCCCTTGGTGAGACACTGGCACAGGCTGCCCAGGGAGGTTGTGGCTGCTCCCTCCCTGGAGGGGTTCAAGGCCAGGTTGAATGAGGCCTTGAGTGACCTGTACTAGTGGGAGGTGTCCCTGCCTATGGCAGGGGGTTGGAACTGGATGATCTTTGAGATCCCTTCCAACCTTACCATTCTATGATTCAAACTTTTTTTTTTTTTCCCAGTAGCTGTCCATATTCTTAAGCCAAAATGATAAACTTTGCTGTATTTACTATGATTAAGAAACTTATTCAATACTACTAACATTTCCAAATATTTATAACTCTATGATGAATAACATCTTCCACATTGCTTCCAATGGCTCTGAGGTGTCCCAGTGCTCTAAGTTGCAGCTCACAGAGATCAGAGACACCAAAGTTCAATACACAGCACTTATACACAGAGAAAACAATATTGTAGCTGGTCAAAAGAAATCAGATTTTAAAATAAAGAAAGTTCAGGACAACAGAACAAGAGGACACAGTCTCAAGCTGTGCCAGGGCAAGTTTAGGCTCGAGGTGAGGAGAAAGTTCTTCACAGAGAGAGTCATTCCCCACTGGAATGGGCTGCCCAGGGAGGTGGTGGAGTCACCGTCCCTGGACGTGTTCAAGGCACGTTTGGACGTGGCACTTGGTGCCATGGTCTAGTCTTGAGGTCTGTGGTGATGGGTTGGACTTGATGATCTTTGAGGTCTCTTCCAACCTTGCTTATACTGTGATACTGTGTGATACTGTGATACTGCAGTGATTCACAGCAAGAGAAGCTTTAAAAATAAAAGCCTCTCCTGCCCCATGTGTCAGGCCCACTGACAGAGTGTCTGCAGTTGGAACTTGACTGCTGGAACTCTTGCCAGATCAACTTTACCATGATCCCTCCTTTCAGCCCCACAAAACCAATACAAACTTTTACTGCTAATTTAATTTGTAAATTGGATGGTCCTTAGACATGAGGCCTGTGAAACAACCAAAAAGTTAAATAAACCTACCTGTAGAAATTTTCCTTTAGCAATTCTGGCAGGAGAAAAATAGAAAGACAAGGCTTGCTGCTGTGCACTCCTGCACTTAAGGCCATCAAAATACAAGACAGGCTGGTAACAATCATGCAAAGCATGGGTCAAGGACAGTGCAGTGTGATTAGGTCTGGCTCTTTGACAGACCCTTTAAAACCCTGGGAAAACATATCCAAGCACTTTGGGACAAATCTCATTCTTTAGTCTTATTTACCTGGAAAAAATAATTATAGGTGTGTAAATCACCCAAATATCTAGGGTGTCAGAGGCTGGATTATTCCAGTTTGGGTAACTCCAGTATGTTTTCTGAAGACAGTGGTCAATCCAGCCCAAGTTAAGAATCTCAGTGATATGAAAGAAAAGGCATCGAGCGCACAAAATCCTTTAAGCATCAATTCATAGAATCAATGACTNGGGGTCTGACGAGAGCAGAGCAAAGGGGCAGAATCCCCTCCCTTGCCCTGCTGCCCACACTGCTCTTGCTGCAACCCAGCACTTGGTTGCTCTCTGGGCTGCGCTTACACTGCAGGCTCATGTTGAGCTTTTCATCACCCCAGACCCCCAGGGCCTTTTCCTCAGGGCTGCTCTCAGCCATTCACCACCCAGAGTCCCTTATAGTGCCTGCAGGGGTAACAAGGCAAGGGAATCAAGCTTCTTACTTTGGCGCCTAAATTGAAATTCCTCTCATGTGAAAACCTTGCCACTGTATCTTCAGTGGAAATTATGGATAAATAAATTACACTGCATAATAGCTAATTCTTCCCAGACTGTCATGGCTTTGGCTCAGCCCAGCTACAAATGCTTTTCACTCATGTAGCTAACTGTGGCCACAGTCCCATCCACATTCAGAGGTGGTTGGCTCTACCAAGTTTTACCTCTCAAAGCTGTATACCCCAGAGCACTCAGCAGGCTAAGCCCTGGTTTTTGTTTATTCCTTAATAGAAAGTGCTACAGCCCTGTTTGGCCACAGGCCAGTATCAGATTCTCTCTTCCCTCTTTGTTAAGCTATTATATTTTTTGCTTTTAAAATCCTAAAGTAGTTAAGAGCCTGGCAGTCCCAAGCTTTTCCCCACTCCTACTTTTGCTGCAGTCTGCCTTTGACTAACAGGAGGGAGCACCAAAACCGCTCTCTAAATCTCTTCAAAACAAATGTTACTGACCCAGACACATTTGCAAGTAAATCTGATTGGACCTCAATCAGAGAGCATGTGTTTGACACCAAATTATGTTCAAGTGCTGCAGGAAGAAAAATGGGAACTTGCCTGCTCTGGCAGATAGAGATACAAAGGAAGGACTTAATTAAAGGATCGAAGCATACTCCACCAAGCTCAATAAATGAAATTTAGAGCTGAACTAGAAATGCAAGGCTGTCTTTTACTATAGGAATCTAGCACCAGAGAGATTTGTTGCTCTCCAAGAATGCTTGGGCACAGAGAAAGATCCTACATTGCTGTGAAAAGGGCAACAGAGACAGAGGCTAGGGGAAAGTTAACTACATTGGAGGAGACCTGAAAATGTCACCTTGTCTTGTGATGAGAGATGTTTCAGCCCAAAACTGAAGATTAGGAAAGCACAGTTTGCAACTGCTGCTTCAAGGAATTACCTTCAGAAAGGCTGCAGAGATGCTACAAGTCAGTGTGATGCAGCTAGCAGCTTTGTTCTCACCTAGATAATAATCAGCCATATATTACTGAAACAAATGTGAACTCCAGCAAAACAACCGCAGCAGACAGCCAAATCTCTGGTACAATAACCTCATAGAGCACAACAGACAAGAAGGTCCTGAGAGGGAAGTCAAAATGTCTCCTCACCAGGGCTCTCTGAACCAGAAACGTCTAATAATCATTGTTTGCTACAATTCCAAAGAAATAAATGCATTGCATCCTGCAGCAACCTGGAGACCAGGAAAAAAAAAACAAAAACATAAGGCAGTCTTTAAAAAACCAAAACCAGCCAACCAAAAAAAACCTCACACCACAAAAATAAAACAAAAAACCCAACTTTGTCCATTCCCACCATAAACAGGCTAAACCAACTCATAACTCTTATTTAACTATGCACATTTGGATATGATATTTATCAGAATCATAGAATAGTAAAGTTGGAAGGGACCTCAAAGATCATCTAGTTCCAATCCCCTGCCATAGGCAGGGTCACCTCCCACTAGTACAGGTCACTCAAGGCCTCCTCCAACCTGGCCTTGAGCACCTCCAGGGAGGTTGTGGAGCACAGAAGCACCCAACATGATCTTTGATCAGAGATCACGTAGGGTACTCCTGTGCTCCACAACCTCCCTGGGCAACCTGTGCCAGTGTCTCACCCCCCTCACTGCAAACAACTTCCTCCTAACATCCAGTTTCAATCTCCCCTCTGCCAGTTTAACCCCATTGCCCCTTGTCCTGTCATTGCAAGACCTTGTCAATAGTCCCTCCTCAGCCTTCCTGTAGAGCCCCTTCAGATACTGGAATACAGAGTAACTATGTCAATGTAAACCCTAGAGTAAACATAATTCTGCATGTTGGTGCTGTAACAATGATTGGTTTCATGCTTGATAAAGCACTAGTCCCTGGCACTTTCAGCTTGGTGCTGTGTCCTAGGTCAGAGACAATGTGACAAAGATTGATGCCTACTGCACTATTCCAGCTCTTAGGTCACTCCAGACATAATCAAACATGCGGGTTGCAACTGGGAACTCTGAGTTAAGAAGGGAAATAAACAAAAAAACAACCAAAACCCCCAAACACACAAAAAACCCAAACCAAACCAAACAAACAAAAACAACAAAAAAAGGAGAATTGAAAAGAAAGAAAAAAAGCTGTTTGGTACCTTGACAGATACCAATGAGAATAGAAACACACCAAAAAAAAAAAAAAGTCACTGCTGTGAAAAACTCATCAAACAGGGACAAATGCACACTGTGCAGACCTCATGCAGTGTCCCCCCTCAAAGATGTCACAGCCCTTGTCAGCTTTGCTACTCTAATATTCCTCCAGGAGAGGAGAGCTTAGCTGACACTGCCAGTCATGCCAATGACTGCTGACAGCCTCAGGGAAGGTACAAATGGGAAACTGATGCCTGCATTCAAAGGATGCCTTCAAACTGAGGTACCAAACCATGCAAGGCAGTGTTGCTGAGGCATGTGTAAATACCTACAGGATCCATGTATACCTATGCACATCTACATATCCTTGGCTGTGTCTACAGTGATGAGAGTGAGACAACATTGAGTCTGCACTATTCAAGCAAGCCTGGGGTGGTGTTGCAAGGCACAATGTGAGCTTATCCACATGACAGCTGCACTAATCTCTTTGATCTGCAGTGACTGGGTTGCCTCATTGCTATATTACATAATAACAGAAATTAAGATTAGCTGCAGTAAACAGTAATACAGCATGAAATACAGTCAGCCCTTGTTCAGCAGACAGTATCAAGACAGACCTAGAAATAGCACAGCACCTGGAGAGAGAAAATACTGTCCTGAGGTTTTGACATGAAATTACTGAGCGGGACACACTGGATGCTACTCATCCCTCAGACTGATCACATCAGGTTGCATCAGGCAATGTTTACACTGGATATTAGAAAAAAAATTCTTCACTGAAAAGGCTATTAAACACTGGAATAGGCTCTCCATGGAGAAGGTAAAATCTCCATCCCTAGAGGTGTCTGAAAAACACACAAATGTGGTGCTAAGGGACATGGTTCAGCACCAAACTTGGTAGAGATTGATACTGGTTGGACTCAATGATTTTAAAAGTCTTTTCCCACCAAAATGATCCTATGAGGCAAAGGATGTCAGTGTTATCTACCTGGACAGCTTCCTCCTGAAGAAACTGTCTGCTCACAGCTTAGGTGGGTGAAAAACTGGCTAAATGGCCAGGCTCAAGAACTTCTGGTGAACAGACTTAAATCCAGTTGGCATCCAGTTACAAATGGTACTCCCCAGGTCTCAGTTTACAATCATCTTGTTCCGTTTACAATCTTCATCAATAGCAACAGAACCTTAACGCTTCTATCTTCTTGTCTCAGTTTTGGACAAGTTGAATTGCAGCAAAATCTGAGCCTCTGTCATTCTCACCTCACATCAGTGTTAGAAAATGCCAACAATACTTGGAGATTGGACCCTAATCAAAATTGCAGTATCAGTTCACCATCTGAATTAACCCAGATGGGCACCTGACTATTTACCACACCTTGTTTACAGGTAAACCTTGACAGAACAAAACAACTTTATCCTGTATTTCCAATGGCCATTGAACTAATAGCAGTAAGAAAACCTCAGGGAAGGGAAAGTTAAAACAGTTCTATACATGCAACTTTAAAGAAGTTTCCAGGAAAGGTCATTATCTGTTTAAATTCTTGGCAATATCACATCACTGCAGATGCTTCTTTAACACAGGTTAGTGTTAAGGATGAGGCTCCTGACTTTGAGAGATGCGGTTTGTTGTCACTGTAATATTAAAAGTACTCCTAAATTTTTAATTTTGTTCAGTTTTTGTTTTCTTTTGCTTTTACTGAAGGAGAAGAAAAAGGATAAAAGTCCTAAATCCTTTCCAATCCAATGCAAAGACGAATGTTTTATAAAGGAATCCACAGAGCACAAATTCATGGGGTTTGTTACTGTCCAGGGAACTACAGAAGCTAACAGCCAAAATCCCAATCTATAAGCTACTCAGCTTATAAACAATGCATTTCATACAGTCCACCATCAGTAAGTTTGCAGATGACACCAAGTTAGGAGCAGGTGTGGATCTGTTGGAGGGTAAGAGGGCCCTGCAGAGGGACCTTGGCAAGCTGGATGGGTGGGCAGAGGCCAACGGGATGAGACTGAACAAGNGGTGGAGTCACCATCCCTGGAGGTGTTCAAGAAAAGACTGGATGGGGCACTTAGTGCCATGGTCTAGTGGATTGGATAGGGCTGGGTGATAGGTTGGACTGGATGATCTTGGAGGTCTCTTCCAACCTGCTTGATTCTATGATTCTATCTTATCTAATTAAGTGTTCATTACTTGGTTTTCACCAAGTATGAAAATCAAACCAAGTCCCCCAGCAAAATACAATTCAACATTCAACTTTAAAAAAGGTAGAAAGACAGCAGTCAACACTATTTGGCAGGGGCTTTTCCTTCTATCTTCTGTCTTTACTGTGCCATCTGGGTTGCCCACATCTTTATTACCTGTTCAAAAGTGAGCCACCAACATGTCCATGAGCTGTGGGGGCCCTATGATTCACAAGCATATAGCTCTTATGTCAGTCCAACAACAACAAACCAACCAAAACAACCCCAAAAAAAAAAAAAAAAAACCTCAACCAAAACCATCACCAAAATCAACCAACAAAACCCATAAACAAAAAAACCACCCCAAACAACAATACTCCAAAATGACATCAACATTAAAAGTTAGATTTTAGAGCACCACTACACTGATAGCTCTAAAAACCAGGAAAGTGGCTTGCAAGGAGTACGTGGAAGAGTCACCTTCTTCACCATTGGCTGTCACCCTTCTCACAGACCATGACAAGGAAGAAATTACAATCCTCCTATCGTGTTGCCTGGTAAAATGTTTGTTCATTAGAAATCAGTTGCATACCAAGGGAATTCTTACTAAAAAAGAGTGAAATCAGAAAGTTCACTTTACTTTGCTCAAAACTGAATGATGGATGTGAGGTGCTCACTCTGGCTCAGTAATGCCCTGACAGGCAGCACCACCATGTGGGCCCGGAACTTGCAGTTCCTGGTTCAGGAAATTGTCCAAGAAGACAAATGCTGAGATGACTGCTCCCTCTCTGGAGGTGTTCAGGGCCAGGTTGGATGAGGCCTTGAGTGATCTGTACTAATGGGAGGTGTCTCTGTCTATGGCAGGGGGTTGGAACTAGATGATCCTTGAGGTCCCTTTCAATCTTACCATTCTATGATTCTATGACTGATGTCACAGCTAAATGTCACTGGAATTTAGAGGAAGATGACAACTCCAGAGAGCAAATTTGTACATGTTGGCCAAACCATCTCTCTGAGACTGTGCCCACTGACTGATACTGTGTCAGCTCAAGCATACCTCTACTGAGACAAACATCACATTGAAAATGGTATTGTATAATTATTCACCTACCCCTTGGCTTTCCAGGCTCCCTAATGTATGTTTGATACACCTCTACAATTGCTGCCAGAACTGTGCACAAAGCAGACTACAGGACACATGCAGGATAAGTGGCTTTCCAACACTTCGGTTTTGATGTCGCTAACAAAGGTGTTTTCTCTGGAGGAGGCTCTGGATAGCAGAGCAGTTCTCAAATCAACCAGCTAGAGAGTTCCAGGAAAGCCTGATTAAATTACAAAAGTACATTTTACCCTGTTCAGAGACCAAGGAAAATATCAAGAAACTGAAAAAGCCAGTCTCCACTCTATTTGTCTCAAAGAAATTGCTTGGGCATCCCAGAAAGGGACGTGACAACGCAAGTTAAATCATAGCTGGAACTGGAAGTGAAAAACTTTGCAAAGCAGCTGGAAAGGGAATGTAAACAAACAAAAGGAACCCTTTCTGCTTAGCCAGGATATTGATGCTAATGCTGTTGACCTAATAAACCACCAAGAACAACACACAGCATCATTCTAATGAACAGCAAATTAGAACCTCACATTATCTTCCAGTGCACAGTGTCGAACAGAGCCTGGCCCCATGATGCTTTTACAAGAGCAGGCATTCTTCTCCTCAACTGAGGAGGCTCATCTTCACTCTCCACCCAATACCTCAAGAATAATACAAAACATGGGTGGGATCACAGTTGCCAGCAAAAGGCTGCTGCCTCTCAACAAAGAAGATTCAGTATTCTTCAGAGCTCTCTCACCAAAGGACTGGCCCTGACTAACACCACAAGGAGGGAATCTCTGATTTCATGATCTAACTACACGGCTAGAAAAAGGTATTACTGTCATATTCACTTGCCTTTGCTAGTTCCTGGCAGAACTGGTAGGCTGTCATGAAGAAGACATGAGCTAATGTTCACCAGCAGACCCTTGCCTGTTACTGCTTCCTGGACTTGACAAGCCCTGTCATTTCTCATATGTAAAAACTCAGAGTAATTGTGTCTCTCCCCTCCAGGACAATATAATGGTGTCTGCATACATCTTTCATGTTCAATACAGTGTGCAGGATACAGGTGTCAATAAAAGTAATGAAAATCAGAACAAGACTGTTTATTTGATTTGAAAATACCATCTTTAATGGAAGAAGGATTTAATCATTGGAAATCAGCTAATTTTTGGTATTGAGGAAAAAAGTCCCTTGAAATTGGTTCCTCGTTGTTGATCCTTGCAATAGCTCTGCCTGCTCAAGTAAGAACTCCCACATTTGGTACCTCCTTGTCTTCTCCATTTATGAACCTGATCCAAGGAGCTGGTGCTCACAGTCTGTAACACCGAGTTTTCCCTAATGCTAAAGTTACACAAGCTACAGTCAGAGTGCTGAGAGCTGCTACTGCCACTCAGCACTGAGACCAGTGCTTATCAGCTCTACCAGGTGGGGAAAGGAGGAAGCAATGTGGAAGGCTAAGAGCTCCTGTCAAGAGCCAACTTTTACTTGAAGTCCCCTACCCACGCTAACATTTCCAGGGAACCAGTCACATTTGTCAGGCCAAGGTATGCTTCCAGACAGAGAATAAAGCTGCAGAGAGCCATCACTTACAGCTTATGTGCTCTCCATCCATTAAGCAACTTTTGCCTTGACCAGTCCTATGCATATAGCTGCATGAAATCTCTTTGCAAGTTTATCTACAGTATCACACAGCCATCAACAAAGCTACAAAAGCCAGCCCACCAGCGGCTGGTTTAAGATGCAGAAAGTGTCTAGCCAAAATTACCTTAAGTAGTTACAGACTACTTTTTGTCACTGCTTGTTACTGAGAATCTTGTTCCTTGGTGATGTACTTGCTTACACCCCAGTGCACAGGTCATCTCAAACAACCCCCAGAAGAGGTACTGTGCTGTACTGAATTATTTGTGCAGAATCTCTGAACAGCTCTGACACACACAAAAAAAACCCCAATTGCACTAAGGGAGCTTCAGTTGACCCAGAACTGCATTTATACACTTGCACACATACACATATTTGAAGGCTCTAAACACTAGGGCACACTAATTTAAAACAAACAAACAAAAAAAAGATGACCTATTACATCAATTTATTGCAAAATTAAAATTAAATAAGGACAGTTTATTGAAGGAGAATTCAATTCCTGTCTTGGGGAAAAAAAAAAAAAAACCCAAACAAAACAAAAAACACCAAAACAAAAACCAAAACCACCCCACCACCAAACAAGAAAACCAAACAAAAAACCCAAAACAGAACAACAAAAAGGTCCAAACCCTAACACAATCTTTGGCAGGCTGAATATGAAGAAAATCTCTTCTCACTGCCTAGCATGATATGCAAAGCTAAACCATATTAAAAATTCACCTGTGTTGTCACCTCTCCCTCTGTACTAACCCATTGTATACAAATGATTCCCCTCAAGGGTGCAATTTAATTTCGTTCATTGCAGAATTAGCACAGTCAACAGCTATTATGGCAAGGCCAATTTTCCCTGCAAGAATTCATAAAACCTGAAGCCTGCAAGTTTGTCTTCAATTGGATTCTTAAACTGACAACTGTATTGGTGGTGGGGGGAGGGAAGAAAAAGGAAAAAAAAAAGAAAAATAAAAAAGGGGGGGAAGGAGGGAAGGAGGGAAGGAGAGAAGGGAGGAAGGAGGGAAGGGCTGGAGGCGGGAAGGAGGGAAGGAGAGAAGGGAGGAAGGAGGGAAGGGCTGGAGGCGGGAAGGAGGGAAGGAGAGAAGGGAGGAAGGAGGGAAGGGCTGGAGGCGGGAAGGAGGGAAGGAGAGAAGGGAGGAAGGAGGGAAGGGCTGGAGGCGGGAAGGAGGGAAGGAGAGAAGGGAGGAAGGAGGGAAGGGCTGGAGGCGGGAAGGAGGGAAGGAGAGAAGGGAGGAAGGAGGGAAGGGCTGGAGGCGGGAAGGAGGGAAGGGAACAGATAATCTAAATAAATAGGTAAAAAAAAAAAGAGGGCTAGTGAACAGACAGTGGTTATCAAACAGACATCACCAAAAAAGAATAGAGGCAGAAAAAGAAGGAAGGGAAAGGAAAAACAAAAGGACATTTTTATTACAATCTTAAACACTAACTGCTCTAGTTGCACCTATAGGAAAACAAAACTCATCTGCTGGTATCAAATGCATGAATAATGAACTGGAAAGGAAGGCAGGCAGCAAAGCTGCAAACAATACAAACAGTTTTAAGTTCTGAGCAGGTTCACTGAGAAGCAGGATAAACAGGGAATTTCTGGTGTGTGATGGTATTTTCCCTATTTTATACCTTCTTTTATGTCAAGCAAGCTGATATTACTTTTCTTCCACTTCTCCCCCCATCATTCTTGATCTACAGTAAGTCTACCTCAGACTGTGATGTTTACACTTCTTGCTGTGATGCAGCACTTCACATGTAAGCTGTCTCATTCTATAGAGTGTTTGGGCAAGAGCACTGCCTAGGAGAAGTCAAGATGATTGACAGAAAATTGATGTTACTTTTCTTCGGAAAGATCCTTTGATAGTAGCAGTTTTGCAGAGGTACAGTAAAATCTGAGGCTTCAATGGCAACTGGAAACATACTTTTGCTCTTTAAATACAGTAGTACACCCTCTTGCAACTGCGCTAAAAGGACTTGGGTCTTGTCTTAATGTAACTTCAGCCTTCATAGAATGGTAAGGTTGGAAGGGACCTCAAAGATCATCTAGTTCCAACCCCCTGCCATAGGCAGAGACACCTCCCACTAGTACAGGTCACTCAAGGTCTCATCCAACCTGGTCTTGAACATCTCCAGGGAGGCTGTGGAGCACAGAAGCACCCAACGTGATCTTTGATCACGTTGGGTGCTTCTGTGCTCCACAACCTCCCTGGGCAACCTGTGCCAGTGCCTCACCACTCTCACTGCAAAGAACTTCCTCCTAACATCATCATCATTTATAAAAGCAAGTACCATGTAGTATTAAAGATGATGACATTCTTTTTGTTTTCTCCCCATGCTGTCCTCAAATTTTGAAGATGTAGCCCTCAGGAGTATTTAATTGTTTTTTTTTTTCTTAAAATACAAAGTGAATCTGTGATGTCAGGCTGGGGAATTTTGAAGAACCAAACTCACCTAAGCAAGCAGTGATACAGGAAAGAGTACAAAATGGTTTGATCTTATACAGTAGCATATGCAGTAAGCAGCTGGGTCACTGTGCCATCTCTGGAATTAAAAGCAGCAAATTAGCCAGAGATGATCGATCTCTTAGATAAAGCTTTTATGTTTAATATAAGCAAAAAACCAAATAAACATTTCTGGAAATATAAAGCAGAATATCATAAGGAAACTGGAGGGGATAAGGGGTAGGTAGACTCATTGAATTATTAATGAGTACAGAGAGAACCTCTGATGATGAAGTATTAATCATCATTTCATCTATTTTGCTGATATATTAAAAAAAAAAAATCAATTTCAACTGTGTTGAGTTTGTGTCTGGCGAAGTTCTGGCAGCAAGAGAGGACTCCTGTAAGAAGCTTCTAGAAACTCCCCCAGGTCCAAGTCAGACCCACCTCTAGACAAGACCAGGCCAACCAGCACCTCTGTGATGACATATTTAAGAGGGTAGAACACCTGTTGGGAAGGTTCCTTCATTTTGGGAGTTCTTTTGTTTTGAAGAGGAGTGATATGTGAGAGGGACAACCATAAGGGCACCCAAATCAGTGAGGCCAAAACAGTCATTCCCTTTTGGCCTCTGGTAAGATGGCAGGCTGAGCCCTTGAAATCCATGGAATCAGTGGTGGAATTGAGTCCCATCTGTAGCCCATGGAGAACTCCAAAAGGGAGCAAGAAACTTCCCCTGCAGAAGGCTGCGGCTTGAGGGAAGCTTACGCTGGAGCAGTCTGTCACTGGCAAAATGATGACTCACAGAAATAACCCATGTTGGTGAGAGAAGTTTGTGCAGGAATGTCTCCCACTGGAGACGTGCAGCAGGGGAGGATTGTGAGGAGTTTTTCCCCCTAAGGATGAAGGAGCAGCAGGAACAACATGGAACATTCCAGGACTGACCACAACTCCCATTCCCTGCTGCTCTGTGCCACTTGCAGGGAGGAGGTAGCAGAGCTGGGCCTGAGAAGAAGGGAGGAGGGGGTGGGGAAGGTGTATTTGAGGTCTGGTTGCAGATCCATATCAGTTTATTACTTTTCTACCCTGATTGAATTGGTAAATTGGTGGTGGGTTTGATCTTAAAATTAAATTGATTTTGTTCCCCCAAGTCTGTCTTTCACCCATGATTATAACTGGCAAGTCCTAACTGTCCTTTGTCTTGACTCTTGAGATTATTATTGTATTTTCTCCTCCCCATTCCACCAGAGTGGGGTGGGAGGAATGAGCAGCTGCATGGCTGCATTATTGTGGTGTGGGTGGGCATACACCATGACACCAGCAGAAAGGTACTAATAGCAACTAGCAAAGCTCACATCTTTCCATCCTGAAGCAATGCCCTTGCTGATCCATAGGAAGGAAAACATTTTCTTGCAGTTAATCAAGGGGGCAAAAAGGGATCTTGATTTTATTTCCTGGCATGCCAGAACAACCCTGCTATCAGTCATTTCAGGGCTGCAGTGGGCTAAAGGCTAAATAAAGCTATTTTCAAATTGTGGACATTTACCAAAATGAACAAAAACATTCATTACGCAGCAGACAAGGGGAAGAAAGACTGAAGAAGAGAGTTCCTTACATCTATTTATTTATTTATTTCATCTCTAGAAGTAAGAGCTTTTTAGAGTACAGAAATGAAATTGCTACATGCACCATGATGGATTAGCTCTGGTAAGCTGAAATAAATAGCCATTCATCTTACAGCTCATGTTGGCACTGGGTGTACCATGTACAGAACTAAAATGAAAAGCCTGCAGACAACCCCAGCCTGGGGCCACACACTAGGAACATTTGCAAGATAGTTTTGGTACCATAACTAACTCTGGATGTTCTTTTGGAGTCTCAAACCAGCTCTATTTGAAACAGTCACTCTACCATTCTTTTCTCTGTGTACAGATAGTTGAAAAGAGAAAAACATACCCATGCTCATCCATCTTGGAACTGCTGAGGGTTTTCTCTCCACTCAAAGCATCTCAGGAGGTGTGCCCTTCAAAAATGCTTTGTCTACTGCTGTAATGCACTTCCACACTACCACCATCAAATGCTGCTGCAGCATTTTGCTCACCTCACTTTCACTTGCCTTTAAAAATGAAGATGAAAATAAACTTTTTGAAACAGTGAGTTAAAGTGCCTAAGTCTCCTCTTACACAGGTTTTACACTGCCTCAATCTTACTGATCAGGGATATATTCCCCAAAAGACAAACAGCACTTCTGCATTTACGGCAAAAGAACTAAGAGAAGAAATTAGTCTTGCTGGCATCTGAATAGGAGGTTTTACATTTTGATGCAGAGAGCCCTGAGCAGTAAGCCTGAGTCTAGTAAATCATTTTCATCTTCACTTGAGCTTCACTCCAGCTTATGCTGAGTCTTTAAAAAAAAATTAAGGACATGAGCATCACTAGCAACGAAGCAACTGCACAGAAGCAGGGATTTGGTTGAAAAGAAAACTGAGAGTAAGGGTATTGGCCAACTAAACTACAGCAGCACATTTTCCTTCCAGACTAGCCAGGAGTGACTTGCTGTTCACCAAGCCAGATGCTCACTCTCACTTTATCGAGGGACTGTGACTGTACTGGTTTGATGTTAATTGGAATGTTTTAATGAGAAAAATTAGGCTATAAACAATGGTGATGTCCACTTCACTCATAGGCTTGCTGAGAGGTATAAAAGCAAGGACACAAACATAGGTAAGGCAGTGTCTGTGTCTCTCTCCCCTGGCTTCTGCTGTATTAACTGCTTCTAGCTGGATCTGTGTAACCCAACTAATTATTCTGCTTCTACCTCCCCTTGCTGATCCTTCTAACTCACCTTGCAAGTAAGGCAGACTGGGATAAGAGAGGTAGGTGGAAAGAAAGTGGAAGGGTGGTTGGGAGCCCCTCCTAGGGACTCTGATTTCTGGGAGGGGGATTGGGCTTCTGTATTACTTTTTACTTGTATATTTATGTATATAGTGGTAAAATATTTGTAATATATTGTCAATATCTGTTTGTATATTGTGCTAAGCTGTGAATATAAAGCTTCATTCCTTAACTTACAGCCAGCTGAGCCTAGTCTAGGTGAATTCATTGCATGTGGGGGTGGGTAACTCCCAAACCATCACAGTGACAATTCTCTGCTGCCAAGTCTGCATGGGGACAACTCTATGCAGGTCAGCAGACCCACTGGTTCTCCCCACCACTTGCCAAGCTCTGCAAAGTTCTCAAACATCAACAAGGGCTCTGCAGGGCACCACAGAGAGCCCCAACCATGTGGCAGTGTGTATTCTCACAGGAGGTGGAAGGGAACCACTTACAAGCTTGTTCCTGCCATGCCTGCAGTACACAACATGTGATAGGGAGGAGAGAAGGCATAGGGTCAGGAGGGAAAGTGCCAGGAAAGGCAGGGAGGAGGCAGCAGGGAAGTAGTAATGGGAACAGCTCTGGGCATGGTGGCAGAGAAGCTTGCCACCTGAGCATTTCCTGGCAGAAGAGCCTGCCCTTTTTGGCAGCTTTTTCTTCCCCCCTCACCTCCCCATTTTTCTTGGGGTATGTTTCCAGGTTTTTACATTAAAGTACTTATAGGTATGACATCCCATCACCTCAGCATCCTCTTCAGTCCCAGGAAAGTGGGGAGCCAGCAGTTCCCTTTGCTACAGTGGTTCTTGCCCACTATAAAGCAGTACCAGCATGACAGCAGCTTGGCAGGTGGCAAGAGGCAGAGCCTCCAGCTCCCTGGCTTCCCCAGGAAAACTTTCCTGTAGCTCTCTCCACTCAGCTTCCATCTCACTTGCACCCTAGCCAGCCACATTTTTAAATTCTGTATTTCACATTTGATTTAGTAGCCTTTATCTCATCATTGCTTTTATCTCCACAGCTGCTTCCCATCCTCTAGAAAGCTGATCCCACGTAGAGTTGGCTGGGTAGAGCTGTCTCACTGAGAGCTGCCTCTGGACGGTTGTCCAAGACTCCTTTATAGATCCCTGAGACATGTAGCAAACATATCTCCTACCTTCTTCCCCAGTGAACATCATTAAACACCTTCAGGACACTATTGGGGTTTTTGTTAGTTTTTTGTTTGGTTGTTTGTTTTTTTTTTCCCCAAAAGTACCTTGTCGTCTGTCTCACAGTGGCCTTTATTGCTTAGATCAAATAAATTTAATGATTTTTCAGCAGTAATTACTATCTTGGTGGAGTCTGTACAGGCAGGAGGTCACTAACACCCAAGCAAATCTGATTCCAGTGTATCTCCAACCACCTGAAATAGATGAGAACTGCAGTTGTCCCAGGGCATTCATTCTGCATTGTCTTGCATGGGTGGAAGCATATGTTTCTTTTCCTCACCAGTGAGTGTCAGAAATTTCTATTTCCTAAATCCCCTGTCTGCAGCACCAATGGTACAGGTGCAGTTGCTCCATCCTCCTCTGCTCTGAGGGAAGAAGGAACAAGAGGAGCTCAGACACTGCCATTAAGGGCTGTGGAAAGATATAGGGATTCAGAAAGAAAACCATCCTCCCTAAGGCTATGAAAGTGCTACAAAGCCACATTGGGAAGCACTAAAAGAGACCCTGTTTGACACACAGAGCAATCAGAGAAAGGAGACAGCTCTGCCTGCAGAGAAATTTTGAAATAAGACATACCAACAGAGAAGCCTCCATATACCTTGTGCACTTAAAATAAATCTCCAAAAGTTTGTTTTCTGTCTTTCAGCTCTAAACCCTGAAAAAGGTGAGAGAGATGCTTCAGCAGCTGTCTACAATACAAGGAACCCCCAGTCCACATGCTATGACTCCAGCCTTCTAGCAATAAAAAAATGCAACTCTCTCACAGTGATGAAATATTGAATATTTACTAATGAGCGATACCTGAATATCTGTCTGTTATCCCTTCTCCTCTGAACAGAGACTTTCAAGTCAGAGTGGTATGAAAGACAAGGTGAGAGTAAGATGTAGATTATTTACATGCAGAAACCCTGCTTAGGAGAGACAGTTCCTGCTGAGCTTGATTAATATTTTAACCTACAGGTATAAGACTGCTCACAAGGTTTTGGTATAATAAGCTTCAGCTCACAAACTCATCTAGAACTAATTCTATCAGTGCATTTCAGCACTGGTAAACAGTTCCCAGTAAATAAACCTCCATACCTGTAGTGAACAAGTTCCCACATGCTTGCAGTCCAAAAGACACAAAGCTCCAGAAGATAGATTCCTAAAACTTATCTGCCTCAGAACTGAGCATGTGCCCAGCTATTGCATTGCTGTTAATGGTCTGATACCATGAGCTTTTACCCAAAGGAGCTAAGATATACTGAACAAACATTAGTGAAGCTGTCAGGTAGGAAATAATTGAAAAACCCAAATCACCATAAACCCAAGTTTTTTTGAATCTGTTCTTAGATTTCCTCTTCAGTTCAGATGCCCTTTTGTGGTGGTTTGGCCCTCGCTGGGGGTCAGATGCCCATCAGTGCCACTCTATCGCTCTCCATTTTAGACAGACAGGAGAATGGGAAAATATAACAAGAAGCTCACGAGTCAAGGTAGAAGCAGTTTGATGAGGCAAAACTGAAAGCAAAAGCCACATGTGGAAGCAAGAGCAAACAAAGGAATTATTCTCTACTTCCCATCAGAAGATGTTCAGTCACTCTCTAGGAAGCAGGGATTCAATGCAGTTGATCTAGAGGACAAACACCTTCAAAAAATGCCCCCATGCTTCCTTCATCCACTTAGCTTTTATATCTGAACTGATGTCATATGGTATGGAATACCCCTTTGGGCAATTTGGGTCAGCTCCCAAGATCTTGTCCACCTATCAGCCTACTGCTGGGGAGGGAATGTTGTAAAAGCAGAGCCTTGGTGCTCTGCGAGCACTGCTCAAGAGTAGCCAAAACACTGTCATGTTATCAATGCCCTTCTAGCTACCACTCCAAAACACAGCACTATGAAAGATGCTATGGGGAGAACTAACTCCATTTCAGCCAAACCAAATACACCTTTTCAAAAGGAGGCCTTTGGGTTGAGGAATGATAAAACATTGGAACAGTTTGTGGACCCTGATTTTGCCTCCAGGTGGATACAGTTTCCCAATGAAAAGTCCAAGGCACACTCTGATTTTGACCTCTCTTTCAATGAGGCAATGTACATCTGCCACGATTTCCAGAAAGGCAAATTCCATCCTCCCTCACACAATGTGATGGATATCTGACTGTGCCCATATGTACTAAGGATAACCCAATGGCCATCTCAGCCTAATCCTTCATGTACCAACAAGCCTATCATTCACCCAGTAGCTTTTATTAACCCACCCATATTTGTTTCATTCGAAACCCATGTCACTTTGTTGTGCACCATTGCATATCTGTTTCATTTCAAGCCAGAGATGGATACATTGCTTGAGTACAGCTCATAAATTGCTTCAGGCTCTCTTCCAGTAAAGGTGCTAGACAAATGAGAGCTGTTATTAGCATGGACAGTGCCAACCACCAGCAGTTAAGGCTAGACTTCTGCCTGTCACAACAGGGCCCTCCCTCAACCACACTTTAACACTACATCTGTCTTAACATAGGAGCAACATATCAAGTCGTCATGCTGTCAAAGAAAAATTCTCTGTGATGACCATTGAAGGAGTTCACAGCTTTTGCTGGGGCCTAAAGCATGCCCACAAGCAGCACTAAAGGCATACAGTGTTACCTCATTAAAAACAGATATGATCTCAGAAATATCTATATGTCAGACAGCTGCTAGTAAGAACAAACTGAAGGGTGGCCAGATTCTAAAGCAGCTACTATGGGTTGAACACAACTCTGAGCAGGCAATCGTGAGTACCTAGTGTAGCCCTGCAGCCTGAAAAGATAACGCTTTCTGCTGTAATACCTTTAAACATTCAGTCTTCTGAACAAATAAACTTCCCATGCAAGAAGTAGAGGTCCAAAACACATGAGGAGGAATCTACAATAAGTGATTGCTGTTTATGGCACTTCTTTGACAGCAGCTCAGTTCCATAAAACAAACCTGTGCAGAAAAGCTCTTTATGCTCCATCACGTAGCTTGACTTTAGGTTACTAGACATGGTTTGGAAAACTAAAGTCAGATTTTAAGAGGTGGAACATGTATTTAGCACCACAGAACACTTCTTGCCACACAAGGTGTCACAGGCTATTATACTCCTTTCCCATACAAAGCATTGTAGAAAGAGCTTATAGCAGCATTACCTCTATATTACAGCTATGCAAACTGAAGATCAGATTACTGGTACAATTTTCAGGGCAGCTGAAAAGGTACATTGTTCCAGGGATGTAGACAGGACACAAATGCAAACTGCAAGGAGGAAAAAAATCCCTTCAACAAGAACATGCAGTACTTCCACTGGACTTTTTAATCCAATGGTTTCCAACAAAATTACAAGAAAAGGAAAGAGTTGTTATTTTGCAACTGAAAAAAAAAATAAGGGAGAAATAAATTGGTATTCCTAGATCATGTAAAAAGTAGATGGGAGTGTTAATAATAAGCAGTATGCTCCTCTGAATTTCTCTTGGGCACTGAGTCACAATGCCTCACTTTGACCTAAATGCTGGATTTTTTTTTTTTTAACCTCACATCTAATCCAAATCAGAATATATGGGTGATTTCTTGGAAGTAGCAGTTGACAAGACTTCAAATCCTGGCTTTTGCAAAGAAAGTGGCTACTCAGAGGCATATTACAAGCCAGAATGGTTGCATTTGAAGTGCATGATTCATTCATATTCTGTGACATATAAGGGAAATACAGTTTCAATTTGTGACAGCTCTTGAAATGTATGTATCATGGTAGAATGGGGAGGAGAATTGGGACCTCCTGGTCAACCACTCACCCAGTTCATATACTGAGCATGATATCCTATGTTGTGGAATACCCTTTTGGCTATTTCAGGTCAGCTGTCCTGGCCATGTTCCCTCCCACCTTCTTGTGCTCCTGCACACTGGCAGAACATGGGAAGTTCACAAAATCATAGAATGGTAAGGTTGGAAGGGACCTCAAAGATCATCTAGTTCCAACCCCCTGCCATAGCCAGGGACACCTCCCACTAGTACAGGTTACTCAAGGACTCATCCAACCTGGCCTTGAACACCTCCAGGGAGGTTGTGGAGCACAGAAGTACAGAATGTGATCGAAGAGCGCGTTGGGTGATTCTGTGCTCCACAGCCTCCCTGGGCATCCTGTGCCAGTGTCTCACTACCCTCACTGCAAACAACTTCCTCCTAACATCCAGTTTCAATCTCCCCTCTACCAGTTTAAACCCATGTTGAAAACTCCTTGATTTCCTATCAGCAACTAAAAATATCAGTATCATATCAACATTCTTCACATGCTGAATCCAACATATGACATTACTCTGGCTACTAAGAAGGAAAATTAGCTGTATTCCAGCTGACACAAGGACAATCATTTGGAAAGAAGCAAGCACAATATAACCCTAACCACTGGAGGCCATTTAAACACAACTATTTGACTCAATATTGTTAGCTTCTACAATGTTCTGTTGGCCAGCTCTTAACAAAAGAAGTAAAGGCACCAGCCACTGAAGCAGGATAATTCCTCAACTCTGACTACTCCCCAGAATATATCATCTCTAAATGAGACCTGCAGTTTTCCAGGTGCCTCCAGACTCCTGGAAGATTTCAGGAGACCTCATTTCAACTCTGGAACACATCCAAGCAACACATGAGAAAAAAAAGCAAAGGGAGAGGGAGTTAAATTCAGGTGAAATTAGACTTCCAAGTCTCCAAGATCAATCTACACACTGCCGTGGTTTGAGGGGGTCCGGGTTATCCCAGATCTCCTAAAAACCTACAAAGACCAAGATCTGTCCCAGAGGACAAACTAGTCACCCCCAGATATCATAATTTTGTTATTCAATCCCATAATCCTGCAAATACTTTAAAAGTGAGCAGCAAGGTCAATTTGCTCACTTTTCTCTTGTTTCCTTTCAGCTCTCCAGAGGGATCATAGAATGGTAAGGTTGGAAGGGACCTTAAAGACCATCTAATTCCAACCCCCTGCCATAGGCAGGGACACCTCCCACTAGTACAGCTCACTCAAGGCCTCCTCCAACCTGGCCTTGAACACCTCCAGGGAGGGAGCAGCCACAACCTCCCTGGGCAACCTGTTCCATCCTTATCTGGTAACTGTGTAGGACTATCCTGTGGGTATTGGCCTTCAAGGCTGCCACCACAGTGAATCTGGCCTGTTTGAGCCTAATTGGGAGACAATGGGATGGGAGAAAATGACCATGCGGGTTTTGATGGATTTAGTTTGCTTAGAAGGAAGGCTTTGGGGGAATTCTCATGTATCCTGAATCTGTATTAGGTGTTAAGGTTTCACGTATGCCGTATCTTTTACTGCACATTTTTTAATATGACCTTTCTGTATATCTCTCCAATTCAGCAAGAGCATTATTATGACACTGCCTCTTTAAAGTAAGATAACCTCAGTCTGCTGCACTCTTAAACAAAGAACAACACCACACACACATTAGTCATATGTTAGTGTCTGTGTGCCAGAACATGATGAAGCTAGTAGCGAAAGAAAGAGACAGCCTAATGTCAATGTATCTAACAAAAATGCTTCTTCATTAAAGAAAAAAATGCAGATATGGAGAATACTATGATCTGTAAAGCTTTTCTGTATATGCAGAGATTTAAAGTTCTACAATCCTCATGTGGGTGCAACTTGCCTTTAGATTTGAGGTCGTTAGAATCATAGAATGGTAAGGTTGGAAGGGACCTCAAAGATCATCTAGTACCAACCCTCTGCCATAGGCAGGGACACCTCCCACTAGTACAGGTCACTCAAGATGTCGTTCAACCTGCCCTTGAACACCTCCCTGGGCAACCTGTGCCAGTGTCTCACCACCCTCACTGCAAACAACTTCCTCCTAACATCCAGTCTAAATCTCCCCTCTGCCAGCTTAAACCCATTGCTCCTTGTCCTGTCATTGCAAGACCTTGTCAATAACCCCTTCTCAGCCTTCCTGTAGGCCCCCTTCAGATACTGGAAGGCTACTACGAGGTCTCCTGAAAGCCTTCTCTTCTCCAGGCTGAAAAGCCCCAACTGTCAGTTTCATTCAGAGGACACATAGTGCATGACTCATTCAAATACAGCCTTACTTTTATTCTACCTCACTGTCACTACCCCATCACCTTAAATACAGAGTGAAGGAAGCAGTTGCCTTCTACTTCCTAAAAAATTAAAGACTAACATTAAGTAAATCAGAGCGCTTCCATGTAACCAGTAGAGATCATCAAACTTCACTTCATGTGCTGTCTGGTGGGGAAACAACCTATGTGTGATTTGTTTGGTTTGAGTGTTTCAAATGTTATTCTTTGAAGCCTCAAAGTCATCTGTATAGAAGCAAAATGAAGCGTGCCATAGCTAACAGATGTATCTGGAGTTGCCTTATGCCATAAATACAGCAGATTCACATTTTTCATTTGATGCTACATAGACAATAAGAACAGGGACAGCACTCCGGCAAAAGTTACTCTGGACCTGAAGTGGATGCAATGAATGTTTTAGGCCTCTCTATTGATTTCCCACTCAGTTAGTAACAAGATTCCCAATCCATCCCTAACCCATCGGTGTTTGGGGTAGCTAATACTTTTAGAAACCCATTTCTCCAGGTTATATTACTCCTTTTGAATTTCAGCCCCCAACATTTGTTATTTCGATTGCTCCTACTAACTAGTATTGGCTGAAAATTTAACAAGAGAGGTTATTCCATGATATGACTTCAGCTACTAGAGAACACACAAAGCAATACCAGCCCCAATTTTAATCTCCCAGGAGATCCACAGTCCTAGGTCAAAACAAAGGCTTTTTTCTCCACCTTATTAAATAATTAGCTCTACATGGGGAAACTCGAGCAACACTGTGATAAAGAGATAAATGAAACTGCTTTGCTGATGAGTTGGATCTCAGCACACCTTTGCCAGAGAAGAAACAGCACAGGTCAGGTCCACCTTGCAAGTTATCAGACACCAATGTCAGTTCTCTCTGGCCACATATTTCTAAAATACTAATGAAGATTTTTTTTTTTTTTTTCAAATAAGTAATGAGGAAATATGGACTCTGACAAGAGCCATTAATTACAGAGTTAATAAAAAGCTCTGCAGCAAGAATGCTACTTCCTAACCTACTCAAATAGGCTTTTGCCTAAAATGAACACTTGCCACCATAATATACTTTGCATTGCAGATACTTTGCATTGCTTTTACATTTTTTCAAAAGGATATTAACATGCATTTGGAAACATAGAATCATAGAATGATCTGGGCTGGAAGGGACCTCCGAAGGTCACCTAGTCCAACCCCTGCCCCTGCAGTCAGCAGGGACATCCTCAACTAGACTAGGTTGCCCAGAGCCCCATTGAGCCTTACTGTAAATATCTCCAGGGAAGGGACCCCAACCACCTCCCTGGGCAACCTGTTCCAGTGTTCCACCACCCTCATAGTAAAGAACCTATTCCTAACATCCAATCTGAATCTGCTCTTCTCTAGTTTGAAGCCATTGCCCCTTGCCCTGTCCCATCATCAGCAATCACATGCCCCTGTGAGGCTGAGTTGCAGTGTAAGTTGCAATTGTCAAAATGGAGCCAGTTTTAGGATTGAAAAAAAATACTCTAATTAGAGTATTCATAGAAAAAAAAAATCCTGTTATAATTACATGCCAGTGTCCATCCAATCCAGAAACATACTAAAATGCCTGCAATCCATATTAAAGCAGTTTATAACCAATGACAAAAACAACTGGTCAGTTACTGCCTTGTCTCTGTATTTTTTATGCTGGGAAAGAAATAGGAAAATTTAATCAAGCAGAATTCTTGAAATTATAGCTCAGAGGTCTGAAATGAATATGCAGCATCTTCAAAAGATAAGAGACTGTGTCTAATCTGAGACTCCTGCACTTGGGGCACTGATAGAGCTGAGCTGCAGCATGAAGTCTCATCTCAGAGCCATGTCTGCATTCACCACACTCTCTACAATATATTAATACAACATTTGCTGGGCTAGCAATTTTGGTAATTTGTAATGCATCTCTTGTATTTCTATTGCTCATCTATAGAAAGTACTGTGGGTTTATTTTGTTATGTCTCTGCACTGAGAAAATGTGAAGCAATAAAACATGATTGACTGACATTGTGTCTCCACGCTACAACACTGTGCCACCGAGTCATGCCACCTGTCACCACTGCTGGTTACAGGAGACTGAGTCCTGCACTAATGTTTCTCACAATTATCCATGCCTCACTGGCCAAAGCCCTCTCATTCTCAGCTCCACTAAGATAATCTCCTGTATAATTGTACTGATGAGAAATGACAGATTAAGACAGAGACCACATGATTTTCAGTCTGAGCGGTAGCAAGTTCTTGCTGGATTGTTCTAACAGCTGCACGCTCCAGGCTTTCCTGGCAGCATCCTAAAAGGCATCTCAGTCCTCACACTGCAGGAAAGGCCTGCAATTTAAGGCTGCTGAGGAATCAGATGAGCCAAGGAATAATAGATATTCCAGTTCTGAGTCTCATTTACAGCCAGAAGTAGATGGGGAAGCTACATGAAGGGAGAGATTGATAGAAGAGATTTGTCTCAAAACTAAAGGTTGAAAGTGATTTGCCAGCTCTCAGTCCTCATTGAAATACCAGATGCAACAACAAAGAACTATGGCCAGGAAAATCACGTGTCATGTGTATCCTGGTGAAAAAAGGAGATGGCTTGATCTTAGTTTCCTGGAGTGCCTCTAAGTTATGTAGCACATGAACTTAGCAAAGTGGCCTTTCTTGCCCCGTGCCTCAGCTTCCCTGATCACAATTACAGCAGTTATAACAGTTAGCAGTTTTCCAGAACCATTAAGAAATCTGTTAATTTACATGCATAAGAGAAAGCTCCTCAAATTCCATTCCTTCACAGAAGAGCCAAGAATGGCTTCAATCCTAGTGCCTTGAAGAGCACTGACATAACACCTGCCACCAGCCCAAGGATGGTTATATCCCACTGCTCTGACGTAAAGCGCTGTACAGAAATATTGTCTTAACAGAGGAGGCAGCAAATGAGAGACACTAGCATGGAAAAACTTTTTTCCTTAAAGCCCTGAAGTGATCAAAAAGCCTGATGGGTACCACAGAATATTTAAAAGGGATGAATGCCTTAAGGAGCAGCTGAGTGCCAGCATCTTTGTGGGCACAGCTTGCAGACCCAGCAGGTTACCCTTCTGTGCAGTCCCTGTACTCAGCCACTCTCCATCAGATGTCTCACAGCTAGGGGTAAATGTTGGCTGAGGCTCCCTGGGGACACAACAGCAACAGTAAAGAGCAAACAAGGTATTTTGCTTCAGAAAAATGTAATTAAACAGTCCTCATGCCAGCCACTTTTTCTTAAGCTCTGCATCCAGTGTTCACAGAAGAAGGAAAAAAAAAGAAAAAAAAGGAAGAAAACCCCCCCACATTCTTAACACCATATTAAATTTCATGTTCATTAAATTTTACCTGCAGAAAATGAAATAGTTTATCTTCTTTCTGCCTTTTCATAATACTAGGTCTCTGCTTGTTTAGACTCTAAGGGCTGTAAAAAGTATTCTATACACCGTTACCTGGATAAACACCCTATAAATTACAACTGATATTTATCAGCCTTGTGGCAATTTCACTACATAAGAAACAGTACAAGATTGTATTTAGATAAATAAGATATGGGTAAAAGATTAGCATATATAGATGTCTAAAAAAACAAAACAACTCCATGGGCTGCTACTCTAGGCAAAATACGTATACACGCGACTTCAATTAACTGTTCCTGCATTTGGAACTCCACCAGGATACAAAGGTAGAGGGATCACTAAACCAAACCATATTTTCAGCCCAGTCAGATATTTCACTAGAGCCATTCGAATCAATTTACTCACAGACATTTGTCCCTGGCCTGTCACCACGGCCTGTATGGACCATCCCACACTTCTTTATCTTTTGGCAGGGCCATCATAAGCAAGCGACACAGACGGTGATGTATGACAACTCAAACAAGTTATAAATCCTCCATCCCTTCATCAGCCATCAGCCTGAGTGAATTTACTCCAACCAGCACTGCCAGACTCCCTCACTGCTCTCAAGAACAAGTCATCTTTAAAATGACACATTCCTCAAGGCAAAGTTCCTCATCTCTTTTGGAAAAAGAAGGCATGGCCAAAAAGAAGTGACCAAAGCAAACATCCACAAGAGGCAGTCATGTATCTAAATAGCAGCAAGTATCTTCCATGTATTCAGATGCTTCTCAAGGGTTTAGATACCTAAACTAATAATCCCTGTCATCAAAAATTTAAGAGGACAGTTATTCCACTGACAGAACTTTGCATTTAGAGACTGCCACTTTAAACCCCCCCAGAACTGACAAAACCCCTGAACAATACAAACCAAAACCCCACCCCCTAAACCCAACAGTATGCCTGTTTGAAGAGTGGCCAGTTGCCTGCATCTCAGGACAAAGGAAAAAGACTGAGTTATTTTAAAACCTTGGAGAAGCTGTAAGAAATACACGGAGCATCACTCTCCTTATTCACAGCAACTGCCTGGGGTTTCTTGCAAAGTCTTGTTGAACACCCTTGAGACCATATGGCACTGACATTTCCCTTTCACACAACCAAAAAGATAGTATTTGAAGAGTTGAACAGGCATTGAGATGGCTAACACAAGAACCCTTGAGTAGCATGGAACACAGCTGGTCAGCTGGTTCAGCAGTGACATCTTTGCTTAAAGCACTTCACATTCCAGTATTCAACATTTTAGACACATATTAAGGACATTTCTTCCTCCCCACTGTAGCTGAAAGCATCACCACTGCACCTATTTATTTTTTGGCAGATGTGACAACTGCTAAGCTCCTGGCCCTCCATTGCTTCTCTACCCCCTTACAGTGAGCAGCAGTATATACATCAGAGTTCAGGCACCATTCTCCATTCATGGGGTCAGATCTAAGAGGGAACTTTGCCTCAGCAGGTCGGTCTCAGGATACTGTAGTGGAGGGGTAATTAATTAATGTGAGATGATATTTTCAAAAATGAATATTGTTTATTAATATTCAATATTCAGAACTCTCGCCATCCCCATCACTGATTTTAATAATAACTGTTTCTTTGCATCAGTCATGGAAACTTTCTACAGGAAATAACATAGGATCTAGCAATAACTAGTAATAATATATAAAACTAATTGAACTCAATTAACTGGCAGAGAAGGTTGCTGTGGTTAGTGTACCACTTGCAGTCAATACTCTGCTTGCCCACTAGATGGACTCAAGGAGCTCCTTTCTGCTTATGGCAGAAGGCAATTAGTGATTACAAGAGGCTTGAAGTATTTACTTACAAAATATTATCAGACAGTACCCAAAGCATATGGCGGGATTGCTGTTGGCGGCCTCAAAGCCCTTAGAGGCTTTGGAGTTTTCCCAGGCTCTTTTCTCAGGCAGCTAGGAGTCTGGCACAGTCTCTAATCTGGTTCCTCTTGACTCCTGGTTCAGCAGAAGCCTTGCAGAGGGGCAGGCAGGATGCAATGCCATGTGCAGGCTTGGCACAGTGTCACACTGGCTGTGCAGGCCGAGCGCCTGCAGGCATTTAGGGCCTGTTCCTGATAAACTCTTGGAAGGCAGTTTCCAGGCAGTTCAGGATATAAGGCAGCATGGATACTATGGCAGAGCACATTGTGTTAGTTCCTCATCTCCTTTTATCTATACAGCCCGAGGCTAATGGGCCTTTGGACATAGACTAGCTAATCAGGATGGCACTTTGCCAAACTTGACCATATTAAGTGAAGCCATAGGCTTACTCTACCCTTTTTGGGGCAGAACACAGCCTTGCAGAAGGCATGCACAAGCTGAGCCTGTGTTCCTTGTCTACCACAGGCTGCAAAGGGCCAGGGTCCTCAGACTCAATGGCTCCAGGTTCTTTGTCCTCTTTCCCGTGGTTGCTTCTCCCCAAAACAGAGGGAGGGAGAGAAGAAAAACATGTCTGGGCAAGCCAGGATGTGTATAAACCTATTATGGCCTATTTAGGCCTACCACAACAGATACAAATGGCCATGTACCTACAAATACCATCCATTCTGCATCTCTCTTTGTGTACAAAGTTTATAGCAGCAAAGCCATAGCCCTGATCCTCTTTCTGGCACATATACTGTTCAGCTAATAAACAGCTTGCCTATATGTGAACATGGATTTGATATTCCAAGTATCTTGTTACCCACTTTATTTGGGGTTTCCAAATAAAAGAATTACACAAAAGCTCCTTGGATAAGCTAGTATAAAGAAAATGGTCAAATGACTTCCCACCAAAGTACAGGCAGTTTTGTTCAAGGTTAGCTAAAACTGCTGTTATGGAAATAAGGTCCAATGGTGTGTAAGTGTCAGGTTCAGTGCAAAAGGTGCATTGTCTGAAGTTTCTGCTAGAGTAAGCAGAACATCAGACAAACCTGGTGCATTGAAGAGCCAGGATCAATGATTAGCTGAAAAACAGATCTATTCTGAAAGCTCTGGTACAGGTGTTCCCATCCTAACACACTGAAGAGAACACAGATATGAGTGTTCTCCACCCACTAGCATTTCTTTATTTTAGGCATACAAGGCTTTGGAGTAGTCAGGATAGGGAAAGTGATTCAATTCTGAGTCACAGTAAATACATTGCACCCTGGATATTCAAGCCACAAACTTTACCAAGGATTTTCCACCCATTAGTCTCACAAAAACAGCTTTCCAGGCATTTTCCACATGCAATCGCAGTTCAAAGCACAAAAGATCAATACAGCACAATAAGGATCTCTGTTTGTTCAGATAAAGGTAAAGCAAAGCTTTAGTCACTTCAAGACTTATTTCAATTTGGAAAAAAAAAAATTAAGCCAGTATTTATGACCTAAGTCTGTTTCAACTATGGGTCTTTCAAACAGATACTGTTCAGCTCACCCTGCTCTGCTGCCTGTCTCCCTCCCCTGCATCCACTCTGCAACACGCATGCGCAGGCACACACAGACACACGTAAACACTCATCTCAGACATTTGATACCATTATAAAGGCAGTAGTCTCCTCTTTCCCCTGTACACATCTCATTACCCATCCTTAGTATACATCTTGAGTAATGCAATTTACCTCAATGTCACCAAGACAAAGACACTCCTCTGGGACTCTCATTACTATAAACCACAATCTGCTGCCAATTCATATGTCCTCATCCACCCCTTGTTTTAACTTCTTCATAAACTATAATGAACTGTTTTGCATCTCTGGTGTTGTTACTTAGCTTTTATGTCCAAGAATCTTTTTGCTTCTCCTCTTCCCCTAGACATCATGCTTGACATTTTGTGTCCCTCTACGTCCCTGCCTCTTTCAATCCTAGCATCACAGATCAGTACTGTTGCCCTGTCAGTGTCCATCTGTTCTTCCTGAGTTGACTGTGGATGTAGAAACCCACTTTCTCAGTCTGCTACAAATAAATCAGTCCATCTCAAGCTCTGGCCAGCATACTCAGATGGCTTCCTGTAACTGTCAGGGGAAGGAGGACAGACCACAGGCATGTCTCTGAAAATTACATCTGCTCCAGTTTGGCTGTTTTAATGTCCAAACCTTGCAGATGCAAATGATAATGTGAGCTCCAAAGGAAGGAAGATTGAGGCCCTAGAATGTGCGCAATGATCTCATGCTTTGTTTAGGCAATGGGACCTAGAAATCTCATTCCTTAACTGTGGAAAACTACACAATGAGAAAGACACCAACAGAGAGCAAGAGCATAGTTTGCTGAACCTGAACCCAGATGCTGATTACTAGCTCCCTTTCCAAGGAAAGGCTGAAAAATGTCACAAGATTGACACTAAAATCCTCCAAGAACAACAAAATAATACAGAAGAGATTGCTAGAGAAATGAGTCATACTTTGTACCAACTGATACTATGACAATAGCATTAAAAAATAAATCATTGAAATTTTTCTCACCCCTTACATTTGTCTCTGTTTAGCATTTCATTCAAATTGGGCTGAAAAACAAAAGTGGTTCATGCAAAAGTAAGAGGAAAGCTATACAGCTAGTAACAACCAAGTAAGAGAAAAAGGAACCCTATAAAGATGGTACATTGCAGGCAAAAAGAGATCATTTTGCTGCTTTGAGAGTTCACCAATGCTGTGGAAAATCACAGTATCACAGTATCAGCAAGGTTGGAAGAGACCTCAAAGATCATCAAGTCCAACCCATTACACAGACCTCAAGACTAGACCATGGCACCAAGTGCCACGTCCAAACGTGCCTTGAACACCTCCAGGGACAGTGACTCCACCACCTCCCTGGGCAGCCCATTCCAGTGGGGAATGACTCTCTCACTGAAGAACTTTCTCCTCACCTCCAGCCTAAACTTCCCCTGGCACAGCTTGAGACTGTGTCCTCTTGTTCTGGTGCTGGTTGCCTGAGAGAAGAAAGCAACCTCCTGCTGGCCACAACCACCCTTCAGGTAGTTGTAGACAGCAAAAAAGTGGAAAAGTTTATACATTAAAAAAAAACAACAAAAAAAAAAAAAAAAACTAAAAAAAAACAAAACAACCCATGATGATTGACTTTCGCTAAGACTTAATCTTTAGGTCTTTCATTTTTCTTGTATACTTATTTATCACAGCCTATAAAAATTAATAATGAAGTGTAAATATGTTAGATTTCCCTTATAAAGTGTTATACAGCTATACAGCCTAGACTAGAGGAAAATAATCAAAGAAATCAAGCAGTATGTCCACTCACAGTTATGCACTCATCTCCTTCAACAGTTCAATGCTTCCCAACACTTCTTGTTAACCTTACATGTCAGGATTTTAAAGTCTTGGGAACCATTTAAGCTCATGCCACGTGTTGCTTACTTTTATCTGTCACTCCCTAAATTCTACTCATTTATACCAGTAAACAGTACATTAGCTACTAGACAGTCCCTAATCTGTCTTCTTTTTTACTGGCAGCCACACTCCTCTGCTCAACAGATGAGGCGCCTTTAAGAGACTTCCCTTCCCTTCTTTTAACTAAGTGGCTGACAAGTAACCTTTTCTTGTTTCTCTTAATTGGTGTAGGGCCAAAATAAGGGCACATCAGCTTATCTTCTGGCTTGTTATTCTTCATCTGTCTATCTCCAGTTCCTCTAAAAAATCATCTTGCTGGGAAGAACTGGCTCATGCTGTAGACCTGTTTCCGTGGAATAAGTTCAGCATTAGAGCAAGCTTCTGAGATACTCTCCATACATCCTATTTCTTCTTCTTTATATGCCCTTTTCAGAGAAGAGACAGGACCCCTTAACATGCTGAATCTGTTCTGTCTTGGCTTGCTACCAAATTTGCCAAGAGAAGCCTGATACTCCTGTGATGTGTTGTGGATAGGTGTAAGAAAATAGGGTCTAAAGAAAAGGGAGGGAATTGTTGGTGTTCTACAGAAAAAGAACCCACAACTACAAAACCACAAACACACACATACCACCCCACCCCCACTGTGCTGGTTTGAGGCTAACTGAAATATTTTAATGGAGAAAATTTTATTCTAGGCTGTGAAAGGAAAACAATGGTGATGTCTACTTCACTCTTAGGCTTGCTGAAATGTTTAAGACTAAGAACACAAAACATAGATAAGACACTTGGGCTTGCAGACACTCTCGGGCTGTCTACCTTCTTACCTTCTTCTCTCTGCCGAGTAACCTCACTAAACACTTTTCTTCTAAACCCCCTGGCTGATCCTCCAAATTCACCTTGTGTGTAAGGCAAACCCTAGGGTAAGGTATAGGGGTGGGAAAAAGGTGGAAGGGTGGTTGGGAGTCCCTCCTGGGGACTCTGATTTCTGGGAGGGGGATTGTGTTTCTGTATTACCTTTACCTTGTATATTTCTGTAACTATTCCTGTCTGTTGTGTATTATCTCTGCTTGTACATTATGCTAAGCTGTAAATAGTGATTCAGTCCTTAACTTCCAGGCAGCTGAGTCTAGTCTGGGGGATTTTACAAAGTGTGGTGGGGGGCAACTCCCAAACCATCACACCCACCAAAAAAAAAAAAAAAANNNNAAAAAAAAAAAAAAAAAAAAAAAAAAAAAAAAAGCGCCAAACACCTCTAACACCTTGACCTGCCGCAGCTTTTTAGTCTTCCTTTTGCTTTTCTTTGCCCTTTATCCTGAAGAGACGTCTCCAGCTTCCAAAGGAAAGAGACTGGATAATCTGACAAAGACAAGATCTTCCCAAAGGCAATCATTCAAGCAGACCATCATTTAGTCTCTGCTTTTCTTCACCTATATATCTTATCAAGTTTTGAGACCCTGCAGCTCTTTGTGCTTCACCACATAATCTGAAGGACACGAAATTGCTATTAGTTCTGTTTTGCTAATGCAGGCTAGGGAAAAACACACAAAAGTGGGTTTAATCAACTAACAGAACACATCATCCTAATTATAAAGGTGTTCATAAGTTTAGTACATAAGCAATTGAAAGCAACAAGCTTTAAACGTGCCTATTTTAGAATTAGATGATTCAGACTCTAGAGGATTCTAGTTTGGATGTGCGTATGTGGCAGGTACCTCACCCCTGTAAGAACAAGTCTATAGTATAACCAAATCTGACAAGTTTCACCAAGGTCTGTGTGCCAGCTAAAAAGCCATGAGACCAGCCAGCCATCATGTAACACCTCCAAAGAGGACAGCAGCAGTAGTCTGCAGCTGCTCATGGGAATACTAGAAGAAAAATAACATACTCCAAGGCTTACAAGGAAGCAAGTCTTGTGCCTGCACTGCAGAAGCATTACCATCATTATCTACCCCCATTTCCCAAGCATCGATGAAGGTAAAACTTTCCAGAAAAAAAGCAGTAGCCCAATTTAACTAAGGTTCAGACTTCCACTTGGTAATTTGATAAAAACACTGCAATGTTTTTGAAGAAGTCATTGGTGTGCTTTCTAAATGAACAAAATGTTGACACATGTGCAGCACTGGTCAAGAAAAGTTACCTGAAACAGATGCAGAAAAGGCTACCAGGGGACTGACAAACCTATCTGATAAAAAGAATATTAAAAGCCCATGGCTCCTTCAGACCAGCTATGTAAATGTTGAGGGGGATACATTTGCTGTGCACAAAATACCCAGGGGTAGAAATAGCTGAGAAGTGGAAATGGCTATTTAACTAAAGAACAATACTAGTATAAGAACAGATGGTTATAAACTGCCAAAGAATAAATTGAGACTAGAAATTAGACAAAGGTTTCCAATCAGCAGAGCAATGAAGCTTTTAAAAAGCCTTTACAGGGAACAGGGGCAAAAAGCTGCTCTAATTGAGGGATAAAGCTTCATGTATTTCTGAAAGGTATTATGAAATGTGGTTCTCTACCAAAGCACTGTACTGGAGGCAATGACTCCTGAGGTCTCTTGCAGCCTCCTGCTTCTTTTCATTTCACACTCAAATCTACTCATAGCACCATCAACATATTAAAAGTACAGTTCTGAAATACCTTGACCTCCCCAAACAACCACATGGAGAGTTATTCTGGCTGGACTCAGTTAAAAAGAGTGAATCAACACAGGTTCTAAGTGAAGGACTTCTGGAGCAACCAAACCTAGGAGGAAGGCCTGAGCTGAATTTTTACATTATCCAGTAAAAAAGACATTAAAAGGAAGCAAATGCAGATAGTACATGTAATCTATTTCAGAACTCATATAACAAACCTCTTGAAAAGTCCCAGGGGCTCCTGAATTCAAGAAAATTTCTCACCACACTGCTGCATGCCAGACAGCCTTCCTGGTGACCAACAGCCATGGGAAGATGCACTTTTCACTTCTGGCCATACTATATCTTTATCAGAAGACCAATTATTTCCCTCCTTCCCTGCTTATTTTCACTAAGGTTTTCCATAAAATACAAGGATGGAGCTCAAGATTAACAGCACAGCTAGAAATATTTCTATCACTCATTGTCTTCATTCCTTATGACACAGACAAGTCTTTTGCATGCTCGTAGACATTTTAAAATGTTTGACCTTTCCAACATGCATATGTGTCAAAAGCCCAACAGGACAGCACAATAAGACATCATTTTCACAGAGTCTGAGAAGAACTGCAGAATTACATGGCTTGACCTGTTTGCTTCATTCAGCAGTTATAACTGCATCATATTTGCTTTCTGGGGACATGCCATATGCAACATTTATTATTATTATTTAGAGGTTGAAAACACAAAAAAAACCAAACCCTGTCCATGTCATCAGGGCAGCTGAAGATATTTGTGCATATATATAGACATTCTCTGGGATCCTCACTCAAAAATAGGCAATGGAGAACCTCCCCAAACAAGTTATAACTGCATCATATTTGCTGTCTGGGGACATGCCATACACAACATTCATTATTATTATTATTATTATTATTAAGAGGTTGAAAACACAAAAAAACCCCACCAAACCCTGTCCATGTCATCAGGGCAGCTGAAGATGTTTGTGCATACAAATAGACATTCTCTGGGATCCTCACTCGAAAATAGGCAATGGAGAACCTTCCCAAACAAGAGTACTCCTGAGGAGGGTTGGACACAGATGAGGGGTTTTGCTAGAACACAAACTTCACTGATTCTTCAGAAAGCCTTCAGTTAACCAGTGTAAGTGAGAATATCTGTTTCAAGTTGCAATCTTTGCCCCACTGGCAATTTCTAAACTTACAGAAGTAACTTTAAACTGAGTTAGTGTTGCATAGCACAGTACATGCAGAGGCTACATCCATTATTACTACATGACTCCTTCCACAGACTGAATAAGACCATTCTCACTATGACTGAAGCCTCTGGTTACGGGAGGTTCTCAGCTGCATGCCTGGTTAAATGCTGCCTCCTAGAATTCTGGGATAACAGGAATTAAATTTTAATGTTCTTAATCTAGTTGACACTTTTTCATAAGCCCTTTACCCTCTCCTTCTCCTTGGTTATAAATGACCAATTACCTAATCTGAGGTAATGCAGGCTTTGGTCAAGGCTAATGAAGACGTGGTGGGTGAGATCCTGCTGGCACTAGAGAGTTCCATTAGAAAAGATTAATCACCTTCTAACACACAATCCCACATTTTGGCTGCAAACAGTGAGAAGGCAGAGAAAGAGGCATCCATCACATTAACCAAGTAATACAGCAAAAGCTTGGCACTTCATCTGCAGCTGGGTGGCTCTCCTGACAAGAAGGGGAAGACTGTGAAACAAAGAGCAACAGCAGCTTTTCAAGGTTGCTCAGGAATAGAAATCCTCACTCAAGTTGTGAGTTGGGAGTATCCCCAGCTAACACTCTGGATTGGTACTTCAGAAGAGTGGGCTTCACTGGCTCTGAAAAAAAAATATGTTGCACTGTGTATGACACACTCTTTCAAGACAGTAAAAACAGTCCCAATGCAGTGTAGCTAACAAGCTGGTAGAAACCAGAGAATAGCCTTACCTACAAACTGAAACAAACTTCCAGTCACTTACTGTTACAGCATTCTTGTCCAGCTGATAGAAATGGTTTCCTAGTCTTAATGGGAGGTAATGTATAAACTCCATTCATACAATCAGGCACAGATCCTATAGAGTCATGTTCAAATTTAGCCTCTTCATAGCCCTGGAGAAAGCTGAGGTCTTTAGGGGCTCCATTTAGTTTGCCAAGTCAGAGGATGTTTGTATGCATTCTGAACTTAATAATTTCCAATCAATTTTAGTGCTGCCTTTACCAGGCTTCACTCAACTGCTGATTAGTGACTGTGCAAGTGTCCTGGTTTCTCTAGGATAGAACCATAGGCCAGCCATGAGCTGCAGGCCACTAGCAGTTTTGAGTCAGCCAGGACAGCTGACTCAAGCTGGCTCACAGGTCTATTCCAGACCATGAACATCACACTCAGTATAAACAAGCAAGTTTGCTGAGGTAAGAGGAGCTTCCTGTTAGGACTCCTCCTGACCCTGCTTCTCTCTCTTCCTTTGCTCTCAAGGACTGCTTTCCTGTTTTAGTGTGACTGCTGTACATTTGCTGGGCTGAGTATAACTTTATATTGGCATTGGTATATAGTATTGTTGTTTCATTAAACTTGTTTTCATTTCAACCCTCACAGGTCTTCTCTCCTTTTCCTGATTCCCCTTCTCTGTTGGGGAGGCATCATCACGCGACAGAGCACTGCTATAGTTCAGCTCTAGAGATGAGTTCATTTCTTCAGAAGCCAAAAGGCAGACAAGTAGCAGAAGAATCTTCTACGTGGACTCTGAACAGTGAAGGAGACACTCAGATGGTGATCCTCCACAGATTCCTTCTGGTGAAGAAAATGATTGCTGGAACTGCCATCAACTTGAATAGTTACAGGGCTAATTGTGAAAATGCATGGAAGGAAACCTATGCAGAGAGCTAAAGTAGAGGGCAGATATTAAAAGTCTGTTTTGACTCATCTTTTTGCAAATTCAAGAGGCATATGTAACACTAACATTAGGCACAGGAAAATCCAAAACCTAATTCAGGAGTATGAAATTGCTTTTTGAAGGATTTTAAAAAGAGCTTATAAATCAGGCTTTTAGAAATTCCATCCCCACAACTCTTTTCAAATTCTTTTCTAAATCAAATTTTATTTTAGTAGACTAACCTTCATTTTTTTTCTTCTTTTCTCTTAAATCCTTTCTTGAAGTTTTTTAATGATCATATCTTTAGATGAATTGATCAACCCTGAGCATGTTCTTCTAAGAAACATGATGATGTTTCTACCAAACAAGTGATGAGTTTGCATATTATGCCCATCTAACTCCAAATATGTGTTTTCAGGTTCCCAAGCTGTGTCTGCAAAGCCATATATCAGGCAGCATGCAGAAGACTCAAAAGGATCCAAGATTGTACCTACTTAGGTTAAAAACCTTCATAGTTCAGTTGAGCTCACAGAGAGATGAGTGGATAAAGCAAAGACACTAAAGACATAAATTGAAGCAGCCCATGAGAAGGCCTCCACAGCATCCCATGATTTAGTAGCAAGGGAAGAATCTTAGTCAGAGTTTGCTCCCTACAAATTGAAGGACACAAGGCTCTATAACTTCCATGCAGAAAGGAAGCAGCTAAGTGAATGCAAATATTGACATCACATTGAAAGACAAAACTTAGGTTGGAGTCCAGAAGAACTATGCTAAAGGAGATTTCATGGACCAAGTGGGAGAATACAGCTTTATCATCCATGCTGGAAGGCTTAAGGTACAGGACAACTCTGGGCCTTGCTATGCCCTAATTCTTAAGGCAAGTTGCCACTTGCCTTGAGAAGGTTTTTCCTGTTTTGTTTTGGTTTGTTTTTGTTGGGTTTATTTTGTTTGTTTGTTTGTTTTTTTGGTGTGTGAAACAGAAGAATATTTCAGGTAGATTAAATCAGAATTATTCAGAAATGTCTTTGGAGATTACTGCAGCTGATCACTGTTCTTGCTGGAGTTTGTATTGTGCAGGTTACAACTGAAATCACAGGATTTCTGGTACCAAGGACCCAGCTATTTTAAGTTAAGAAGAGATACATCCACCATTAGGTTTATAATTTTTTACAGGTTTCTCAGAATGTTTGAGCTTAACCTTTGTTTTCTGAGAGGACTAACATCAACCAAGTTAAAGCCTGCAAAGAGCAAACAATAAAGATGGTGAGCAGTGGCTCACTAGAGAGTCCCTGTTGGATTCCAAATAAAAAGAAACTTCAGTTTTCATCATTCGCTGAGTAGCATTCACTTATATGGGCAACATACAAAGCTTATTGATGCTTTTCTCTATACTCTGACCACAAGTCCTTATGAGAGCAAAAAGCAGACTCGTTCTGATGTTGAAGATTTTCCTCAAGAACTCTTCAAGATCTCCTTCCAATTCCCCAAGACATCCCTCAACATAAGCTACCTACTCTGTCAAAGTGTAACAGCTGTTATTTTCTCAGAGCCTGAACCACATTTGAACCAACATAAGAATCCCAAACTAGGTAGTACCTGCCACCTTCTAACTGCCTCTTGAAGAAGCAGCCTCCCCTTGACTATCTAACTGCAGTTAGCAGTTCCCATGTTGAAAAGAAGTATGACACCAAGAGCAAACACCAAAGGAAATCTAGAACTCTAAAAAAAAAAAAAAAAAAAAGAAAAAGAAATTAAATTAAACAAAACAAGCAACCAACAATCAAGCAAATGAGGAGCAAGGGCAACTTTACTCAATAGTTTAAAAACTCTGTTCCTGGAGAATTCAACTCCTACTCTGATGTGTTCTCCTGCTGCAAGCTCTGTCAGCTCTCAGCTGCAGCTCTGTGCAAACCCTAGGCTGCCTTCAGAAGGAAGCACATGGAAAAGACAAAAAAACCCTTTCTCCCACTCAAAATAGCAAACCCTGAGTCAGAGAGAAAACAGCAATAGAGAAGCAAGTCAGAAGGCTACATTATACCAGTGATGACAGAGTGAGCCAGAAAAAAAGCTATAATTAGCTGATGCTACTTTCATATGGATTGGACTTCTACCTACCCATGCTCCTGCTTTCACATCCAAAATGCCCTCAAGTTCCTGACACATTTTGATCCAATCTAGTCTTCCAATCTCTGTATAACCTATTTGTAGTAAATATGAGTCACTTATGTGGAACAGCAAGAAAAGCTCAGTTATTTGCCAGCATGCATATCACCAAAGAGGCCAAAAGGTATGTTGCATTGTATGCAGAAAACAGCCTCACAGTGTTATCCATAAAAGTCATGATCATACTTTTCAACACCCTACACCTTGAAGCTATAACTACTATGCCAAGATACCACCAGATAATGTTCTGGGCAGGACTTACAGAGAATAAACCATCAGTGCAGCCTAGCTCTTTTTTTCCCCTCCTCTAAATTTTCATAACAGCAGAGGCAGGATATTGACCAAGAAGTGATGAGAACAGCCACCTCTTGGGTTAAAAATCTCTGGTGTATATCTTACCACACTCAAAATTGATTCTCAAGTTGTATCTGCATACTAGAAGAGCTTTGAGCATGGGAATAATTACTAGCAACTGCAAAATCTTGCTAGAAGTAACCAGGTAGGTACCTTCCTCTTGCCCTGGTAAAGATATGACATAGCATTTACATGCCACAGCTCATAGCAACTATTGGCTGTTGTCAGAAACTGAAGCTCATGTCCAAAGTGTGCCCTAAGCTAAGTGAATAAGAAGCAATCCTTATGCAATGATCTCATAAACTTAGTTAGGTCCTAAAGCTCCTAACTTGAGTGAAATGTAGCTTTGAAAATTGTAAGATGTGCATTAGGAGCCTTGCTGAAAGTTATTTGGGCATTTGAAATGTAACCTGTTACCTGGAGTTGTAGTTGTTCCACATCAATCATGATCAGTTACAAGGAGTTAAAAAGTGGGGAGGGAGGTTGGTGTCAGCCTCATTTAGGCATGTAAGAATTTTGCACCTCTTCTTCTCACCTCCACAGTACTTATGGGGATTTGAGACTAGAAATTATAAATCAGGAATTCACTCTTAGTCAGCAGAAAAACACCACAGACCAAGCTTTTGGAAAATGCTAAGAACAAAAGCAGGAGGACAAGTGAGGTCAGGCTGTTCTTTACAGATACATGAGGCAATGAGAGGCAGAGCTGTGAAGGAACTGAACACGCATCCACAACACGAAGATACATGTGGTAACCAGGAAGCTCAAATGGCAGGCTCCAGTGACCCACAATGTGTGAAGAAGCCTTTCAACCCAGGCAACTGTTTCCGTAAAGAAAGAAGCTGTTCTGCAGAACAAATGGAAGTTGTCTCTCCATAACTTCCAAAATAACACATGAGTCATTTCTATCACTTTTCACACAGACTTTAAACTTATTTTAGCAATCCAAGTCAGGCTAGCACCTGGTCAGCTTGTGAAAAAACTTCTCCTGTTATTCCCTAACAGTCTTTTTCCACCCTATGGCAGAAGTCCAGTGGATTGCAGCCTTTTCAAACACCAGCTTCCAATCTTTCCTCCTTGCAAGGACAATACTCCCAGGTCAGTATTTCTCTCCTCCAAATCTAATTTGAAGCAGGAGATGTAAAACACACACACTCCCAAAACTGCAGCTTCCACATAAAAAGGAAAGCATGTGGTAGAAGAACAAGGAAAGCAGATTTGCTAATTATTTTAAGTGACAATGATCATGCAATTTAAGTTTTCAGAGCTTTAATCCTGGAACATTTAACACGAGACCTAAGTAAATAAACAAACAAATGTGGAAGTAGGCAGACCCCTGCAACATGCAAACATCTTCATGACCTAACANGCAGGGAACTCCCAAACCATCACAACTATCAACAAGGAATGACCACAGACAAGATGATACAGGCTCAGCTCTACTGGTTTTTTTACTTTAGTACAACTGTTCTAAAACCATGACACCTTGAAGTAGCCTCTGAAGGTTTCTTAAGCGCTCTTAAATCATGGCAAAGCCACAGCATTCAGTAAATGGTAAAGATGCAAACTGCAGCGAACAACACAAAGCCTTAAGTGATTCCAGGAAATCCTTTCTTGAGACTAATTTGGAGGGGAGAATAAAGTACCCGGAGAGACAGAGATCCACTCTAACTTCATTTCAGGTTTCCACAAGCCAAACACTTGCCAAGGGGCTGGGAAATGCCACCGAGCAAAGTGTGCCTGGGGTCTGTGGGAACACAGCACCATCTAGTGGAGAGAAGGGACATAGGAAAACCAGGGAAGAAGCGTTTAAGCACTTCAGACATCTGCAGCTTGGCTTTTTGACAGCCTGCGCTTGCAGCAGGTTAACAAACCTCCCTATCGAATTGGTGCTTTATAAAAAAAAAAGTTCACTGCAGATCTATAAAGAACAAATGAACAGCAAACAACTCCCTATTTTTATCTCTCCAACTCGTCACTGTTAACATAAACACTAGGGGCCTTTTCATAAATAGAGTGTGGGCAGACAACCATCTGTACTGAATACTATTTGCCAGCAGGCCTGGCGCAGCTGTGAGCATCCTTTTCTTTTAAGTCTGACTCTCCTGTGCTTAAGGTGAACAAAGAAAACAAGTCTCTAAATACTAAACTTGGCAGGACTAAATACCTATACTTTCATCTATTTAGTACTAGAAAATAAAAAAGCCCTTTTCCATTTAGAAGAAAGAGTTGGAGGAAACTCACAAAGGCAGCTATTCCACTCTTTCCAGTATTTGCTCCCAAATATGGAGGTATGCTTATGGAGCATCTGAGAGTGAGCAAATTAAGTTACCCAGCTGGTTCACATCTTGCAGGTCATAAATAAGAATTTCCTGGCACTAGTGAAAGTGCGAAACTGTTTAGTTTCTACTTCATTGTTGGAACTCAGTTAGAAATTTATCTCTGAAACAGAAAGCATTCAAGTGTCCTGGCTTCTAAAGGAAGCAGGCAAATCCAGGCTTCTCTGTGCAGGAGGGTGTAGGTGATCTTTCTGCTCCATCCCAAGTGTTGTGCTACACCTAGCTCCACTTCAGCAAATACTTCCAAGTTCATTCTTGTTTTGTCCTGGTCTCCAGGTTGAAATTTGTTTAAAATGGGAAGCATTATGAGATACTGTCTAGGCATTTTGAATAACTCCTATGACAAGTTAAGTACAGACCTCTCAAGTGTGATGTTTGGGCTAAGTATGTTCTCTGGTGTGCCTAAATTAAGTTTAAATGACTTGATCTATCAATCTTCCATGTATATGAGCCATCAATATCAATTCTACAGCCAAGTGGAGAACACTGTGAGGATGCTTCCTTTGAGACAAAGCACAAATTCACGTCCATCAGAGAGATCACCGGTTCTGCAGGATAAAGTAAGGGATTTAAGCCCTTAGTCTTTTACAGCTGAGTAAATTCACCACTGGTAACAAGTAAAAAAAAATAAGAGAAAAAAAAAGCAGCTGGTTGTGGTTTTGTTTGGTTGGTTTTTTTAACTAATAGTACAAAGAGATAACACCTATGCTTTATGTTTAAACAATGGGAGGCATAGGCAGTTCTGCCTGAACTCAGTTATCATCATTCAAATAACTATAACAACATGAATTCTCAAAACACTCTCTCCATGCTGCAACACTATCTTCTGCAGTAGCATCTGGAGAAATCAAGTCTAAGCCTAAAATTTAAGCATGTAGGATTAATATGGTTTCCTACCTGGTCTAACATACCATGTAAATATGTGTAATTCAGTAGCACTTCAGACAGATTATTTCAAGTATCTATGTATGGCAATTCATCTACAACATATAAATATGCTGCACAGTTGACAGTACTGTTAAGAGAATCACAGAATCATAGATTTGTCAGGGCTGGAAGGGACCTCAAGGATTACCTAGTTCCAACCCCCCTGCCNCTGGCCTTGAACACCTCCAGGGAGGTTGTGGAGCACAGAAGATCAAAGATCACGTTGGGTGATTCTGTGCTCCACAACCTCCCTGGGCAACCTGTGCCAGTGTCTCACCACCCTCACTGCAAACAACTTCCTCCTAACATCCAGTTTCAATCTCCCCTCTGCCAGTTTAAACCCATTGCCCCTCATCCTGTCATTACAAGACCTTGTCAATAGTCCCTCCCCAGCCTTCCTGTAGCCCCCTTCAGATACTGGAAGGCTACTCTAAGGTCTCCTCAAAGCCTTCTCTTCTCCAGGCTACAGAGCCCCAACTCCTTCAGCCTGTCCTCATAGCATGTCCATATCTTTCTTGTAATAGGGGCTCCAGAACTGGATGCAGTACTCAATGTGGGGGGTCTCACCAGAGTGGAGTAGAGAGGGAGTATCACTATGTCCCACTGGGAAACTTTGCATGTTTTCTGAGTCAAACATTATATTTGTTGAACTTTAAATATACCACTATCTCTCACACAGACACACACCCTCCATTAGATTTTTGTTTTCAAGCAGCTGAAATACCTACAACCATTTGCCAGCAGTCAGATTCACAGTCACTGCTGCTAAGACCTTTTGTTGATTAACATGGATCAAGGGCTTGAAATCCAGATCTGCTCCATTCATTCTGCACTTGTAACACAACCAATCCTGTGTTACAACAGTGAAGCAGAAAAATGAGTCCTTGCTGATGTCAGCAGTGGCACTGCCTTCTGTAATTTGCAGTTGGCTTGGATCCATAATTTAAACCTCAGAGCACAGGCACTTCTCATGACAGTCTG
The DNA here is from genome assembly GCA_013399055.1 of Ramphastos sulfuratus. NCBI lineage: Eukaryota > Metazoa > Chordata > Aves > Piciformes > Ramphastidae > Ramphastos > Ramphastos sulfuratus. The sequence continues at coordinate 12,040 of WBNM01036510.1, read as the reverse complement.
CATTTCTAAGAGAAAGACACCTGAGTGCTGAACTCTCCAGTAGTTAAAAGAAATAACAATAGTAGCTCTCTCTTCAGCAATTCATGGTCTTCAATTATAAGAATATCTGTGACATCAACTATTAAAGGCACAGGTGCTTCTAAGGGACCTGCAAACTGTATGATGGATGGCTTGTAATATTGCTATCTATCCTCATCACTTGCCTGAGATTAGCAGGGCAGAAATGTAAGAAACAGAAGGCCATTCAGTGCAATCTGAAAAAGGCAACCAAAAAAAAAAAAAATAAAAAAGGAAGAAAATAATTATGACAGATAGTTATGGGAAGACAGCAGTTTTGCTGTGGCCAAGCACTGAAACTAGGTTTCAGAGCAGAGACAAAGAATAGAGCTCCAACTACACTTCCTTCAAAATTAACATGCCAGAGTCTCTCTGCAGGAAAAAAAAAAAAGCTTGTATTTGGTAGGTGTATTATTGAAGCCAAACTCTAGTTAAGGCATTCCGGTCAACAGGTGAGTTATAATGTCTGAGACAGTTACTCAATGGACATAAGGACAGCTACTCTCAGGCTAAGGCTAGAGGCATTTGAACAGAAGTACACTACAAAGATCAAACAACTCTGCTTTCCTAGAGAAAGAGTAATTTTCTACTCACCATCCCCACCTCACTCAAAATCACTCTCTTGAGTACCCTGCAGGCAAGAGAAACATCCTGAAGGGCATCTCCCAGGCCAAGGAGGCCATCATGAGCCCACACTGCTCATCTCCAACAAAGTGCCTCATGTAGTCACAGCATAGTGACTGACTACATCATACATTTCTACACCAAGGAGGATAAACTAACTTAGGTCAACATTTTTGAAACTAAGATTACTTGTCTTCTTTCTCAAGTTTTAAAGCTCTCTGCTAATTTTCAAGGTGAATTCATTGCTTAGTGGCAGCAAATAAATACTGAACTTTCTTTTGAAAATAATGAAATCAACTACATCCCACTTTTTTATTCCTTTATTTTTTGCTGTTCAGATTTTTCACTAAAATGCACAACATTTTGCTTACCACAGACCTGTAGACTTTGGTGACAAAACTACCACATAAGAGAAGTGTTCACCAGTTCTGTATGTACCTAAGAGTTTGAAATTAATTAATATTCACAGATTTTCAAGCTTTCTTTTCTGTGGGCTAACTGGATTAGCTAACTAACTGTAGATTAGTTAACTGGGCTTTTCAGTTAACATCCCCCTGAATTTGATTCTTTTTGGTTTTGTTTTGTTTTTAAATTGGAAAGACTATTACCTTCTATTTTCAGGGAAATTTATTTGTAGTCCAAATTCTCTAAGGACAGCAAAAAGGCAACTGAAATCTCAGGTTCTAGTCTCAGTGCTTGTGCAGTCCTCAGATGCCAGCACACAGTGGAACACTTCCACAAAGATAATCCAACCAAAAAATTCTCCCACTCACAAAGCTTATTTCACAGGTGCCCAAGCAGCCAGTTTCAATTTGGCCTTCGGGGATCATTATTAAGATAACTGTAATTAAGGTTTTGCATCTAATTCCCAGTGTTCCACAGCTGAAGTTATTTTACCAGCTCCTGTGTAACAAGATTGCAATGTAATAAAGATATGTCCCTATATACAGCTAAACTCCACTGGATATCAATAAGTAGTTTTCTTCCAATGACAGGCAATAATTAATACATTAAACAGCCTGGATAGTGAACAAGAATCTCCTTCAGGACCTCTTTGTTTTTCTGTTAATAATTTCCATTTAAAAAAAAAAAAAAAAGGAAAAACAGGACAAAAATTCAAGATGTCTCTCTTCTTACTCATTCTGGTCTCCTCCCTTATGTAGTCACACACTTGAAGAAGTTTCAAAAGCCAGCAAGAAAATTCTACCAATGTCTGCATCCCTCTGCATTTTGGCATTCTCTCAGCTACCTGCACCCTGTAAATATTTTATGACTTGCATTTGTCCACACTAATGACTGTAATCTTAAAAGGTAGCTTTCAGTCTAAGGTATAAGCTGTCTAGCTCAGCTGGGTAGTGCAAAGATGGGAGATCATACAAAACCCACCTAAAGGGACTAAAGATTCCTGCAAAAACAGACCTTACTCTGCAGGACATTAGGCCTAATATGGGAATCGCATTTTCATAATCCATAAGGCAGTTATGGCAGATTCCACACAATAAAAGCCACCTGTGCTTTCACCTGGATTGGTGACTGGAGTATCCTGTTGCAGATCAACAGCAAAGGCTGCAAGACTAAAAAGCTTTTGCAAGGGTCTTTCCCTTTGCTGCAGAAGTACAGGTACCATCTGCATACCATAAGGCACCCAAAATACCTCATACTTATGACATTGTAGCTGGTGTGAGATTTACCTTGAATATTTAGGCAATAGAATTGAAATAAATCATGGTCCTCAAGCTCAGGGTGAATTTTGCCTGAGAAAATCAACACTGTATTGATAGCTATGCTATGAGTTGTCACGTTTATTGCTCCTTAAAGCAAATATGAACATGTGCAGGATAATACATGTGCAGGATAATACAAAGAAAAAGCTACACTTAAAGATCAACAAATCCTTATTACACTTGAGAATTTAGGACATTTATTAACATAAATTTAGGAAAAAGAAAAGTGAGAAAGACATGCTTAGAGATCATCACTTGCAAATGGATCTTGGAGTGACAGAACAAACACAGACTCCTGGTTTTCCACATCACACTGCTGTTACTGTAGTCAATTTACATCAGTGTCTTTCAAAAAGACCACAGGATGGGTGTGCCATGTCTCAGGGAAGAGTTTCAGAAGCCAGCTCCTATCCAGGACCCAGTACCACTCATTCAGCTACTTATAACATGAAAAATAATAATTACTACCATGACTACCAAGAAGTATCATGCAAAAAACAAAATACTATCAAAGACAGCAGAGATCACAAAGAACAGAATTATTGCAAGAGCCTTCTGTGACATGTTTATGAAAATGGCACAGCTGCTGAGCAGTGCCAGGAAGAGAATTAAGTAACTGCTTGAACTGCTCAAAGGTTGATAACAAAAGCTGTAATCACCACCTGTGAGAAATCTCTCTCCTTCTATCCTACCGAAGTCTGTAGCATGGCTGGACCATACCTCAATGTGCTGACAGCAGCCAGATGTGCAGAGATATCAGTGACTGATTACAGCTCTCATCCTAAATGTTCCTTCTGCCAAGCTGTTGAAGTAATCGTAATTAAATTACTCACTGGAGACCTAGCTGCATTTTGGGGATCACAAAAGGATAAAGTTGGCTAGCTGGCACAGTTGGGGGAAAAAGAAAAGTGAGAAAGAAGAAAAGAAACATTCTTCTGTTAGGGCACCTTGAGAAGTTCAAAGGTGTAGAAAAAGTAATCTCAAAAAGCACCTGTCACTCTTTCAAATCCGAAACAGGGATAGTCAAATTCCTCCCTATAATGTTTGACAATGTTACCCATTGTGGATGACTCCAAAGCAAACATGGTGGGACAAACAAATTCCTTATATGGAGTCTCATCTGATGTTTTACAGTTGTTACTCAGGGGAGGGGAAATACATTTCAGTACACAGAAAAACAACAAGCATTCTTAAGCAACTCAGGTGCTGAGGCAATTACACAGAGGGTTATTACTAAGCATCAGAAAAGTGAATGATGCTTTAATAAATGGCACTAGATCCTTGCTCTAAAGATGCTGCAGTTCTTGGAGCTGCAGTGCAAATCAAAGCAAACTAGTAAGAATGGTAAAAGCAGGAATCAGAAACCAAATCACAATGACACAGCTTACGCCAAGTACTAAAGTGCACAGTTCCGTTTCCCTCCTCATTTATCCCAAATTCTCAGAGGATGAGGTCATTTAGAGACAGAAGGCAGCAAAGGCTTAGGGTAGGGACCAAATATGAGCTATCAGCCAGAAAACACCAGTTATAGTGGAGGGTGCATGAAAAAGCACTGCATAAGCAAGTGCAAAGCATGAGGAGGGAGTAAGAAGTAGGCAGGGTGCCTGACCTGCTGCAATGAAGCATGATTCACTCCAGATAAATCAGAGGTGACTCTTGCTTCGCGTAGGACGGATGTCTCTGTAGTATCAAAGGCAAATCCCTAAAGCGTGCTGATATTTAAACAGCTGACTGGTTTAGCCGTGCATGACTAATGAAGTCTGTGCAGATTTATTTTCTACACACAGGCAACCTCTTGCTCTCTGACTCAGTAAGTGATCAACTGGGCACATGACAAATAAATGGGTGGTAATTAAACATGAACAATGAGGAAGGTTTCTGTAAGTAAATCAAGTTGAGCATGCTGGCATCGACATTAGAGCAAGTCATGAAGTCTGGCAAAACCTGGCCCAGATGGTGAGCAACAAAAAATACTGAGAGAGGGAACAGGGTCCATCTCCCAACTAGTGGTCTGAATCCTGCCATGGAGGTAGCTGTCACTGCTCAGTGGCACAGACAAAATAAGTGTGGAGTGCAAACAGCTCTTGAATACATCAAAATGAAGCCATCACCATAACGTAACAGTTAGTTTGCTCTGGTAGCAAATGTGCCACACCATTTAACAAGGCATGAGGGAAGCTAGTTCTGCACTTTTGCAACTTAATCGATGCTCCAGAAGCATCAATCCACTTAGGTATTCATTCACTCACTTCCTTGGGCAGGGGAGGCTTCTGGAGGAAGGACATTAGCATTTGCTCTGACATCCCTGGCATCTCATCTACAGTATCACAGTATAAGCAAGGTTGGAAGAGACCTCAAAGATCATCAAGTCCAACCCATTACCACAGACCTCGAGACTAGACTATGGCACCAAGTGCCATGTCCAAACGTGCCTTGAACACCTACAACACTGCATGTGGCAAAATGGCCAGCTTCAGTCTTCCTCATTCAACACAAAATGCTCTATATGCTCTAAAGTAATTGTCTTAGATTTGCTCTGCTAAGTTTTATGTTTTTCATTTTAAGGAAAAAAAAAATTGGCTAGTGAGTAAGCCTTACTATGATTACAAAACTGAAGGTATCAAAAGCATTTCCTGTGAGAGTCAATGAACAAAAGAGCAGTCACCATGGTTCTCTTTCCCTCTTATCCTTCCCTCCTCCAAATGTGATTCACAAAAAGACAGTAAAAGCTCACAGAGTATGCACCGCATGGAATAACTTATTGAGCTAAAAACACAACAGCCCTGCACATACTGTCTCCCTTTGACAAAAATCAAGAGCTCCTTACCCAAACAATCACATTATAAGGGTAGAGGATTGCATTGCTTATCAATATGATCTTTGAAAAGCATACAGACTGAAATTATAGAATCATAGAACGGTTCAGGTTGGCAGGGACCTTAAAGAACATCTAGTTCCAAACCCATCACCATGCCCAAGGACACTTTCCACTAGACCAGGTTGCTCAAGGCCTCATCTGGTCTGGTCTTAAACTCTGTCAGGAAGGAGCCATCCATGACCTCCCTGGGTAACCTGTTACAGTGTCATACCACCCCCACTGTTAAGAATTTCTTTCTAATATCCAGTCTAAATCTACCCTCCTCCAGATTCAATCCTTTCCCTCTCACCCTATCACAAGTCCTTGTGAAAATTCCCTTTCCAACTTTCTTGTAGTCCCCCTTGAGGTACTGGAAGCTGCTGGAAGTTCTCCCTGGTGTTTTCTTTTCTCTGGGCTGAACAGCTCCAACTCTCATAGCTTGTCTCCATATGGGAAGATAAACATACAAGAGGACAGGCAAACATAGCCTGCCTTTTCTTTCCACCAATCAAATGGAAAACAATTTTTTTTTTTTTAACCAAGTGGATATTACAACCTAGAGTTTATAAAAAAATAAATAACCCCCCCTAAAAAGCAAATCAATAGTTAGCAGACGGACTTAACAACTGTTTCAGCAACAACAACAAAAGAGCTATTTGAAAAGCTGTTTTATACTCTGCTTGCACTAGTCATTGCTGCAGGTTATTGATCTTTTACAGACAAACAGCCTCCATTAAATACATACTTGTATTAGCCTTTCTCCTGGAAAGCTTGACCTTTGGGGTTACTCATTTGCTTGAGGCACCAAGTAACAAGCAGTGTTTCCTATGATCTAGTTTGACATGCATATATCTATTCCCATTAGCTGGACTGTCAAAGCCTATTTTTGATGCATTCTCTCCATGCAGAACAGAAAATGTCATTGTTTGATCAGACAGACAAGAACACGAGTAAGTGAAAGAATCTGTAAAGCTGTTCATAGGACAACAGTTTAAATACATGCTATACCCCAGATAACCTCATCTTTAACTATGTTTTAATGGTGAAGAACAGTAAAAGGATGGAGTTCATCCCAGGTGCAAGATGCATCATTAACATTGTTGGTCAGATCTTAATTCTGATCCCTTATCTGCTCAGAGTTACACATTTGAACAGTCTAAGCAACAGTTTGGCACGGCAAGGTTGTTTATATTCCTGAGTATCAACTGCAATATATTAGTACTGATTTCCTACATCTTAAAGCAAGAAATGAATTCTGAAATTAGGCTGAAAGCCCAAATTTTTTGAATGTGAAGCTGGACTCATTAAAACTTCTCTAAAGACTGAAGAATGGAAAACCACTTAAAAAAAAATTAAGAACAGATCTTAAATGGGAAGGAGAATGGCAACAGTTTATCCCAAATAGTTCCACTGTTTCTACTTCTATCTTTACAGGTGTTAGTACTGTCTACATAGGGCAGACTTGAAATGTACTGTTGTGCAGCAGACCTTCCAAAATGAATTTGAGGGCAGGAGGCATCTGTGTTTTGGTTTTGGCTTTGCTTTTTAACACTGGCAGAAGAAGTGATACAACTCAAAATGAAACATACGAAAACTGAATTCATGCCTCCACAGTGTAGAGCAATTTCTTCTTCTGAGTAATCTTGACTCCTACAGTGTAAAGAGCATCTTAAACAGAGATACGCAACAACAGCTAAAAATTAAGATTGTGCCATCATTTCCACCAGGAATTTAAATCCTTGCCTTGTTAAATGACCCCAGTGAAGGTACAAAAGTGACTACAGACATATAGCATGCATCTCTGCTACTGGCATTTCTCATTCACTTTTCAAAAACAGCAGTTCCAAGCCAGCTGCATCTGAATTTAGAAGCTTAATGGCCAAATCCTGGCTCAAAAACTGAAGATCAAAAACATTTTGATACACCAAATTTTCTTGAGCATCGTTAAAAGTGAGCAGCTTTGCAAAGTTTACACTAACACGTAACAAATCACATTTACAATAGCTAGAGGATGACCTAAAGGGATGAGCAAGAACAACTATCTCAGAGACACTGAAACATCCTGCATCGAACACATGAAAGGCAGATTTTCCAGTGTGGACACTTGAATTAAGTAACAGAAACCAAAAGACAAAATGGATTTGGAAAGTCCTCCTTTTGCTACCATTTCAATTGTGTAAACCTAGACCTGTTCTATTGATTTCAATATTGCATGTTCATATCAGTGAGAGAACAAAATTTTCTCATAAAATAGAAATACCCATCTATTAAGTTAATAGAATTAGACTCCTGTGGCAACAAAAAAAAAGTGTGCTACCAAAGATCCTGATCCATTCTTAACCAATAGCAAGGCTTCACATTGCACAGAAGTTATCTTCCCTGCCATTGCTTGCACTAAAACCCCATTTAAGGAATGGTTAATTCGATTAACATAAATTAACTATTTGACTTGAGCATAGTAGCAACCATATCTAACATATAGGAACAGGAAGGAAGCCTTCTTTCTCTCCACAATTCACACTTCATAACTTCATCAGGAAACAAGGAACTATGTCTTCAATGTTCTGATACATGGTAAAGACTTTAAAAACCGAAACAAAATCACCAGCCAAACAGAACCCAAAAAACCTTCCCACCAAAGGAATGCAAACAAAAGAAAGAAAAATAAACCACAGAAAAAGGTTTTACGCACTTTTTGAAGATCCTGGTTGAAGTCTCTCTGTGTTCCAGGAGGAGTCCACACAACTTACCTTTCTGAACCATTTTGAAACCCACATCCTCCTGTAAGCATTTCTAAATTTACCCAGTAGGCCTGACACTGAGTGGCTGACTACTACATGGCCCACATCATCCTCACCCACATTAAATCCCCATCTCTGCTCTGCATGGTGTCCAGATGCCAGCTCCACAAAGCAGCAAGGAATTCTCAATTACAGACACAGGAACTTGGCTTCCTGACACTTCAGAGACTACCCTAAGTCTAAGTAATGGCACAACAAGGGCACACTGATGTTCTGGAGCTGTGAACCCCAGCACATTAGGAACAGAAATGCAAGTATCAATAATCTTCCAAATTTCCTGGATGTGTACTTAAATACACTTCAATAGGATTTAAAGTAGCATTTCTTTTACACAGCAAGTTTATAATGTGCTATACTTAGCAACTCTAAATTGAATGACAACAAGTGGTGCAAGAATGGGAACCTCTGTGTCCAATAGACAAGAGCAAACCAAAATAAAGATGCAAAAAAATCAGGGCCTATTCTTGTGACTTCAACATGAAATGTTTCTTCCGAACCCAAAAGAGTCATTCTTGATTCCAAAACAACCCAAACCCAGATGTGGCTTTATAGCCTATGTCTCTGTGTCTGCAATACCCTTCTTATACAGCCTCAGTGAAAGTATGAATGTTGACATGTCTTTCCAATATCCATTTGGGAAAACTATGCTGTGAGAAAGGAAGACCAACAGGTAGCATCACATTTTAGGAGTGACTGAGAAAAGCAGGCTTGTAAAGCCTTTAGCAGAAGTAGAGTGCCACTACAAATTACATAGCATGTTGTACATGCCATCAGTTCAGCCACATTCCAAACTTCCAGGGGAAGGCCTGCAATTATGACAGTGCTATGGCACCAATATTGCATGAACATTGCTTGTACTACTGATAAAATCCACTGCAAATAGTGGAAATAGTGCAAATAGTGATCAGTGTGGACTCTAAGTGTCTTTTCTGGTCTTATTTACACACATGATGAACCAAATTATTCAAACCTACTGTTATGCTTACTACAGCACTCAATGTGCTCATTTGTTCTCTGCCTCAGCCTGTCAACTGTGTCCTTATATAATAGAGGAGGGGAAAGAGTAGAGCTGAATTATCTGTCCACTCTAGGCAGGAGCAAAGGTGAGCAAGGCTTTGTTCAATTATTTTAAGAGACACCTTAAAAGTAATTGACCAAGAACACCCCATGTTTTGAGACAAACCAAATCAACATGGCAAGAAGCACAATACTGTTGCTGCATGTTTAACTGACCACCTGGTTGTAACTGAATATTCTAGCAAACTATATCCAATTATTCATCTTTGCATGCAGCTAGTAATTCAGTAAAAGACAACCTACAACACTGATTAGCAGTTTTACATGGATTTCCTGTCTTTGTCTGCAAGTTTTGAAGGAAAAACCCACAGTATAATTCAGTACACAAAACCTAAGGATTTTGTACCTGTGTAAATATCACACATAATATATAAAACTCACTTCTGGTTTCTCTAAACCAGGAATTCCATTACCATCAATTATTATCATTGGCCTGACTGAATTAGCTTTTAAAGTTGTATTTCAACTGAAAGTAAAACTAGCAATTTGTTCTCTGTGATTCCATCCACCAGAACTCAGAGTTTACCAATCCAAAGGAAAAGCTTACTTACGGTCATTGCACTGGCTCCCAGAATACGAAGTCATGGAGCAATCGCAGGTGAAGCCTTCCCATTGCTGGTTACAGATGCCTTGATTTGCACAGGAATCTTCCTGACAAGTAGTGCTTGGTCCTGAAGAAGGGATGACAAGAAAAGGGTGAAACGAAGCTGAGAGAATAATTTTAGTCAGGCCCACTATAGCTCCAGTTCATTATTACCATTACTACTAGGATCCTCCTGCAAAAACAGAAAAAAGCACAAACCAAACCATTCTTGCACATGCAAGAAACTCAGGTAAAGTGAGCACAAAGACAACTGCACATTTTACAACAAAATGTAGAAATGGGCCCATGAACGATGCTTCGCCCAACCCAAAGAACCCTGATACATTGATTTGAACTGAAGTTTTACAGCCTCAGTTGGCTACAACTTTACTTTATAGGTTGAGAAAAAAGACACTGACCAGTCCTTTTACATAAGTTCCTCTGGAAACATACCAACAAAGTCCTCAGAAGGCCATGATGTTAGCTCATGGCACTGCTCTATTCTGACTGGTTTCTGCAGCCTTTGGGGAACCAGAGAAGGAAGCAGCCACTACTAATAGTACAGACTTTCATTTTTCTGTGATTTAGAGAGAATAGTTGCTATATTACTCAGATAGACCTTGAAAAGACACAACCCGAGTAACAGGCAAAAATGGAACCTTCAGATCAGAGAGGCTCTGAATAACAGCTAGCATGACATGCACAAGGATGTAGCTAGATTGTGAATCACCTGAGAGCAGATGTGAAGCTTTAAGCCACAGATTATAAGAACTTGAGTTCAGCAGTTACTTCCTGGGAAAGTATTTTATCTTCAGCATTCTAGACAAAGGTATGCTGCTCCTATCGTGCAGGGCTTCAAATGAAATGTACAACCACAGCTGACATACTTGCTATTCTATACCCCTCACTTGTTGGAGAAGAAGAATAAACAAAATAAAGAGTAAATAACAGAGGATCAACTGGGTAGGCTGCCTGAGATCAGTTTGTCAACAACTTCTAGGCCAGGGCAACAGCATAAGGATTGCAATAGCATAAGAATAGCAAAAGCAGCAACTGTTCTGCCTATCCCAGCATCTTCCTTCACAATCTTTGTTAGTAACAGCAACCTATTCCTCATACCTAATTCTTCATCACATCAGTATCACTATTTTGTACTTCATAGATTAAACAGGACACACCAATATGAAGACAGCATTTTCAAGTGCTTTAACCCAGAATGAAGCCCCTCGACCTCCATCTGACACCACCCGCAGAAGTATGACTGAATCCTGTAGTTACACAGCACCACTGATACTTAGACTGTGCATCTGAGCACTCATTTAAGAGCCTTTGCAGAACCCACATCTGACTGGAAGCTTCATGTCACACCATGATCCTTCCAACAGTTCAAAAACCAAGTCAAAAGTTATAGGTAGAACAGTAAGTGTGGATAACAAAAATGAATTGAAAAATCCTGAAAATAAAACCATCTATTGAAAAGAGGTGTCAGAGGCAGTCACAGAAAGAAAACTGTTATGATACTGAAAGTTGAGTGGCATTTTCCAACACTTTTCTCCACCCCTGTGATGGTTTGGGAGTTCCCTGCCTTTTTCCCCTCCCTTCAGAAATAACCAGATAAATCCCTGTATATCTCATGTGATAAATCTGGAGAGACCTGAGGTGAGACGTCAAAAAGACAACAAGGAGGTTAGAGGAAATAAAGGGTTAGGTTGGATTAGAGTTAAGGCAGAAGCAACCACAGACTGCCAGAGCGAACAAGCAGAACAACAACTGAGAACTGACTGAGAAGTGTGTGAGAAGTGAGTTTCTTAGCTATATTTTGACTAGTTGCATTTCTCAGCAGAAAAAGGAGTGATATAGGTTACTGTTGTTGTTTTTCTTCTCACAGCTAAGGATTTAATTTCTCTCAGTAAAATCTTCCATTTAGCCTCAAACCAGCACATCCCCTCTGCATCTTCTTCCCACCTACCTGCCTCTCATTTGTGACTATACAAATCCCAGTGGTCTCAGTGGCACAGTGTGAAGTTAACAGATCACTTGCAGAATTACAAGAGTGCTGACAGACTGTAAAGTGTGGGCTGGCAGGCAAATGTGCATGCATGCTTCCCTCCTGCATTTACATTTCTAAAAGAAATGGCTATGATCACATAGAAAAGTACACAAGAGGCTGAGGTCTGATACTTGCTTCAGACTTACTCTGGTCCAGCAAAAGAAGGGACAACATTTAACAATTTGAAATAGAATATTAGTTGTCATTTTGCCTAAAATGCCTCAGCTATTTAAGGATAGGATAGAATGTACAGTTCTGGAGTCCCCA
>WBNM01036509.1:0-38185 GCA_013399055.1 Ramphastos sulfuratus | reverse complement strand
TCTATGATTCTATGTATCTATTTTATGCCACCAGAATCTCCTTTCTCCCTAAAGGGTTTCTCGTTTGCATGGAATCCTGGATGTACTGTTCCTATTTCAACTGAGACAACTCAGTAGTAGCTGTTGTGAAGTAAATGGCAAAATCTGCTTTTTGCTGGTTTTTCTTTGCAAATCAAGGTCCAGACAGGTTTCAGTAAGTTGATCTTTTGCTAGTTCAGTACAGGCATTGGAACAGCTTTCTTCTGTATCATGGCCAGAAACAGTCATTGCTAATTTTTTTCCCTCTTTTTTAATGTAAGGAAAAATTCAGTGGAAAATGTTTGTTACTCAGTAGCAGGTGATCAGGATTTTTTTAGCTTGGTTCACCAAAAGTCATACTGAAGTCACAGCTCAAGTGTGTTCAAAACAAGTATGATAAACAAGGCATACAAATGTTTTCATATTTGCAGTTTGTATCAGTTCTTTTTAGTATGTTAATGTTTGTACAAGGTGTCTGCAGTATAATTTTATTTACATCATGTGCTACAGATAGCTTAAATTATAAAATGCCTTTGATAAATTCTAAAGATCCATATTAGCTTTCATTCACTAAAGTTTTTGTTGGTTATAGAACTGGCAGTTACCAACAGTGTATTTGGGTTTGTTACCATGCTTTGTCTAACACCTCCTGCCCCAAGCAAACAGTAGATTAATTTATTAAAGTGACAAATACAATAGATTTGAGATGGCTGATGGTAAATGCACTAATTGCAAGTGAACGAGCTTGTGTTAATAAATCTCTGGTAACATCTGACAGTCAGAGACAGAAGTCCTTGCAATAGTGCTAAGGTATAACAGAAATGGCAATGCCAGGAAAATCAATCATAGAATCATGGAATCATTTGGGTTGGAAAACAGCCTCAAGATCACCAGGTCTGACCATTAACTCTATGCTACCAAGTTCACCACTAAACTCTATCACTAAGCACCACATCTAAACCATCTCTAAACACATCTGGGGATAGTGAACTCAACCACCTCCCTGGGCAGCCTGTTCCAATGACTACACTTTCTGTAAAAAAAATTTTCTAATGTCTAGCCTAAACCTTCCCTGTTACAGCTTGAGGCCATTCCCTCTTGTTCTATCACTAACTACACATGAGAAGAGACCATCAGCTACTTCTTTATATTGTCCGTTCAGGCTGTAGAGATCAATAAGGTCTCCCCTCAGCCTCCTCTTCCTCAAACTAAACAGTCCCAGTTCCCTCAGCTGCTCTTCATAAGACTCATTCTCCAGATCCTTCACCTTCTTTGTACATGCTCCAGTGCCTCAATATCTTTCTTGTGTCGAGGTGCCTAAAACTGAACACAGTACTCGAGGTGTCACCTCACCAATGCCAAGTACAGGGGGATGATCACTTCCCTGCTCCTGCCAGTCACACTATTTCTGATACAAGCCAAAATGCCATTGATTTTCTTTGCCACCTGGACACACTGCTGGCTCATATTCAACTGCCCGTCAATTAGCATGCCCAGGTCCCTTTCTGCTGGACAGATTTCCAGCCACACAGATTTCCAAGCCTGTAGCATTGCATGGGGATGTTGTGGCACAAGCACAGGACCTGACACTTGGCCTTGTTGAAGCTCGTACCACTGACCTCAGCCCATTGATCCAATCTGTCTAAGTCTCTCTGTAGAGCCTCCCTATCCTCAAGCAGATCAATACTGCCACCTGACTTAATGTCATCTGCAAATTTACTAATGGTGTACTCTTAACTCCTCATCAAGGTCATTGATGGTTTAACCCATATATTGAATGAATAATTCTTACCAAGAAAGGGTCCCTGTGTTGGGTGGAGGAAAAGGAGCATAGACCACCAACTTGTCTTCAGCTCTGCTAAATCCACAGTCTTTCTCCACATCAGAGCAGTATCCCTTTTTTTTTCCTCTTTTTTTTCTTTTCTTTTTTTCTTTTCTTCCCCCCCCCTCCCCTTTTTTTCCTAATCCTGGCTGTCTCTGGCTTCTAGGTGACATTTAGCTGGTTTGAGGTTAATCGGAATATTTTAATGAAGAAAATTAGATTATAGACTGTGAAAAAAGAACAGTGGTGATGTCTACTTCATTCATAGGCTTCCTGAGATGTATAAAAACAAGGACACAAATATAGATAACATAAAGAGTTTCCCTCTCTGGGAGCTGCTGTGTAACCCAACTAACAACTCTGCTTCTAACCCCGCCCTTGCCCATCCTCCAAACGTAAGGCATTTTGCACGTAAGGCAGACCCTGGGGTAAGGTAGAGGGGTGGAAAGAAGGTGAAAGGGTGGTTGGAAGCCCCTCCTGGGGACTCTGATTTCTGTGAGGGGGATTGTGTTTCTGTATTACCTTTAACTTGTCTATTTCTGTAACTATTCCTGTCTATTGTGTATATCTCTGCTTGTTTGTTGGGCTAAGCTGTAAATAGAGCTTCAGTCCTTAACTTCCAGCTGGCTGAGTCTAGTCTGGGTGATTTTCATAGTGTGTGGGGGGGCAGGGAACTCCCAAACCATCGCAGAGCAATATCTTTTTTTTTTCTTTTCCTTTTTTGCATTTTTTTCTTCTTTTCTTTTTTTCCTAATCCTGGCTGTCTCTGCCTTCCACGTGACATTTAACATGACTTGGGTGGAGAGTTGAGTAATGGAGTCATATATGTTTAACATGTACTTAGGCTCATCATACTTAAGGGTGTAAACTTTAATACTCATGTTGCAGTGAAATAAGCCAAAGTCTTCACTCAGTTGCTATAGCCTTCAAAAATCTGTTTTGTTGTTTTAGCCTTGCCTCATTAGTTTTAGCCAAAACTAGACCATCTTAGCATTACAAGACTCCCTCCTTCAGCTTCCAGGAAGACCTATGATTCTCCATTCCCAGAGATAAACATAAACATCTCTTGGTTGTAAGCATCTCAACCTTTCTCCTGAAATGCACTAAATTAACCTGCTTTCCTGTTCCATGGTAAGCTGGGCAGTTATCCCACAGTTACATAGCATACAGACATTTGATGTCAGAGTGGTCCAGCAAGGTGAGACCTGAGAGACCACAAATATTACCATCAAAATGTTGCAAGGAAAATATACTTTAAAATAATTCAAGCTCTCCAACATTTGCAACCCGCACCTAGAGCTTCTAATGAACAAATAAGGTCACTTGAATGAGTCACTGGCATGTGATTGCTGAAGGCAAAGACACTGCTTTGGAAGCTGCTTTGAAGTGAGGTTATGTAACTGTCCCTGCCTGTTAAAATTCAGGGAGTATCTGGCATATGGAGACAAAGGACTTAATTTAGGATAAACCAAATGCCAAATTCTATCAAGGTAGTTGATATGCTGTTAATGGCTGTGAATAAAAAGTGTAGCGTACTACTGTGGGAATGCATCTTCAGGCCATGTAGGAAAAGACACAGGTTGCCAGCCTGAGTCTGTGAACTGAGAGCAATATATGCTATTTCCCTCCCCCTCCCCCCCATTTTCTATTTCATTATGTGAATCGAAAAGGAAAACATTCCTGTTCTCATGCTGGAGTTTTACTACATAAATTATGCTCTTTCAGAAGCCTCTTCATGAGAAAGAGGCAACTTGAACTAACAAAGTACTTCTGCCTAGTTAGCTTTGTGTTGAATCATCCACATCCCAGTCAGCTGTCCCTAGTTCTCTGATTGTAGGTAAAAATTTAAAAGTTAAAATGAAAATCATTCATAATCTTTTTTGTTAATCCTAGCAACATTTCTGTGAGATGGCCATGGACTCCAAAGCCTATCTGCAGTAAAAATTCAATACATAAACCTTTCCAAAAACATTGTGGAAAGGAGGGAAAGGATCAGGAAAGAAACCTAAAGATTTGAGAAATACCTCCTTTCCCTTACATAAGATCCAATAGCAATTGTAATGAAAATTTTGCCTGCAGTGTTGGAAGTATCATTAAAATTTAGCTATAGGTATGTATCTACACACACAAAACCACACACCTCCCCATTATTTTAACAAGGCCTGTTGTTGTCACACAAAAGTNCAATAGTCTATTACCAAAGTATAGTCATATAGAAATCAGCATTTGTAGTCATTAGTTCATTACCAAACAATAGTCTGTTGTCTATTACCAAGCAATAGTCTATTACCAAAGTATAGTCATATAGAAATCAGCATTTGTAGTCATTAGTTCATTACCAAACAATAGTCTGTTGTCTATTACCAAGCAATAGTCTATTACCAAAGTATAGTCATATAGAAATCAGCATTTGTAGTCATTAGTTCATTACCAAACAATAGTCTGTTGTCTATTACCAAGCAATAGTCTATTACCAAAGTATAGTCATATAGAAATCAGCATTTGTAGTCATTAGTTCATTACCAAACAATAGTCTGTTGTCTATTACCAAGCAATAGTCTATTACCAAAGTATAGTCATATAGAAATCAGCATTTGTAGTCATTAGTTTATTTCCAAACTATAGTCTATTGTCTACTACCAAACAATAGTCTATTACCGAACTATACTCATATAGTTTATTACCAAACAATTTAGATTTACATATGTCTAAACTTACATTTGGTTTAAGCAAATAGTATCCATATATGGTTAAAGCAAAAAGGTGTGGTACCTCCTACTTAGGGCTGTGCCATGAGCTGAGTGCTAAATAGCTTCAACTGTCTATTAAATATCCTGATCTGAAGCCGAGGTGTTTAGTTTTAGAAAGTTCATCTAAATATGCTCTGAGATGCTGCTTCTCAGTTGTACATTGAAGCTTTCTTCAAAATTTAAGAGTGTGCGGACAGGAAGAACAGAGATATTCTTTATCTTGAAGTTACTTTTGCTAGGCTTTTCAGTGAAATTCAAGAATTACTAAAACCAAAAGAGCCTAACCACTTCAGGCTCTTCACACTCCTTCCTGAGGCTGTACTTTCCCTCATCTTCTCTGTGCTTATAATACCTATAATGATTGAGCTCTTATTTTTCTTAATATGTCTTAATAGCATTTATTTTGTCCCTTTTGTTTTCATATTATTGCCTTTGTATTCTTTTATGCCTAGCTTGAATACCTAGTTTCCAGTTTGTTTAGGCTACTTTCTAGTATATGAGGTGAATGAAAGGTTCATTAATTAACTATATTGACCTGTGGCTATGTTTCTTATTCTATGTGTGTATGAGTAATTCATAAATTATGCTTGTGCTCACAGCTTGTTTTTTACAAAACAAATTTATTCAAGAAGTTGCTGGTCTTTGGTATCCATTCCCTTTCTTTCAATAGATTTTGAGAATAATGATTGTCAGTTCTGTAGGTGATGTGCCTGGCTTTCTTTTTTCTTGTTTTGTGTCTTGCATTCACTTGTTCTCTTATTTCACAGATAGTATCTTGGCAATGAGAATTTCTTTCAGGACATCTTATCTGTTCCTATCTGTAGGATGGTTGTTGCCTTTGCTTTCTCAAACCAGCTAGTGCCTTTGTATATGAAAGTCATGTGTCACCATCCTTGTCACCCTGGTGACTTCTCCATGTGGCCACTTTTTCTAACACCTTTTCCAAGTACTTCTGAAGAACAGACAATGAATAGCATTCTCTATTAGGTGTCTCTTGGTGTTGGGAAAACGTAGATCATGCTGCTGATAAATCCAAGCTAAAATCTGAATTGGAGTATCCAGCAATCACGAGGATTTATTTCAATCTTGGTACTGCTTTCCTAGCTACAGATCTAATAGCAGAGATCTTACCCTTCCTAAAAGAAACTTGTGTACGGTCCTGATGTCAAGCAAGGCTCCAGCTTTGGATGACTTTAAGAGCTTACTGGATAAAGCCCTGAGCAATCTGGTCTGACCCTGTAGCAGCTGACTTCTTCCAGTCTCGGTCAGTGTTGCTCCCATCCATGTGAACCTCTCATCAGTACCTCTTCTCCTTCATATTTGCTTCTGATACTGTGCCCCACCCTTCTGTGGTAAGTGAAGATCACCTTTCTTGCCTGTGTGGGCTTTCTTCTCACATGCAACTTTTCAGTAGTGACTTTATTAAATAGCATCAGAGAAGTTCTTAATGATAAGTAAATGTTAAACCAAAAAAAAAAAAAAAGAAAACCCCCAAACCAAAACACCCAACCAAACAAAATAACCCAACAAACCAAAAAAATCACAACACCTCTCACATCCCAAAAAAAAAAAAAAACCAACAACACCCATTACGCTCACAAAAAATGGAACATGAGAATCCAGTGAATGCATGGAGTAGAAGAGAGTTCAGTATGCTCTGGCACTCTGTCTGGTAGCTGTACCACCAAAGGTAATTCCAATACCACCAATTCCATCTCCCAGTTCATTATCTTAAGGCTAAGCATACAAGAACAGGCACTGGAACAGGTTGCCCAGGGAGATTGTGGCTGCTCCCTCCCTGGAGGTGTTTAAGGCCAGGTTGGACGAGGCCTTGAGTGAACTGTGCTAGTGGGAGGTGTCCCTGCCTATGGCAGGGGGTTGGAACTAGATGATCCTTGAGGTCCCTTCCAACCTTACCATTCTATAAGAAGTCAGTCACTTACGGCCAATAAATGGCACTGTAAAGTGTTGCATCTCCAATCCTGTGTGCAGTCACTTTCAGTTTTGAAGGAGATGGTGAGTTAACTCATTCTATTTTATTTTTTTTCTTAGAATAACCATGTTTTTCACCTTAAAAGTGAACAGATACAGACAGAGCTCTACATAGGAAATATAGTAAGCTCTCAAGTGAAAGGTTTTTCCTTCTGTCTCCTGAGGTAGATTCACCTTGACAAAATTAGCATGATATCTTGTGCATCTTCATGTCTGGTTTTATTGGTAAAACTAAAACAAAGACAGAAACATTTGCCTAACTAAAGAAAAAATGTAATTTCAGATAATACACCTCACGTAGTTTCCAATTTTGAATTGCTTAAATATTGAAACAACCACAACCAACCAAAATGAGCAAACAAAAAAAAACCCTCAAACAAAAACTCCCACAGACAAACAAACAAACTCAAACAAAACAGAAAATGAAAACAAACAAGCAACCAAACCCCAAAACAAAACCAGGAGAGGCAGTACAAGGAAATCCTGGTGTGTTAATCACAGGATCACAGGATGTTAGGGGTTGGAAGGGACCTTCATAGATCATCAAGTCCAACCCCACAGCCAGAGCAGGACCATAGAATCTAGCACAGGTTGCACAGGAATGTATCCAGACAGGTCTTGAAAGAAGGAGACTCCACAACCTCTCTGGGGAGCCTGTTCCAGTGCTCTATGACCCTTACAGTAAAGAAGTTCTCCCTCATGTTGAGGTGGAACTTCCTGTGCTGTAGTTTATACCCATTACTCCTTATCCTGTCACAGGGTGCAACTGAGAAGATGCTGTCCCCTCCCTCTTGACACCCAGCCCTCATATACTTATTGATTAGATCCCCTCTAAGGCTTCTCTTCACCGTGACAGTTGTCTAAACCACACTTCATAAGGGTTGTTCCTTAGGTATTTGTAGTCTGCATTGTTGACTTAGAGTGGTGTTTTTTAGTCAGCAAGTTGAAAAGCCTTGTATGTTCAGCTGCTAAATGCAGTTGAATGGTCTAAGTTATTCTACATTGATTTGCCAGTTTATTCAACCTGACCATTGAGATTCCATTTATCCTAGTTTTGAATATCATTCAGAAACCTAAGAAATGGTAGCAAGGGATAAAAATGAAATCTTTATTAGGCTTATTTGCTATATTGAAAATAAGAAAGCCGATGTAGATATGAGCTAGAAGGAAAATAAATACTTATGTATATACCCACACTACAGCTGCACGCTTGGAAAGCTCCAAAGAACCAGAAGTATGGATGCTTAAACATTTAATTGTGCAATAAAATCAAATCTATTAACAGTTCCCAATCCTGATTTTAAAAGAGATTTTGAAGAGGGAAAGATGAAACTATCAGGTTCACCTCCGGTCTTTTTGTATATATTAGGTTACCCTATTTTATGTAAATCAAATCAGACCATACAAAAAAGAGTAATTTCTTTGTAAGTGCTCAGATTTACATAGTTTTGCAACTGGTTAGTTGACATTATCTGCCTTTCTGCAAAAGTGTTAAATATGCTGGACCATCACAAGGNGAGAGGTGTCCCTGCCCATGCAGGGGGTTGGAACTAGATGATCCTTGAGGTCCCTTCCAACCTTACCATTCTATGATTCTATGATCACCCTTACATATAATACTTGGATTGTTTTATCAATAGTGAAGGCTGAGAAATAAAATATAAATTATCCTATTTTATGATTTGCATTTATTTAGTGGTAGTTTATGTGTCATTAAACATGCAGAAGAGTAAATAAAAAAAGTCTGTTAAAATATGTATTTTAAAATGCATAAAAGCATAGTAATTTACTAATTAATGTGTTAGATAATTACTGCCTTTCCATTTCCAGCTCTATAAGAGTTCATCACTTTGCTATTCTCCTCCTCTGTAGTGTCCAGGAAATGTAGTCAGAACATCAAAGTGTACCAAAATTGGGCTTTTTTTTTTTCAGAGTACAGGTTAGTATTTCCACCACTGCTGCTGAATCGAAAAAGACCCTACTGCAAAAGAAATTACTTCTACTGTGTCATTAATTAAAATGCACAATTGATGGTAAATGTTTTTGTGAAAGTAATCTTTTAAAAAAATAGATGCTAGTAAAATTCTGAAATGTGAACAGTGGCTTTTCTGTGAGGATTAAGTTGGAAGGCAAATGGGTGCATTTACCAAGGCAGCTATTTTTTTCCATGGAAATATCCAATATATGAGCATCTGAAACTTTCTTTTTTTTTTTTTTTTTTTTACTCCCTTATTCAGGATGTGGCTAACAATATTTAAACCAAATATATGCTGCAAAGTGTGGAGAGGTAGTGGTGTTAACTTTGTATTGCTAGAGAGCACTGCTAGAGGTATTTTACAGCCTGGATTAAGGAAATGGGATAAATTGTTTTTAAATTAGCAGAGCTATAACAATTGCATTTGCTGTAAATAGTTTTAAAGGACTAATTGGAGATGTCAGGGCTTTCAGCATCATTGATAAATGACTAAATTTAATGTATAGGGTGAGGCAGATCACAGAAGGAAAGAGTGGAATGCTTGAGGGAGATGTTCCCGCATATAAGTCATTGAGGACGAAAGCTGGCAAAGTATAACTTTCCTAACTGCTTTATTTTTTTTCTTTTCTTTTCCTTAAAAAAAAATAAATTAAAAATCCTCCAAGACTGCCAGAAAATGTGGTGATCAGTTTTTAATCCCTTTGGGCTCTTGCCCTTTAGAAATCAACAACCAACTTGGCAGTTCTGGACCTTTCTCTCATTTTTCTGCAAATACTTTGTGGGGAAGGGATTACTTCACATTAGTGATTTGGTAACTAATTGACAGCTTTGCTTTTTTCCTCATGTGCCTGTATTTTTCTTCTTCCTTGCCTTCTGTCAGCAAAATCTGTGCAGTCTTTTAAGCTGAAATAACTCGGAGTAAATTTGCAGTTACTTTTAGTTTGTGCTATTTTCTGTATTATGTCGTGTTCCAGTCTTTTTCATTGCTAAAGGTTTAAATTGGTAAGATAACAGTTTTTGGAATACCCTAAATTCATCTGATAGACAGGATTTTAAAAAGACTTAGATAAAAAGAATTCTGTTGATATCAAAATCCCTAGATTTTCAAGAAGGCATGTTTTCAAAAGGTTGACCAAACATAGAAGCCCAAGAGCAGTTCAAGAACCACTGACTTGAAAGAATGTTGCTTCATTCTTCCCTAATCCTATTAAATACAAGCTCTAGCAAAATGGGATTTTACCATGGTTTAAAATAAGAGAAGCAGGTTGTGGATTATAGAGCAACGTTATTTCACTCTGTTTTGAGTAGTGAGGAGTGGAGATCAAGACTTTCTCTTGTACATTTCAGGAGGAAAAAAGATTTTAGTTATGTCCAAACAAAAAAATTCAGAAGTACTGAAGTAATCATAAAATTAAAACTTCTATTTATTTAAATATAAGATTTACTTTCCAGTATGTTAGCTCTTTATTTCCCCACTTATTTCCTTACATTTTCTTCTTCAATGTTTTCTTATCTTTTGTTTTTCTAAATCTGTTTGAATCTCTTTAATTATCTGTAAAGATACTGCAACTCATTGTTACACTTTATTAACTCACTCACTCCATTTAGCAACTGAAGTCAGAATGTTTGTCCCTTAAAAGGTTTTCTATTGTTCTTCTTAAAAGGTATTTGTATTTATATTGTTTGTTCCTCTGTACCATAATAATTCAAATGTCTTTCTGGAAAAAACTCTTAGAGTTGTAAGGCTTTCCTCAGTAAAATTATAACTCCCTATACCTCATATTAACTCCCTATCATATATTGACAGACTTTAAAATATTGCTAAGCACTAACTGATTTTGATGGTCACTTCTTAAATACAATTCAAATCACTCATGTCACTAAAATGCTCTGCATATCTACTGTAAACTTGGTCATGGAAGATTCCAGAAGAGACTGAAAGGTACTTTCTTTGCTAGGAGAGGAGTCACTATGGTAAGATGAAATTAGTTTCTACCTGTTCTATGTATTTTTCCACTCAGGTTTTCTCAGATTTGTTTAAGCATTTATATATATATATATATATATACACAGCATATATACAGCATATATACAGTGTATATATATATTTATATATGTATTTGCTTGTATATATATATAGAGAGAGAGAGTATATTAGCATGAATTATGTTGCAGCAGCTTGTCTAGGGGTTTTCTGCTTTGATTTATTTCCCATATGGCATGATTCCTTAATGGTCATTTTTAAGTATAAAATCCTTTTGGACTCTGATGCTGATGAATATGGAGGACATCAAAGGCTGGACCACAATACAGAGTACTTCTCTGAAGAATATCCTCACAATTATAGACCTAATTCACTTATGGTAAGTAAGACTTATTTTCATTCTACTTTCATCTGAGTAACTTAAAATTTTTGAACACCTATGGAGTCTATTCTAGGAGTGTTTTTGAGGGTGCGTGGTGTGTGTCTAACTTATTTTCTGAAATTAGCCTTTGCATGAATACAGTAGAAAGGACAATGTTATGATTTGATTATGACCTGTAATGTTAAAAGAGAAAATCAGTTAAATTTGCATGTGCTCTTGCAGTGTTTGGCACACAGCATTCCTTGCCAACAAGCATGAAAACTTTCTAGTATGCTTTGGAATTGTCCTTTTTAGAACGTGCTGCCTTCTTTTTTAATGTCTGAGAAACTGCACTTCCATATTTGCTTTGTGCTTAAAGCTGCATAGAAATTAAATCTTGTGTTGCTTCCTTAAAATAATTTCCTTGACTCCACAGACACAAATTAGAGGAAATCAAGCATTTTCCAGCTGGCTTTCTCCTCCTCAGTTTACAGAAAAACTTTGCAAAACAGAACAGACCTTCTCTGTTCACATCAAGAATTTCATGAATTTCCAGTCTTAAAATAATATGATAAAGACTCCCAGAAACCACTTCTGATGAAGTGGGAGGCACATCCTTACATATAATTTCTGTTAGCTGAGATGGTGACTAATAAAAAACCCTCTGCCTTAATTATTCATGAAATCATAATCACTCAGCAGAGTTAACAAATTTCAAATGCCATTCCACCGTTCTTTATGCACATGTGTATATCTGTGCATACAAGCACAATGGAATAAGATTTTAAAAGGCTCTGAAGGCAGAGTTGGCTGAAGTTCTGATGTATTGCTGACTAGATTTTCTTATCTGAAACAAATAGATGTGAAGGGCTGTGTATGTCTATGTACAGGCATATTTATACACACAAACACTTGTAAATAAGTTGCACTCGTGATCTTGACAGGCAATAAAAAGGAGTATCTGCACTGACTTGTGTGGGCCATACCTCTTCCATGGCAGAAGGTAGACATCATTTTCTAGTGTCATGTCTTAATATCTCTCATGAGATCTAAATTCCTGAGAGGTATTGCCACATTTAATCTCTCTCACTCATCTTCACTCTGTCATTGCATTCAGGGTATTGACATCTCGTTGGCTTGTTTTAAAATATTTCAATACAGGAAAAACAGCCTTGTGCTTTCATTGTGCTTGGTATAAAGGATTTTGGGAATGGTTTTTTTGTTGTTTTTTTAAGTGTGTGACAGTGCCCTCATAGTATCTATGCTCACCTGCACCTAAAGAAACTAAGACTGTTGAGATTTCATTTCTGAAGGTTATGTAGCAAATTAATGCCTCCAGAACGCTTCCTTCATGTGTCCAACTCACATATCTTGCATTGGTGATGGGAATGCATCTTAATGATCTACAACTAACTTAACTTTTCTAAGCCAATTAGCTGTAATTTGGAATGTATGTTTGACATTTAGTCTTAGCTAGTGAGTGCAAATCATTCCAGACCAAAAAAAAAAATGTAGCAAAGTGTGAAGATGAAATTTTCTAGGAGCACGCGGAACACAAGGCATGTGGCAAGAAAGCAGTGAATGCACTACTACAGCATACAGTGTGGCATGGCAATGGCACTTCTGGGTTTCCTTCTGACCCAGTAACATGGGTCACATTAACTTTGTCTTATGTCCTTCAGCAATCCAATTCACAGAGCACCTCCAGCCAAAACCCTACAGGATGCCACAAGCGCTACATAGAGGTAAAATGCTAGTACGAAGGACACCACCAAGTACAAGTAAATAGGGGGGGGAAATCTGGAAAACTTCACTAAATTCAGCAAGATAGAACTCCAAGTAAGAAAGAACAATAGTTAAAGGAAAAACTTCCAGCTACTATTTCACAATGAAACAGTGATTTTTCATTTTTAATAGCAATTTACATCCCAGTTCTTGGGTAATCAGTCAGCTTTGGGAGTTACTGTAGTCTTACTTGCAGTTTCTAAAATCCAAGTAGGATTTCAAATTTCTTTTCAGAAATAAACCCAATAAACTCATAATGGTGCCTTTCCTGCTGTTTTGATAATCTTAGTCTCTTGACATAATGGATGAGGCTTAAGATTCTTGTTTAAAAAATTTTACAACCTCTTCTACCACAAAATTCAAAGAATTATATTTTCTTAATGATAGATGCACCTTCTTTAAGGTGGGAAGTAAACATTGTCAGCAAAACATGTCCAAGGGCTACAACAAAATGAAGTCACAGGCAATAATTCTGCTGCTCAAGTGAAGCTTAAATAGTGCACAAGATTAGATGTGACAGGATTCATTCTAGAAACATCACCTAATGAAAGAAATATTCGAAGTGACATTGCAAAATGAGAAGAAGGGAGATATGAAATTCCTGGAGCAAAGAACCTTGGGTGAAGAGGAAGCTTTGTAAGCAGTGCTAGGCATCTCACTGTAAAATTTTGTTGTTGGGCAGATGGTGGTTCAGGTTTGTTTAGTAATGCTGTAGAGGAACAGATTTCAAAATTTAAAAAAACATACCTGGAAAGCTCAATAGAAACATGCCCTAAAAAATATCCTCTGTAATATGACTGATTTAAACAATTAGAATAATCTGATTTTTCCATTTCACTGTTTGCTTTATTCTGAATTTTTAACAAGTAAACATATATGTGTGTCTATATATATGCACAGGCATATATACACATATGTATATATGTACATTACTATTCATATAATCAGACATCTAATAACAAGCTATTAACCATCTCATCATTGTGGCAATAGACTCTTTTACCACAGTTTTATTCCTTTATTCTCCTAGAAGTATTTTTTTCTAAGGTATGTGGTTTTTTTTAATGCTTCTATAAACTTTCAGTTCTGGTTATGTCTTATCTCTTTGTAAGATGTAAAGTAAGTGCCATGCACACATTTCAACTCCTGTCAGGTCCTCATGTCCCTTTATAGAATCATAGAATTATAGAATGGTAAGGTTGGAAGGGACCTCAAAGATCATCTAGTTCCAACCCCTGCCATAGGCAGGGACACCTCCCACTAGTACAGGTCAGGGCTTTATGTATGAAGTCATTTGTTGATACTTGGTTCTTGCAGCTGGAGGTAAACTTAAGAGTGAGGAGGGGAAGAAAAAACATATTTTTAGTAGCACTCATCATTGAAAATGTTTTGTCAGTCTTTTCTAAGGCTTCTGACTTGATTAAACTCTACCATAAAATGGAACTAGATAATCAACATGTGTCCTAGGAACCTGAATATTTTTTTCCTTGTAAGATGTAAATTAAGTGCCATGCACACATTTCAGCTCCTGTCAGGTCCTCATTCCCCTTTATGTATGAAGTCATTTATTGATACTTGGTTGTTGCAGCTGGAGGTAAGCTTAAGAGTGAGGAGGGGGAAGAAAAAGAATATGTTTGTAGTAGCACTCATCATTCAAAATGTTTTGTCAGTCTTTTCTAAGGCTTCTGACTTGATAAAACTACCATAAAATGGAACTAGATAATCAACATGTGTCCTAGGAACCTGAATATTTTTGTACCACGTGAAAAGTTAGGATTTATAAGAAAAAACAGTGGGGGTTTACATTTTGATACTTCATGCACCAACAGAACTGAGTAATAAGCAGGCTACAGGGACTATTGCAAACATTTTATCTTTGTCTCATCGTATCATTGGCAAAGTAGTATGCAGTTTATTAAGAAAGAATTGTTTAACCTACTTCAGTTTTTATAGATTTAATTTCTCTTACACTTCTTTCCAGTTAATTTTTTGTTTTGGTTTGGTTTGGAGTTTTTTCATTTGTTTTGGTTTTGGTTTTTTTTTTCCTTAAAGAATATGTCAAAGTATTCCTTTCCCCCTGTCCCCAGTACTGTTGTTTTGGGGTTTTTTTCTCTATTTTTGACATCTACTGATAGAATCTTTTCATATTAAATTAAACTGAAATTACATAGTCTATTGCTAGATTGGGGTTTTAACCTTGACCCTAATGTGGACTACTCATTGTCAAAGTGCAACTCCCACTTCCTTGAGTCTATTGGCAAATTAAAATACTGAAATGATCTAAAACTTTTAGTGACCTTAGCTTTGAAATGACTCATTTGAATAACATCCCTGATAAGGATTTATGTATTGAATTTTAAGGGACTGATGTAATCTTTAAATGTTTTCTACCCTGGCATGCACAGATATACAAATTATATGAAAGAATGTTTGTAGTTAGAAGATTAACTGTTAACTAGGGGATCAGGAAGACTTTAATACCAACAAGATCTTTTTTACCTCTTAATTGTTAAGCCTTATAAATTCATTTGCTAATATTTATTGATCATTAGACTTGTAACCACAAGCAAATATAATGGTTCCAAAGTTATTCCATTAGTGACTTTGTTTTGTCTTATCTTACTTCTTAGTCTGCTTGCTTGTGTTTAGCAGGATTGAGATTTTTTTTTTGTCTCTTAAAAGTACCCTTTCTTAATCTGAAGAAAGAGTGTAAAATATAAAAGAGGGGGAAATTTGAGATACAGCCTGTGCAGTTGTCCTAGTTTGAGCTAAACCAGCCCTAACCCTTAACAGCAGTATATGAAGCAAGTTAGTCTGAAAAATTTTCTGCATACTCATGTTGAACTGCTGTAAATTGAAAATAAAATAAAACAGGAAGGCAGAAGTTGACAGTATTTTAAGCATATCTTCTTTGTCATGTGCAATATCTAGCAACATGAAAATCAAGATGTCTGATATTTTGTTTAATGAATTTCAGTCAGAAAGCAAAAGCTATCACATATTTTATTCATTGATGGTTAATTATATCCTCAGAATAGTGTCAGTGTCTGACAGTTAGTAGTGATACAGAGACATGAGATTGTCTAAAGCCTTCAATTAAAACTTTGGGATAATGTTGGCACAGACTCTTGTGACATTGCCTTCTGCATCTACCAGCTGCAATGTGCACGATGAAGTATTTTTCTGCAGTGCCTGATCTAGCTGTGAGTTATAGTAATTCTCCCATCTGTTGCAAAGTGACCTTGAAATGATTTCTAGGGCTTGGTGTTTTCCAACCCTGAAAGTGGGATGAGGAGTAGTTCACTGCAGTCCCAGCCAATTTTACTTGTGCTTGCACCTGGTACAGATTCTAATGTGACAGATCTGAAAGCAGCAGTTGTCATTCACTGAACTTCTTGCTTGTTTTTTAGACACATTTGGGGATTGCCATGTATTGTATTCCCCTACCAAAACCTGTAAATTAATATTTCTTCTTATAGCTGCTTGCTGTTTACAAGTGCTCACTGTATTTGGTATTCTTATGTTACAGTTTTTCTTATTTACTGAAAATATCTGGATATTTCAAACAAACAAATAAAACCAAACAAAACAAAAGTGTGTAAGGTGTAAGCATTTGTATGGCCAAAAAACATCTTAGGTTCCTGGCAAGCAGTGGTACCACCAGTTGTTTTCTCCCTTCTTGAGAGAGCCAAAGTGAGTGACTGCAATCTTCATAGAATAGCATAGATGTTGGTGGGAAACAAGCTGGTTGTAACACATGGGGGTTTGCCTCTGTAGTAGAGTGGCTGTACTTTTTCAGTGCCAGAAGCCTTTGATCTTTATGGGATTTGCCTTGTTTCATACAATGTAAGTGCCTCAGTTTAAATGGATGTGCAGTATAAAAAGGTCAGAGATAATAACATTGTTTTTTTAATGTATTTGACTTAGAAACAACATTCCTGTCCTCCATCATCTTCTCTGTTAGCAGTTCTGCCTGTGAAGTCAACTGCAATTATTGTGTATCATTCCTGCTGAATCCTTCAGTGAGGATAATGGAAGTTTTTTACAGTGAGGGTGGTGAGACACTGGCACAGGTTGCCCAGGGAGGTTGTGGCTGCTCCCTCCCTGGAGGTGTTCAAGGCCAGGTTGGATGAGGCCTGGAGTGACCTGTACTAGTGGAAGGTGTCCCTGCCTATGGCAGGGAGTTGGAACTGGATGATCCTTGAGGTCCCTTCCAACCTTACCATTCTATGATTCTATGACAAAAAGATTCTCAATGATAGTTTGACTGAAGATTTGAATGTTAACTTTGTCAGAAACTTACATTTACAAATCCGTCATCGTAACTCTGTCCCAAACAGATCAGGGCTTTTCCCCTGCACTCTGCCATCAGTAAAGTCCTCATGAGCCTCATGTGTTTATATGTGGTTTGTGCAGTTTGTGTGACACCTCAGGAACTGAAGTAGTAAACAATTGCTGTAGAAAGAAGAGGGATGATGCACTGAGATATTTAAAGCCCTGAATAACCTGGTCTGCCCTTATAGCTGATCCCGCTTTCAGCAGGGATTTTGTGCTACATGAAGCCCTTACCAATATGACTGAGTCTGATAGGAAAGAAAGAGCTGGGAAGGGGGTTTAAGATGAACACAGAAAGCTTGAAATAGAGGAGAAGTTCAGAGGATGGTTTGAATGACAGTCAAGATATTGATTAGCTACGAGTCTGTTCTCTTTAGTATTATGTACTTCAGATTTTCACTTCTGTCCACATTCATAAAGTGAGCCTCATGAAATCATGAAGGAGATATGAATGGGGTAAAACTTGTGATCAGAAAGAAGCAGGTTAGAAGGGCGACAAAGCTGGTGAGGGACCTGGAGCACGACCCTGTGAGGAGAGGCTGAGGGAGCTGGGGTGGTTTAGCCTGAAGAAGAGGAGGCTCAGGGGTGACCTCATTGCTGTCTATAACTACCTGAAAGGAGGTCGTAGCCAGGTGGGGTTGATCTCTTCTCCCAGGCAACCAGCAACAGAACAAGAGTACACATTCTCAAGTTGTGCCAGAGGAGGTCTAGGCTGGATATTAAGAGGAAGTTCTCCACAGAGAGAGTGATTGGCATTGGAATGGACTGCCCAGGGAGGTGGTGGAGTCACTGTCCCTGGAGGAGTTCAAGCAAAGCCTAGATGAGGCACTTAGTGCCATGGTCTGGTTGATTGGGTAGGGCTGGGTGATAGGTTGGACTGGATGAGCTTGGAGGTCTCTTCCAACCTGGTTGATTCTATGAAAGATGAATGTAATTGAATCTGGTAATTGGAAGTATATAATTCAGCAACAGTGTATGAAATAGAAAAGATAAGAATAAACTTCTGAGGCCCTTCTTGGGTACAGAAAAAAAAGTCAAAAATTACCTATCTCTGATAATATGTGTTACTGATCAATACCAAAGTTCCCTATAATGGTTTTTATCAGGACACCTTTATATACTTTGGCTATACTTATGTGATATGAATCTTAGATATATATCTCAGGCCATGCACTATATATATAAAAACTATCTATAGATAATGAAGAGTGGCAGGAAGATGGCTCTACTAGTATACTATTAGGAAAGGCAGCTTAAAAAATGGAAGCCCTTTGAGAGTCAAACCTGTGATTGGCACTATGGACAGTACAAGAGTATTCAGTGCTTTCTTTTCCCTCAGATTCCAAGGGCAAAGCCTTTTGTGTGACAGTAACCTATGCAAAAGAAAGCAGCAGTGGCAGAGGTTAGGAGCATCTTAAAGACACTAACCATACATGGAGTACACCCAGAGTTCTGAAGAGATTTTAGTGATGTGATTGCAAGGCTGCTGACTACCATCTGTGAAAAATCAGCGCTTGGGATATTTCTGACTACCAAACAAAGGCTGTGTGTAGTAAAAGCAAAAAGGAAAGCTGAGGAATCTATATGCCAGTTATCCTCTCCCCTCAATCCCAATGAGAAGTCAAGGACCATCTCATCTGTACCCAGACAACTAGGGTGTATTAGCTGAGTCAATCAGAAAGCCAACGTGGATTTAGCAAAGGCAAAACATACCTGAAGAGCCTAATTGCTTTCTGTGCTGAAATGACTTTAATTATGTGCTAGAGGTTGCTACAATCAATGCAACAAGACTTCCAGTTTTGTCCGATACAGCATCCTTACCTTGGACCTGAGGAAATACAGGCTGGAAAAGAAGATTGTTAGGTGTGTTTAAAAACTCCCTGGGCTGCTGCAGTTGTAGTAATCAAAGGCAGTGTCCACCTGTTGACTGGTATCATGGAGTATCCCAGGAATTGCTCCTGGGGCTGATACTGTTTCAAGTCTGCAGCAGTGACTGGAGTGAGACACAGTGTACCCTCAGCGGATTTATAGGTGACACTGAATTAGAGTGAATGGTTGATAAATTGAATGTTACAGATCCAATCCAGGTGCATCCTGATAAATTTGAGGATGTAGTGAACAGGAACTTCATAAAACCTAATGAAGAAAAATTCTGCAGAGGACTCCCATGCATCAGTAAAGATTAGAAACTGACATGTTATGTAGCAGCCTGACTTAAAGCGACTGGTGTTATGCTGGGTACTAGGCTGACTTAAATGGAGTTTGTTACAGATGCAGATCAAAACATGTCAGAACAGGGACCTTCATTTCAGTGTCTTGATTTTTTTTGTTGGTGGTTTGGTTTTTTTTTTTTGGTTTTTTGTTTGGTTGGTTGGTTTTTTGGGTGTTGTGTTGTTTTGGTTTGGTTTTTTGTTTGTTTTTGTTTTGGGTTTGGTTTTTTTAATTTTTATTATAATTTGGACCTTACTAACTTAGAGGCAAAAAAAAAAAAAAAAAAAAGAGAAAGAAAAAAATCCATGGGAATTTACCTAGGAAATGCAGAAAAAAACTGTGGTTGCCTTTTTTTCCCCAGTTTTTCAGTAGAATAGAAGCATGGTTGATTCATTGTCTAGGGATGTGAGCCTTTTGTTGTATGCTATTGCTCATGTATTTCTATAATATATATTGTATGTATGTGTTTTGATATAAATCAGAACAGGGAGTTAATATACTTGCAGAATCTTAATCTAAATAGAGACATCAATTAAAATAGGTCTAATGTTACCATCTAATTATCTTTTAGCTAAGAATTACGTATATTTTTATGTATCTGAAAGTATCTGGACTCAAGCATGCAATAAAGATGCTTATATTTCATTCAACTTAGCCTGTCAGGGATGGATCCCTGACTTCTTTTCAATTGTGCCACTTGGCAAATGTGTAGGGTACAGTTGGAGAAGAATCTCCTCAGTACACCTCAGCAGACTCAGGGAAAGGATAGAGAAATTAATTTAAATTTAATGGGGATACATTACTACAAGTACAATTACTACAATGCAATGACTACAGTAGTTCAGGTAGTTCAGCTGAAGGAAGAGGAATAATACTGGAGTGGAAAGACTGTGGAAGTTCCTGAATTCAGAAAGTCAGAAGAGGCAGGAGGCGAGAAACCTGCTCTAAGGAAACTGAAAACAGTGCTGGGATCCTGGCATGATAATCTCCCAAATTTCCCCTTGCCTCAGGAACAACAAGCAATTTTTCCAACCTCATTGGTCACATTTTCCCTTACATAAATGTTTCATTTTCTATTTAAATAAATAATAAAACCAGAGCATACAGTACTGCAGCATTTCTGGAAATGCTGTTGGGCTGAGGGAAAGGAATAATCCCAATACATTCGTTACAGGATTTACTTAATACTTGTGTAGTAATTTTCCTTTTAAAGACATTGTGCAGTAGTGAAAAGAATATTTCATAATCCTGGTCTCATTATTATTGTTATTAGTATTCAATAATTAGTATGCAATAGTTATTCAAT
The DNA here is from genome assembly GCA_013399055.1 of Ramphastos sulfuratus. Classification (NCBI taxonomy): domain Eukaryota; kingdom Metazoa; phylum Chordata; class Aves; order Piciformes; family Ramphastidae; genus Ramphastos; species Ramphastos sulfuratus. The sequence goes on along the minus strand of WBNM01036509.1, from coordinate 17,646 downwards.
AAGTAGCATTTGATAAGTAGCATTCGATAAGTAGCATTCGATAAGTAATATTCAATAAGTCATATTCAATAGTTATTATTATTCAATAATTTTATGATTATTTATATTGTGTTCATGCCCCTGTACTCATCCCTGGTGAGGCCACAGCTTGAGTATTGTGTTCAGTTCTGGCTGCCACAGTGTGAGAAAGACCTTGATGTCCAGGATGTCCAGGGAAGAGCAGTGAGGCTGGTGAGGGGGCTGGAAGGCATGTTGTGCAAAGAGCAGTTAGTCTGGAGAAGAGAAGGCTAAAGGGACATCTTATTGCTCTCTGCAGCTACCTGAAAAGAGGTTGTAATGAGGCTGGGTTGGTCTCTTCTCCCAGGTAACTAGGGATAGGATGATTGGAAATTGGCTTAAGCTGTACCAGGGGAAGCTTAGATTGGATATTAGGAAAAATTTCTTTACTGAGAGTGGTAAGACATTGGAACAGACTGCCCGGGGAGGTGATGGAGTGGCCATCACTGGAGGTGTTCAGGAAGTGTGTAGATGTAGTGCTTCAGGACATAGTTTAGTGGTCATGGTAGTTGGGTTACAGTTGGACTTGATCATAAAGGTCTTTTCCAACCCTAGTGATTCTGTGACTCTAATTACTTTGTTGCTTCTTGTAGTTTTAATTAAGCCTTGGAAGTGGTTATACTGACCAATTAAATAAATTTATAAGAGAATGAGATAATGCTGTATGTGACTCTTCTATGATTTAGCAAGAAGCCCACCAAGACAAAAAAAAAAAAAAAAAANAAAAAAAAAAAAAAACAAAAAAACCCCCAAAAAACTTAAAATACATGTCTGATTTGTCCAGGTAAGTAAGAAAACCCCATGTGGCTAAAGTAGTAAGTTGGCAGTTGAATCTCTCTGTGGTAAACAGAAAACATACCTATCACCAGGCTAAATACAATCATTTGCACAAGTTCTGGAATTGTAATGAAACCCAGTTTTAAAATTCTGACTGACAATGAAGTGGTAGGAGTGGGATGATTCCCCACTGCTCTGAGATTCTCCACTGATGTCAATGGAGTTTCAAGGAGCTGGCCTAGTTTACTCCTCTTAGGATTCACCAGAATATAACTGAGAATTGCAGTGTTCTGCATTAATATTTTGTTCCCCGAACAGAAGTAGCTTTTTACACCTTCTTTCATAGATTTGTCATTGTTATTCTTTCTCCTTTCATCCTACAAACCCAAAGTGCTGAATTTCTCAATACATACAATTTTAAAATCTTTTCTTTATCTGTGTGTTCTGAGCTAGTTGACTTCATTAAATATTTCCCTCTCCTACACTGATTTATAGAAACTATTTATCATAGAAACCTTAGGGGAAATCATTATGTTCACTGCCTTTCAGGAAGCATTGGCCTCTGTTTCAGTGAAGATCAGCTGTTCCTTCCCTTTTTCTCCTTCATTTTACTTCACTGCTGTACTCTGTTTTGAAAACTACAGAAGCTTGTCGAGCCATCAGCTCTAGTTAATGGATAGCATAGTCAAAATTGCAGAATGTTAGGCAATCCACAGGGATGAAGAGCAGTCTAAAAGGACATTGTCGGAATGAAGCCGATAATTTTCAATCTTGTTACCTTTTATAATTGTATTTTTATTGGCTTATTCAGCAAACACGTTCAAACACTTGACAAGTGGAGTATCATATAATCCAGGTAATTGGTAGGCAGTCTCCACTATGCTCAGAAGTGATGTCATGGAAAGTACATTGCCACAAGTCATCTGTGAGGAGATGTTTGATTACATATGTTTGGGGGTTTTTGTGATAATCGTGGGCAAGAAGGGTAAGTGAAATGCAATAATACAGTGATCAGTTTTGAATCTGGCTAGTTTTGAAAGTGAGTTACATTGCACAGACACTGAAACTCCATAGGTGCCAAGAGTGTCGTATTGTTGGTATGTACCTGTATGAAATGATGTCATAGACCTTGGAGCAGCTTTAATTCACAGCAGAAAAGTGAAACTTTCGACGTTTTCAGTTGTGCAGTTTTTTGACCTAAATGCCCTCACCTTTTTTTTGAAATTGATCATTGTAAGTCGTATGAGGCCCTCTACTGGTATCCACTTTAAAATATACCATGGTGACATTATTTACTATTAAAAAAGTAAAAAGAGAAAGAGGAAAAAAAAAAGAGCAGAGATTGCAATGAATATGTCTTTTAAACTTTTAGGTTATCTTGTATAACTCAAGTCTATGATAGACTAATCAGTCTATGACCATTCTTTGTATAATTAATCTGACCCACAACATTGCAGAAATCCCAAACTTTTAGCAGTTAAAATGTCACGTGTGTTTTGCCACTTATTGTCATTTGGAAATTGTGATCTGTGAGATCGATATTACTTTTTTTTTCAGCTGTTCTTCTTCTTGTCATATTTTCACTAGGTGTACATTCCAAGCAGAGTGGCTATTGTGCTTCAGAATATGGATATCCCAAAATGAAGTTCTCTGCCACTGGAGAAACAAGTCATGGAAGTGCTGATATGCTGTACTAGTACTAAGCATAACAAAACTTGCTCTAAGGAAGCTTTTCTGAAACTGAATATAGTAATATTAGGTGTTTAAAATGTAAGGTTAATATTCACATATAATTGCAGAGCTCTTGACTTGCTAGAAACTCTTTTGAGGAGACCGCAGAAGAGGCAGAAAGGAAAATGTTGGTTTTGTAGTTCTGTAGTACAAAATTACATTTAAGATATTGCAAGACAGCAGCTATTCTCAATTAAATTGTTGTTTACAGAATTTTATCAGGAATATCAAGAGTGATCCTGCTGCAAAGTTTGTAATTTCTTATAATCCTTGTTTTGATAGTGAATTCAAATGTTCATTGTATATCAGTGCTTCTTACAAAAGTAGGTAGTTCGCTTAAATGAAACAAGTTTTTGGCTAAAAGGCAGCCTAAACAGTTTGTGGGACCTAATCTGAGGCTCCTCTTCTTCAGTGAAGTCCAACATGGGATTAGAAATGTTTATCCAAAATAGATGACAAGGTCCTCTGAGGGTATTGTACTTTGCCTTTTTTTTTTTTTTTTTTTTTACTTAATTCAAATTGCATAAAAATGCTGAACAACAAAATGAGCAGGTCAGTTGCCTGTAAGTTGTCTGGTGGCCTGCTGATGCTATCGTGTCTATTGCTTAGACACAATATTGCGATCAAATATGCATCTCACTTGATACAGCTGAAAAAAAAAAATTACACAGCTGTTTTATTTAGATGACTAAAATGTTCAGTGACAAAGGCCTTTTGTTCTTCCTGCAATGGTACCACACTGCAAGGTGCACTTAAAATGTGACCCTTCCCACTGCATTTGTTTCACTAATGTCAGGACCTTGCAACACTGATTTCACTATTTCTAGAAGCTGCCTTTCAGCTTGGAACATGATGATGTTCTTGCACTTTTATAACTTTTGAAACATTGCTTCTCCTGAAGAAGCAGTCTCAAAACACAGTGATCAAACTAAGGTGTTTTGTTGGTGGTGTTTTTTTTTTTTTTTCAATAAGATCAAAATAGTTAATTACTGGAGTGCTGCTAAGGTTATTCAAGTGAGTTCTTTCACGAGCTACAACTTTTTTTGTAAAGAGTAAGATTTTGTATATTTGAAGCTGTATTGCAGAGTATTCTGGAAATATAATACCAAATTAACGAAACATGCTTTATTTTGTTCCATTTATTTAAAAAAAATAAAAAATGATTTTTGAATTGGTTCTGAGATGAATGTTTTTGGGTTTTGGTTTTTTTTTTGTACAAATCTAAATTTTCTAACTTTTAAAATAGCCAAAGAGGAAGATGTCTGTGACCATTTACCAGTCATCATCTTACCCAGTTTCCTATGTGAACCACTGTGTAAACTACTGAATAGTTGTGCCAACACTGAAAATCTATCACTGTTTTTGGAATGCTTACTCCTTAAAGAAAACAGGGGATGAAATAATGCAGCATGACAGAAAACAGTTCACACTGAAAGGACTTTACAAAAATCCCCAGTCTACTATGTTCTATGTGACAGAGATTTTTACATGTCGGTCGAGTATCATAATGCTGTTTAGGATCATGCTTCGTTTTCCTCTACACCAGTTTGATCATTGCTTGGTAGTGGGCTAATAAAAGCATTCCCATTACAGTAAGACTTTAAAGAAAATACACTGAGTTGTTTTAGCAACTGGAACTGATTATCTTTTTTTTTCCCCCCCAGATTGTTTTCCTTGTAGTGAAATAACGAGCGACTTCTAATACATGTTATATTTACACTGTATCGACCTACTATGTTTTATAGGGTGATGATCTTTCTTTTTTTCTCACTGGCACCAGTTCCAGGCTTCAAAATGTAATGCAAGGCAAGTGTCAATGTCATCATTTTTTTTCCAAAGAAGAAATAAGTGTATGATGTGAAGTATAAACTGTGTAAAACTACATGCAAAATAAACTCTTAAGAAGGATAAAACAATTGGGTATATGGTTTCATTGTCTGGACTGTAAAAGGATTGTTCAGTAGTCTTAATGCCAGGGGGAGAGTGTTAGATTGTTTGCTCCATCGTGAAATCAAAGCCTTGTCTTGGTGAGAAACAGTCTAATGAGATTGGTAGAACATTTGTCCTACACACATTTTTGTTCCTAGTGATCAATTAATAAGAGCAGGTTACAACATTTTCAAAGTGAACATGAACAGGAAACATAATTATTAGGGGTTTTTTGGAGTCCACTTTTGCATCCTAGAAGTGGGTGCACTCCTACCTTTCTTGCAAGGCTGGAAAATCCTCCTTTGCAGTACTCATAAGGAGACAATTTCTTCCTCCTGGTCTTTGGGTTTGGATGGATTATGAAGAGGAATTAATCTACTGCAATTTCACCTTATGTTTAGTGTCACACTCAAACTGAAAGGCTTAAAGGTCCCTCATTACTGTTATGCAGCTGCCTGCCACCATGACTGGTTGAAGTCTCAGGCACGTTCCATGAACCACATGAGCTCCAGAGCTTCTTTGGGTGAACCTCAAATTGACACTCCTCCATCTAGTATGATAGTTTAGCTCTGTCACAGAAGTAAATCTAAGTGTCACAGAACCTTCTAGAGACTTAAACATCATGAAAAAAGTTCCCTTTAAAGATGGCCTATCCTCATGTAAAACACTGATAAGAATTTTATTTCTACACTTGGAAAATATGTACTTCCCTCTCACCTGGAAGAGTCCTGCTAATTTTTGATACCTCTGTCCCTAGAAACTCTTGCTCCATCTCTAACAGTTAATGAGAACTCAAGTTTATCCTTACTTGCTTGTTTATCTAAAGAGTCAAGCTGACCTTCACTCCATCTAAAGATGGACCTGGTGTTCAAGGCCAGGTTGGATGAGGCCTTGAGTAACCTGTACTAGTGGGAGGTGTCCCTGCCTTTGGCAGGGGGTTGGAACTAGATGATCCTTGAGGTCCCTTCCAACCTTACCATTCTATGATTCTATGAAAATCCATATAGTTTTGCTCTTGAACTCTATGATCCTGTGTTGTGTGTGCTGAGTGGTTCTTCATAATGAATAATTCAAGTTTTTCTCCAGCCTGTATTACTCCTATGATAACAAGCAGGCATCCTCTAGACTGGCACATTCAGTGGGCAGTAATCTTTCTTTGCCTGGTTTTTTTCTCCTCCTCCCACAATTCTTACCTTAGTCTTGAGGTTTATTTTGAAGATGAAGAATGGAGTGGTTATGTTAACTTGGCAAGTACTTCTGGAAAACAGATTTTAGTGGAAAAAAACAAATTATCTGTCTGGATTGGTTCTTGTTTTGGTTTTTTTTCTCACGTGAAATTTGTCTTGCACAAGAGTTGAATCACGTGCTCTGAAAGACAGGGATGTGATGTAGCTAATCTTCTGGTAAAAGGACACCAGCTGTATGAACAGTGAGGTCCCAGACTAGGTAAGTAGTTGTATGATACTCCAAAATAATGCAAGGTGTTATCTGTCTGTATTAATATGTTAGTCACTGTTCTGCTTTGAAATGATGCTGTAAGTAGCTTGAAATTTTCGGTTCCCCCTCCCCTCCCCCTTTTTTTTTTCATGTTTCCAGGTTCCTAAGTGCCCACTAATGGTTAAAGGAACAAATTCCTTCCAGTATCTGAAGGGGGCCTACAGGAAGGCTGAGGAGGGACTATTGACAAGGTCTTGTAATGACAGGACAAGGGGCAATGGGTTTAAACTGGCAGAGGGGAGATTTAGACTGGATGTTAGGAAGAAGTTCTTTACAGTGAAGGTGGTGAGACACTGGCACAGGTTGCCCAGGGAGGTTGTGGCTGCTCCCTCCCTGGGGGTGTTCAAGGCCAGGTTGGATGAGGCCTTGAGTGACCTGTACTAGTGGGAGGTGTCCCTGCCTATGGCAGGGGGTTGGAACTAGATGATCCTTGAGGTCTCCTTCCAACCTTACCATTCTATGATTCTATCATTTATGTCTCCTTTCTCAGAACTCAAAAATAAGTTTACTAATTAAGCAGTGAAAGGTGAAGGTTAACTGAATGCACATCAGAAATTGTTTAATTTAAATAAATATGGATATTCTGTTCCAGATATGTTGAGATCTGTTAACCTTCTGAGGAATTTAAATATTCAGCATTTAAGAGTTTCCTCATAGACTAATATTTCCAAACTGGGTGTACTGTCATTGTTGGAGGACTGCTAGAGAGATGAAGCTTTATTTTCATACATCATACTCTAGCTAGGATCTGAATTTCACAAGACTCAGATTGTAACTGGCTTCTTCCTAACAATCAATGAGATTTTTTTGGCAAAGGAAGCCCGCATGTGTGTTTTTTCACACTTCATAGTATATGGTGCAAATGTGCATGTATGGTGCAAGTATATCTGAAGGGGTCTACAGGAAGGCTGGGAAGGGACTATTGACAAGGTCTTGTAATGACAGGACTAGGGGCAATGGGTTTAAACTGGCAGAGGGGAGATTGAAACTGGATGTTAGGAGGAAGTTGTTTGCAGTGAGGATGGTGAGACACTGGCACAGGTTGCCCAGGGAGGTTGTGGCTGCTCCCTCCCTGGAGGTGTTCAAGGCCAGGTTGGATGAGGCCTTGAGTAACCTGTTCTAGTGGGAGGTGTCCCTGCCTATGGCAGGGGGTTGGAACTAGATGATCCTTGAGGTCCCTTCCAACCTTACTGTTCCATGATTCTATGATTCTGTATGGTGCAGGAGTTGGGGGGGTGTGTTATTTGTTGTAATGAAGAGCTGTCTTCTCTGCCACATACATGATTTCAGCTCTCTGGATTTCCAGCTTATTTGTAGTTGTATTCAAATTCTCAAGGAGAGAAATGGCATATAAAAATTAAAAAGTTTTGGTCTTCTTTATTTATTTTTATTTATAAAAAAGAAATACTTTTTTTTTCCCTTTGTGCTGTGTTTCCTTTATGTAGGCTTTTTCTTTATCTGTAAATAAATTGCAGTAACAGTGATAGACTGACATGTAACTGCTCTTATTAAAAAGAGTTCTAGAAATTGTTGCATAAAAATAACTCTATCTAAATGCATTAAAAATAGTCTGTGTATGGAAAGGTAAAAACAAAAGCTAATGATGACTCATTAGATGAGGCAAATCGCATTTTTCATGCCTGGGAGTACAATATGTACCCTGTAAATATAAATAAGTCTTGGATATTCATGGTAAATTAAAGCTAAAAATGAATTATGAGAAGATGTGAGCACTTGTAGGCATCGAAGTAATAGGTTATGGCTTAGCTGATATTCTTTGCATATTTACAAAGCTACTCTGAACCCTGAAAAAAAAAATCTGTTTAATTGAACTACTTCTGAAAACTGTCCTCTAAAGTTAAGACAATGCCTCAGAATATTAGGAGAGGATTAAAATCATCCATGGCATTTGCCTCCAAGATAATCTTCAGCACTGTTAAAAGCTAGGAGGGAAGTCCTTTTAAACTTGCTTGTTTCTTCTGACTATGCCTAAGAAATCACAACTGAAAGATCTAGAACAAGGACAGCCTATGATAGGGTGATGTATGCTTAATCTGTTGATCGCTGGGTCTCTGCTCAGGGTGTGAGTTTATGACACACATTTACATTTAGGTAATACAGTACATTTAGGAAGAAAGGTATGTCTGTTGTGTCTTCCCCAGAGTAATTTTTGTTCTGCTACTTTCCAGTAGTCTGCTTGAGTCTTTTTATCACAATAGAACCAATTCTGATCTGGGTTTTTTGTTTTTTTGTTATATTTGAGAGACCATAGAGAGTAGAGAGCTGCTAGCAAGCAGCTAGCTGTCCTACTGTACTGGGTATGGCTGGAATGAAGTTACATATAGCAGCCCTTTGGTGCTGTCTTGTGTTTGTGCCTAAAATGGTGCTGATAAAGTATCAGTGTTTTGGCTTTTGCTGAATAGTGCTTGCAGTGTGAAGGCTTTCTGTGTCCTGCTCTGCCCTCACTCATCTCTTGCCAGGCTGGACATCTGCCTGCCTATGGAAAATCATTAATTCATTTCTATTTCTGCTTTGCTTGCACATGCATCTTTTGCTTTCTCTGGTGAAATATTATCTTAATCCACAAGTCTTCTCACCTCCCTTCTGTTTCTTTCCCATCTTGGATGAGGCGGGGAGTGAGCAAGCAGCTGGTGAGTATGTTTGTCTGTTTGCTGGGATCAACACACCACCTCTGCCAAAAACTGAGCTGTCCACCTCAAAAGGAAATTGGCTGGTGAGATGAAAGCAGATTAAGTCACTTGATGTCACTTGAAGGAAAAGGTAGGGGGTGAATCCCAACCTTGCTCAGCTGCCTTTCACAACATTCTAGTGTATCGTGCCTTCACTCGGGTTTAGGGCCACGTGTGTGAATAATGAGACAGTTCTATGTTTTCAGCCTGTTACAAGCTAACAATTCTTGCACCAGGTCTTTTGTAATAGTAGCAAAAAGTGTAAAAACACTTCTCTGATTTGAAATGTTCACAAAGATTCATTCACAAATATTCACTAGAAAAAAGATTAAAAAAAACCCAAACCCAACAAAAAAACAACTTCCATCCAAAGACTACTCTCTGGTATGGTAAAGACAGGGAAAATTAACAGAAACAAAAACCTCATCTTTAGAACATATGAAATCTTAACTGCTACTTTCCTTTCTGCTATGTTCCTTTCATGTATTGACCACTGCTTCTCTTGGGATTGGTTTTCTTCCTTCTTTACAGTGCTATTAGACTGAAAGAGCACTTTCTTTGAGTCCTATATTCTGTAACCTGTGTAGATAGCAGTTATGAACGTTTGAGGCAATCACAGCCTTCAGTTATAAGTTTGGGTTGGCTTTGGTTTGGGCCCTTCTAGGTTAGGGCTAAGAGGGGAGGCTTAAGATGTTTGGTGGGTTTGTTAAATGCCACTGAAATTCCTGCCTTTCAATTCCACTAATGGCTTTGAGTCTTTGAGTGTGGCATATTTTTGTCAGGAAACAGCAAACTCTGTCTGGCAGCACAAAAAGCACACCTGTAGACTAGCATAAGAAAGCAAATTATGTCCAAAAGCTGAATATATTTTTCTCTCTAAAATTGTTTATCTGAAGGAACTAGCATTGGTCACTTTATGAAATGGAACAGAAGAGCTGTATGGCTTAGAGGAAAATTGTTTGTGCAGAAAGCTGTTTTCCCAAGGCAGAAAAAATACTCTTAAGATTTCAAATGCAGGATTTTTTTCATGAAAAATGCTGGTTTATGACAAGTGAGCATTGTGAAAAACCCTCCCAGACTAGTTACAGAATCATAAAATTGTAGAATTGTTTTGACTGGAAAAGACCTCCAAGATCATAAAGTCCAACCATCAGCTCAAGACCAACATGGCCAGTAAACCATGTCCCAAAGTCCTATGTCCATGTGTTCCTTGAACACCTCCAGGGACAGTGACTCCACCGCCTCCCTGGACAACCTATTCCAAAGCCTGACCACCCTTTCAGTAAAAAAAAATTCCTAATGTCTGATCTAAACCTTCCCTGTCTCAACTTGAGGCCATTTCATCTCGATCTGCCACCTGATACCAGGGAGAAGAGACCAACACCAACCTCACTAAAATCTCCTTTCAGATAGTTGTAGAGAGCAGTAAGGTCTCTCCTTAGCCTCCTCTTCTCCAGGCTAAACAATCCCATTTCCCTCAGCTGCTCCTCATAAGATTTGTTCTCCAGACCCTTCGCCAGCTTTGTTGCCCTTCTATGGACATGGTCCAGCAGCTCAATGTATTTCTTGCATTGAGGAGCCCAAAACTGAACACAGTATTTGAGGTGCAGCCTCACCAGTGCTGAGTACAGGGGCACAATCACTTCCCTACTCCTGCTGGCTGCACCATTCCTGATACAGGCCACGATGCTGTTGACCTTCTCAGCCACCTAAGCACACTGCTGGCTCATGTTCAGATGGCTGTTAGCCATCACTCCTAGGTCCTTTTCTGCTGGGCAGCTTTCCAGCCTCTCTTCCCCAAGCCTGTAGAATTGCATGGGGTTTTTGTGACCCAGGTGCAGGACCTGGCATCTGTCCTTGTTAAACTTCATGCAATCAACCTCAGCCCATCAAAATCTGGCCTGTAGTTCTACAAAAATAAAAATACTAGACAAAATCAACGTTTGTATTGTGTGCAAAGCATGGACACAACAAATCCAACATTGTTAGTGCAAGCAGCTATGGGGAGAAGGTTTCACTAAATTCATTGCCTACATTGAATTCCTGTAATGTTCTTCTAAAAACAAGCCATTTTTTTTTTAATAACACACAAAGAGGTAGGGATATTATAGACTTAGCTTTCCACAGGCCTCCTTTGGCTTCTAAAATTAAAATCCTGTGTGTAACTTCTGCCTGGCATCTTGGGCAGAGGGAGGTTGACAGGTGATGATCTGGCCAGGCTGCTGGCCTCAGCATCTTCTTTCCCAGATGGTCCAGGCTGTCCCACCGGTGGTCCTTGCACAAATATTGGTGATGCCACATGGTGATCTGGACTGGAAAACTGATTTGGCAGGAGTATAACTCTCTTCAGTGTCATAAGGCTGCCAAAGCCTGTAACCCTAGCTGGCTGCCAAAACCTGTAACCCTAGCTGGAAAGCAGGCTCTTTAGAATTCACAGATGTCTCAGTCTTCCTGCAACTTGTAAGTGGGAATGACTGTGCTGCATCCAATACAAATGTGTTATTTCTAGTTGTGCTAACAGCCTGCTATTACATAGAACTAACTCTTCCTTCTAGTTGTCAGTGACTTCCTGTATCTACCACAGGCTCCTCCAGGGACTTTATTGCAATACAATACCTTATACTCATGCATTAATACAGTGTCCATGTGTCCTTTGATGGCCTGTTATTTCTTGGCTTTTTTTTAATCCCCAAGGAATCATTCAGTAATATTATTGACTGTTTTAAAACAAATTGACCATGGTTTGCCTAACTGAGGATATCTGGCAGGAAGTGATAATGAAACAAGCAGATATGTTTAATGCAGTTTTAGGTTTTTCCAGCTTTCTTTTTTTTCCCCCTTTTAATCTTTTCCTTGCAAATGTGGCAAGCACAAGGTATCACTGGTGGTTAATGCATCCCTAGAAATGCTATCACTAATGTGCACATACACATTAAAGGGAATATAAAACCATAGTGACACATAGCTGGAAATTAGCTAGGGACAGCTATTCACATATCAACACCAAAAGGGAAAAAAAGAAAAGCAATTATCTAGTTCTCTGTTGGATTTCAGTACTTGATGGGGTGGAGGGAGGCAAGTCCTAATCTTCCATCAATACACAGAGAGGGTTACTCTTTCAGAAATCTTTATGTTAGTTCTGATACAAAACATGAAAGGAGCAGATACCTCAGACTGCTGCTGCTATAGAAGCTCTCGTCAGGAAATTCTTGCCTTGTCATGTGTACTTTTTACAGTGGTTGATTGCAATAGTCCATTTAAACTTCAGTGGTGATACACAAGATGTAAAACACCATGCAAGGTTGTTTAAACATGAAAGATAATTGCTGATGTTTCATTGACAGTAGCTCGTAGGTAGACATTTCCATGACTAATTAAACACACTGACCTTTAGTATTAACAGCTTTGACGGGTTTCAAGCCATGATGCTTTGATGCAAGGCATAGCTTTCAACCTGTCTTACCTGCTTTTGGGTTTGTTTTTTTTTGTGAACAGAGCTCCTGAATCTTCCTGTTTATTTTGGACAATGTAGGCAGGTGCCTGGTGTGCTTGTGCTCCCTGCAGAGTCCTCCCACCTCACAGCACTGTGCCATGCTTAGTCCTGCATGCCTCTAGCTATTTTCTGTCTATGATATCAAACCATATGGACCTTCTGAGCAGTGCTTGTGTCCTTATGCATTCCTATTTCTCTGGCTCCCACCACCAAGCAAAGTGAGTATGTTGATGCAGGTGTTGATGCAGGGGGTTGGACTAGATGTTTACCAGAGGTCCATTCCAGCCCCTATAACTCTGCGATTTGCAAGGGATTTGGCCCACCAAAAGATCTGTAAAAGCCAAATCTCTGAAGTACTTGGAAAAAGAGAAGACTGCAGTACAAATACAGGTGTAGGCCCATATTTTACTTTATTGTTAAAGACCATGAGAGGCCCAGCTTCTAAATACTAACTTTACTATTTTTTGCAGATTTTGTAACCTTCATTTGGTGGCTCCTTTTCAGGACCATCCCAGACCTGCAAGGATTGACATTTATGTTTCACTCACTGCCTTCACAGCAATTACTATAACAGAAGAGATGTAAGCTGCAATTGGAGATGTGCAAATGAATCATCAGCTTCTTGCTTCCTATCATCTGCTGAGCAATGCCTGAATCTTGCTTTTAGGAAATCTTCCCCATGAGAAAAAATTATAAGTCTGAGCATGTCCTTGCATATATTTTAAATCTGTTTCCTTTGTGCTCCATGCATCTCTACTCTGGAAAGCTGGTATGTGGCAAATGACTTGCCCAGGATTTGAGAGAATCACTCCACAACTCACCAGATGTAGAGCTTTTTGCACTGGAGGAAGCAAAACAAATTCTGAAGATATGAAGGGCTTATGAAGGCACATCACCTGCTGAGGTTGCTTTGATGCCCACTGGAATAGTCAAAATTGATGTGAACCCTGCTGCAACCTGCTGGGTTGGTGCAATCAAATCCCCTCTCTTCCCGTCTCTTCCAGGGGAGTCAGTCAGATCTGTGCCAGTATGCAGGTACTGCATATGCTCCAGGGATTACAGGTACAATGTCAGCAACTCAGATGACAGAGTGATGAAGGTAAACAAGAAATTGAAGCCTCACACACAAAACACACATAAAATTTACTTTTTATTAACTCTCTTCCAGTTCTTACTGGAATCAACCAGGTGCTCATTCTGTCTTTCACAGTGACTGCTGTTGGCAGAATATGCAAGCACCCAGGAGCAGGTAGGTATCTGTGTGACAAACCAGTTTATGGGGAAGCCAGCTTTGCAGGCCACAGAAACTCCAGTAATTGGGCTTTATTCTTTAAGCACACATTCCACACTATTATTTTACCCATTTCTATTTCTTTTTTTACATCCGAGTCACATTACTAGCAACAGCAACCTGCTGCTGCACAGTATTTCTGCAAATTATACTGCTTAATTAACCAAGTGATGTGTAGTAATACTACATGACATTTTAACAGAAGTGTTACTTAAAAGAATCACAGAATCACAGAATGTTAGAGGTTGGAAGGAACCTTGAAAGATCATCTAGTCCAACTGCCCTGCTGAAGCAGGATCACCTACACCAAATCACACAGGAATATGTCCAGGCAGGATTTGAACATCTACAAAAAGGGAGGTTCCACAACGTCCCTGAGCAGCCTGTTCCAGTGTTCTGTCACCCTCACAGGGAAAAAATTCCTCCTCATGTTTACATGAAACTTCCTATGTCTCAATTTTCACCCACTGCTTCTTAGCATGTCATTGGGCATCACTGAGCAGAGCCTGGCTCCAGCCTCCTGGCACTCACCCTTAAATATCTATAAATCTATAAATAAACATTGATGAGGTCACCCCTCAGTCTCCTCCTCTCCAAGCTAAAGACCCCCAGCTCCCTCAGGCTCTCCTCATAAGGAGGGTGTTCCACTCCCTTAATCATTTGTGTGGCTCTGTGCTGGACTCCATTAAGCAGTTCCCTGAGGTCCTTCTTGAACCGAGGGGCCCAGAACTGGACACAATATTCCAAATGTGTCCTCACCAGGGCAGAGTAGAGGGGCAGGAGAACCTCTCGACCTACTAACCACAGCCCTTCTTGACCACAAGCACATTGCTGGCTCATGGTCATCCTTCCAGCCATTAGAACTCTCAAGTCTCTTTCCCCTCCACTGCTCTCCAACAGGTCAGTCCCCAACCTATACTGATCCCTGGGGTTGTTCCTTCCCAGGTGCCAGACCCTACACTTGCCCTTGTTGAATTTCATTCAATCTCTCCCTGCCCAATCCTCCAGCCTGTCCAAATCTCACTGAACGGCAGCACAGCCTTCTGGTGTGGCAGCCACTCCACCCAGTTTGGTGTCATCAGCAAATTTGCTGACAGTGCACTCTGTGCCCTCAGCCAGGTCATTGATGAATATATTGAACAGAACTGGTCCCAGTACCGACCTCTGTGGGACTCCACTAGTTACAGGCCTCCAACTAGACTCTGTCCCATTGACTACAACTCTCTGACTTCTTTCCTTCAGTCAGTTCACATCCACCTTGCTCCCTGATCACCCAGACCACACTGCCTCACTTTAGCCAGAAGGATGCTGTGGGAGGCAGTGTCAAAGCTAGATAAACCACATCCACTGCTCTACCATCATCTATCCACCTAGTTATGTCCTCATAGAAGGCTATCAGGTTGGTTAAACATGACTTCCCCTTGGTAAAGCCATGTTGACTCCTAATGAGCCTCTTGTCCTTAATATGCCTAAGAACAGCAATGAGGATAAGTTGCTCCATTACCTTTCCGGGGATGGAGGTGAGAGTGACAGGTCTGTAGTTAACTGGGTCCTCCTTCTTACCCTTTTTGAAGACTGGAGTGATGTTTGCCTTCCTCCAGCCTGCAAGCACCTCTCTTGTCCACCATATCTTACTGAAGATGGCAGAGAGTGGTCTGGCAATGACCTGTGCCAGCTCCCTCAGCACCTGCAGGTGCATCACATCAGGACTCAAGGATTTATGTATGTCCAGATTACTTAACTGTTCCCTAACCCATTCCTCATCAACCAAGGAAAACTCCTCCTTTGTCATGTCTTCCTCTGGGGCCTCAGGGGTCTGGGGATCCTGCAATCTCCAGCAGTATAGATGGAGACAAAGGAGGCATTGAGTAATTCTGCCTTCTTTGTGTTCTCTGCCACCAAGGTGCTTGCCTCATTCAGCAGTGAGCCTACATTGCCTCTAGTCTTAGTTTTTCTTGCAGTGTATTTGAAGAAGCCTTTTCCGTTGTCCTTGACCTCCCTTGCAAGGTTGAATTCCAAGGAGGCCTTAGCTTTCCTAGTTGTCTCCCTACATCCTCTGACAACAGCCTCATACTCCTCCCAAGTGGTCAGCCCCACCATGACCTGTAGGCTCTCTTCTTTCATTCGAGTTTGCTCAGCAGTTCTCAACCATGTAGGGCTCCTGGCTCCCTTTCTTGATTTCCTACTCATTGGAATGCTCTGATCTTGAGCTTGGAAGAAGTTGTCCTTGAATATTAACCAACTGTCTTGGGCCCCTTTACCTTCTAGTACCCTGTCCCATGAGATTTCCCCCAGCAATTGCTTGAAAAGGCCAAAGTTGGCCCTGCTGAAGTCCAAGGTTGTGATCCTGCTCGGTTTTCTGTTCCTACTGCACAAGATCCTGAACTCCACCATCTCATGATTGCTACGACAGCCAAGGCTGCCCTTGACCTTCACTGCTTCAACTAGAGGCTGCTTGTTAGTGAGTATCAGGCCTGAACCTTTCAGAAGTTCAAATTCAGAAGGGTAAATGTGGACTGTAAATGGTTTGGTATCTCTGCAAGTCTGCATCTACAGCAGTTGCTCTGATCACATAAGTACTACGCAGTTTTGAAGTAAGTCCTCTGATGATCTCCACTTATCACCTGTTAACTCAGTTCCCAGTGTGATTTTGGGAGGGGAAAAAAAAAAAAGTAGATTCTTTGGAAGTAAACAACAACCTCTTCTCCAAAAGCACTCCAAATGTACTGTGGTGTTTAAATTGTTTACCTCCAGTATTGCTATGCCTGACCTCCACCCATGGCAAAGACTTCACATGTGCATTGGATAAATCTTCCTCCCGGGAAGCTTTGAATTACACATGAAGGTCAGACTGCAGCACAGGAGATGCAGCTGCATCTAGTTCACAGTATGCTGTCCAAGCCACATGCAACAGCAGTGCAAGGACCTCAGCACCAGCCACTTTGGTCTTTTCTAAAATACTTGTTCATGTAGATACAGTAAAATAAGCCCAGCACTATTATTTCTGAACTTGCCATACTTTACTATTGTCGATACCTACTCCTTGGCTTAAACTCTGTTCTTTATGTAGCACTGCAAACCAAATTAAAGATACAGAAATGTTTCTGAAAATGTTTGCACAGAACTGATGTTGTGAATCTACAATTATTTTTACAGTTATCTTAATGTAGCTGTTATGGCATCATAGCAGCTTTTAGTCATTGTTCTTCTGCTTGCTAAGGCAAATAATGTGCTTGTCTAATGTAACAGAAACTGCAGACAGTAGCAAAATCTTTAATATCTAATTTGCTAAACCTTATTTTGCACTTTTTCATCTGAAATGCAGATTTAGAAACTGAAATAGTATATGTAACATTTCAGTGCACAAAGTCATTACCCACAGGATGTTTGGATGGCAGTTGCAGTTTGGTTTGGGAGTTTTTTTAGCTGAAAACAATTCATCTTCATGTGTGCCATGATTTAACCCAGTAGGCAGCTAAGCTCCACCCAGCCACCCACTCACTACTCCCTCCCGCTGGGATGGGGGGCAGAATCAGAAGGGTAAAGGTGAGAAAGCTCATAGATTGAGATAAAAAGAGTTTAATAGGTAAAGCAAAAGCTGTGGATACAGCCAAAGCAAAACAATTAATTAATTCAGAAGATTTTTTAAAGGCTAACAAGGTTTGNGCATGTCCACATCCTTCTTGCAATAGGGGCTCCAGAACTGGGTGTGAGCATCAAGTTTGTTTTATTAGTTTGTTTATTTGTTAAGCACCACATATTAAAACATTTAGCTCCGTCTACCCTCTAAAGACTGTTTCATTTCTGATATGCTGCACCTGAGGGTTGCCATTCCTATGGCTGCAGATATAAGCTCAAAATCAGAAATTGGTTCTCAGTCTTCCTCGAGTTTGGTGCTTGCCTGTGCTACAAATGTTATGTTCACATAAGGGATCATTAGGGATGATGTGTCCTTGACACAAATCACAGGAGAAGTAAAAGTGACATTCTCCCACTTTGCTGTCACACAAAGGATATATTTCAGGATATACATTATAGTACTTTGCTAATGCAGGGATTCACTCTTCCAGATCCTGCAGCACATTTCTGTTGCTAATTTCTTCCTCATTTAATTGCAGCCAGGAAGAGCCTTTCTGTGAGTTGAGTCCTACCCATGATGACCTTCAGCCTGGAGAAGAGAA
>WBNM01036507.1:1917-12937 GCA_013399055.1 Ramphastos sulfuratus | reverse complement strand
CAAGGGATTGCAGCCCATGGATGGCATCTTCAGGAGAGAGCTGAGGGATTCCCAGGGTCAAGCCTCTTCTTCCCTGGCAGAACTCTGTCCCTTCTGCCTTCCATTCTGATCCCTGTGCTCCTGAATCCAGTTCCAGAATCCAGCTCCCAAATCCAGTCATGGAGTCCAGTCAGGGGCTTGCTCAGTGCCTGTGGCCAGCATCAGTGTTGCCAAAGGTGCCCTCATTGCCATCAGGGGTTGGGTTCCACATTGGTTTGTGTCTCTATTTCATGGCTTTGTTCTTCTTTCCATCCCAGCTGGGTCAAAGTCTTTCCCACCCCATCAGTCTCTCTCCCTTACCTTTGGGGAGCAGAAGGGTTCATGGAGAGCCTCTGGCACTCAGCTGGTTGCCAGCCCTGCCCTGCCCCTTGACACTCAATAATTCTTTGAGTGTGGACAGTTTCTGGCAGCATTAAAAACTCTGCTCCCACTAAGTCCAAGCAGAATTGTGCCACAGACCCCAAGGGTGGAAAACTTCACTTAGCTTCTGACAAACTTGCCCATGGTAGCAAGAGGATTTTATCCCATCCCCACCACCTTATTAAACTTCCTTGATCTTAGCTGGATTTTCTTAATAAGAGAAAAGGGCAGGGGGGAGAAAATCATGAACTGAGCTTCTCTACAGCCACAAACTTTTCCAATCTGCAAATGTTAGCCCTGGGAATAGGCTCTAATCAGGCTCCTGGTTTACATCCAATCAATAGCTTGAGGCTGAAGCCCTGAGTGCTTGCAGGAGGTGGCTGAGCAGTGATTGAAAGGGAAGAACTGGGAGTGGGGAGGGTTGTTTTTTTTCCACCAAACTTCCAAATCAAGGTGAAATTTGAGATGCTCATGCTCCCTTTGATGAGCCACAGTGGACAGAGACTTATTTTATCAAATGAGTGTTTTGTCTGAACTGTTTTATTGGCTCCAGACAATGAACGGCAGCAACCTGAGTCTGCAAAGCAGATGTTGTGCTTGGTGATAAGTTTTCAGAGGGTCAGGAAGGGAGGAGGTGATGTTGTCCATACAAATAGAGATGTTAAAAGTGTTTTAAGGCATTACTGGATGATAAAAATGTAACCAGCAAGCAGCTCTTCAGAATTTGTCTTGACAATGAAAAGGGAGATAGAAAAAGCAGGATTGTGAGAATCTTCCTGCAAGTTTCCCACAGGAATACAACAGCATTAGTTACAGAAGAGCCTCTTCCCACTACTGCCCTGCAGCCCACTTAAATTGCTCTCACAGGGGCTGGGAGAGGTTCTGCACAGGCTTCTCTCTCTGAAAAATCCTCCTCCTCCTCCTCACTGCATCTACACCACAGCCCAGAGGCTGCATTTGCACTTGAATCCTTAGAAAAAGTATTTCCCTTTCCTAAACTCAGGCTTGTACCCCAAGTTACCTAAAAAAAAAACCCCAAACAGCAAACCAAAACCACAAAGAGATTTAATTTCCACACTGCAATGGAAGTGCAGACATTTGCTTTGCTGGAAGCAGCCCAGGAAATGGCAAAGCTTCAGAGTGCAGCAGCACACTGCTTGGTGGTTGAGGCACTTCTAGCAGCAACATCTTTTGGTCATGGTTGGATCTCCAGCACTGCTAACAGCTGTTCCTACCTCCTGCCAGTTCAGCAGGCCANCATTGTGCTGCTGGGCAAGCTGCTGTGGGTGCCCTGCTTTGGCAGGGGGGGTTGGGCTGGATGATCTTCAGAGGTCCCTTCCAACCCTCACTGTTGTGTGCTTCTGTGAATGTCTTTGCACTCTCTCCCCAGAGCAGCTCTCCAGGTGACTGTGAGCTCTATGTTACAAGTTCACCCTCATCACTCTTCCTTTTTGTGCCTGCTCCATGTGCTGCTAAAGCATTTCAGTAGTTCACCTTGAGTTCAGTCTCATTTCCAGGTTACATAACCTCAGCAGGATCAGGTGCAGGACTCCAGCGAGCTAAAATTCCTGTCTGAGTCAGCACATGGAAATTCCCTCTGAACTCTGGGATTCCTGCCAGCACTTTCAGTATTGCTTAGCAGCTCCCATCAAGCAACTTTGAATACAAACATCAGCCTCGACAGGCTCTACCTCTCCCAGGTTTTTTTTTGCTGCTTTTCCAGTTGTTGTGTGCAGAGAAGCAGCCCAGGAGCCATAAGAGCTGATGAAACAAAACTCTGGAGCAGACACAAGGTCTGTGTTGCTAACAATGTGAGATTTGCATCCCTGCTTTTTCCCTCTAATGCTTCTATTCATCTTAGAGCAGCAGCTTTGCTTTCTGTCTGAGCCATTAGTCACACTGACTTGGCATTTCTAACAAGCTCCTATAGGGACAAACATTCCTACTTCCTTCGGGGCTCATCCAGCCTCTTTATATGCAGTGATGACTGCTGGGGGTAAGCAAGAAAGAGGATTCACCAAACACTTCCCTTCCCTTCCAGAGAAAAGTCTCTGGTGAATAAAACCTGCCAATTCCTCTCGTGATGTTTGCAGCCCTTTTTTTAGAAGCAAACCAGCTGAAAGCTTTGTTCCTGGGAAGATATTCATGGTGAGGAAGAAGCAGCTGCTTTAAATGGGAAGAAATGCTCAGGAGATTATTCTCTCAGTACCTATTTTGAAAAGTCTCTTTTTTTTTTCTTTTTTTTTTCCTTTTTGTTTTTTCTTAATGATTCTCCAAAGAAACTGGAGGTGAGGAGGAAGGAGGGAGGTGGTGCCTAGAGCTCAGCTCCCGGGCATGATGCTGAGGTTATGATGACAAATAGCACCTTGTGATCACTCAGAGCTGCCATGGCCATGAGCCTGCATATTTAGGAGAAGCAAGACTTCATTCTTGCTAGGACAAAGACTCCAAGATGCACCCAAATATCTGGCATGCAGAGCATTAACCTGGAGCCAGCTTAATGTGTGCCCATTTGATTTAGATGAAGCCTCCATCCCAGCTCCAGACAGGGACTTCCCCAAAGAAACCAACTACAGGAGCAGCACAGAACCCTGGACTCATCAGGTTGTTTGGGTTGGAAATGCCCTCTAAGATTCATGGAGTCCAAGCACCAACCCAACCCCCCCATGGCCACTAAACCATGGCCCAAACTGCCATGGCCACACTTGTCTTGGTGAGGACTCCAGCACCTCCCTGGGCAGCCTGTTCCCATCTCTGACCACTCTTGCAGCACAGAAATTCTTCCTCATCTCCAACCTAACCCTCCCTTGGCACATTTCAGGCCATTTCCTCTCCTTCCATCACCTGATGCTAGAGAGAAGAGCTCAACCCCACCTCACCCCAACCCCCTCTCACCCCAACCCCCCTCAGGCAGTTGTAGAGAGCAATGCAGAAGCCTTTTCCCTCTCTCAGGTGCTGGCCTTCCTTCATCACAATAATTAAGCTAATCTCTGAGGGTTCAGCTAACAAAGGCTGGAAGTAAGATGTGTATCCAGGATTCATTTCCCTTCTTTATCTCACAGGAGTGATTTTTTTTTTTTTCCTGATGTCCAGCCCCTAGTGCAATTTGAGGTTTTCTCTCATCCTATCACTTGTTACTAGGAAGAAGAGATCCATCTCCACCTCTCTCCAGCTCAGAAGCTGCATCCTCACAGCAGGATGATGGCAGAGGTACTTCCCTACTTTTCATCCTTAGAAAGCCATAAATAAAGCTGGAGAGTAAGCCAGCAAGTATTACTTTGTAATCTGATGATCAAGACTGCAGAGAGTCTAGGAAGCAGTCAGGGAGGCACCCAAAGGTTCCCATGTTCCTGTGAAATTGGCCAGAAGGCAGAATGCATTAAGCAGGTCTTCATCAGCTTCATCTCCTTAGGCTGTGGCACTGTGAGCCTCTTCCTCTGCTCTTAGAAGCTGTCAGTGGTTGTGTGGCTACAGTAAAGACAGAGGACTGGAAGCACAGAGGAGCCTCTGCTCGATGCTTCTTTTTTATTACCAAGGCTTATGTTCCAGACGTGGGAAGGAAGCAGGGAGCCCCAAACCACCACTTCAGAAGTGGCTTTAAATCAAAGTGCCCTTGGGAAAGGGAGATGCTCTCAGAGCCCTCCCAGCGAGTGCAGCAAACATCGCTCCAGATGTGAGTCTGTCATGAGATGAGCAGGGATAGAACAGAGGTCTACCAACATGGATATTTAAGGAAAGAGTGTGGGTGCAGGACACCTCCCAAATTAGCATTCTCAGCTCCAGAAGTGAGTGGTTTAAAGACCTTCTGATTCAAATACCAACAGGAGAACAGCACAAACAAGGGGGGGAAAAAAAGAACCAAATGTCTGCCTGGCTTTTGGGAACCATTATGCTTTGCCTCCTTCCCCCAAAGTTCTGTTCATCTCAAAGCAGGGTTCCTGCTCAAAACAAGCTCTGCAGCTCTCCAATGCTCCCTGCTCTTTGATTCTTCTTAGGGAAATAAACCACAAAAGAAGATTGAACTTTGGAAAGTTTTGGCTCTGATGTGAGACAATCTGCAGCCAGCACAGGGAGCAGCCTGGAGCACTCATGGCACTGCCAGGTCTCAGGTGGGAGTTGAGCCCCTTTGGATGAGAGCTGGTAGCTGCTCCTTCCTACTTCAGGGAGGAAACTGGTCCTAGGGAGTCAGCCTGCATGGCTGGGAGCAGGAGAGGCTCCAGGCTGACAGAGCAAACTGACCTCGTGTTCATCCATGCAGTCAAGGGGTAGAGGAGAAGAGCACCTGGGCTTAAGGCAGCTGTGTGCACTTACACACAAGGGGCTTGGTTGGAAGAGGCTTTTGAGATCATCGAGTCCAACCCTTAGCCCAGCACTGCCAGCTCACCACTGCCCCTCAGCACCACAACTACACAGTACTGAAACCTCTCCAGGGGTAGGGATTCAACCACTTCCCTTTGGAGCTTGTTCTACTCTGAGAACCCTTTCAGTGAAGATTTTTTTTCTGCTGTCCAGCCCCTGGTGCAACCTGAGGTTGTTTTCTCTCATCCTATCACTTGTGACTAGGGAGGAGAGATCAACCTCCACCTCGCTCCAACCTCCTTTCAGGGAGTTGAGGAGAGTGAGGAGATCTCCCCTCAGCCTCCATTTCTGCAGGCTGACCACCTCCAGTTCCCTTCAGCTGCTCCTCCCCAGCCCTGTTCTCCAGACCTCTCACCAGCTTTGGTGCCTTTCTCTGAACCCACTCCAGCCCCTCAATGTCCTTCTTAGAGCAAGGGGCACAAAACTGAACCCAGCAGAGGGGGATGCTCCCTGCCCCCAGGAATGCCAGAAAACACTTCTCCCCAAAACTTCTGGGAGCTATTCCTGTTTGAAGCAGTTGCTTACTCATGAGTCACCTCCTCATGTGGTGTAGGCAACCTACTCTAAGAAGCTAACTTGTACCCAGACCCTTTTTTAGTTCTCTCACCTCCTTTCAATCTGCCTAACAGTTTCCAAGAGCCAGACGTGTCCCTGTGCATGTGGGGAGGAGAAAGTTGTGGTTCCTATCAGCTTGGGGGGGTTTCTTGGTGGGTCTGGGGAGATGGAGACCATCCCTGTCTGGGGGTGTGAGCTCAGGAAGAGTTCAGCCTTCAGCAGGTGACTTGTTGAAGCTGTGATGTAGATTTGTTCAGATCAGCTTTGGCTCAAGGAGTCACCTCCTGAAAGGTCTGTAAAAGGGAGGAAGAGGAAAAGCTTCCTCTTTGAAGGGCTGCAGCTCCCAGTGTGGAAACTCAATTTGTTCCTCTAAGATAAGGAGAAAACTTAGACTTAACTGGGGAGAAGACAGTAGTGCAGGCAGCACAGCTTGCCATAGCTGAGAGCCTGAGGTGGAGTGCAGCACCAGAAGGATTATTTCCTTGCCAGGCAGATTCCATCTCACCCTACTCATTCCCTGAGCCAGCTGCAGAGCCCAAATCTCTGCATTGGCAGACATGGAGCTGTAGTCCTCACAACACTCCTAAACTAATAATCCTGGCAGAGGCAGAGAGTGCATTAGCTCATTCTTAGTTCCAGCAGCTCCCCAGAAGGCATTTACAACACACTCGAGATCTCTCCTACCNTTGGAAAGTTTTGGCTCTGATGTGAGACAATCTGCAGCCAGCACAGGGAGCAGCCTGGAGCACTCATGGCACTGCCAGGTCTCAGGTGGGAGTTGAGCCCCTTTGGATGAGAGCTGGTAGCTGCTCCTTCCTACTTCAGGGAGGAAACTGGTCCTAGGGAGTCAGCCTGCATGGCTGGGAGCAGGAGAGGCTCCAGGCTGACAGAGCAAACTGACCTCGTGTTCATCCATGCAGTCAAGGGGTAGAGGAGAAGAGCACCTGGGCTTAAGGCAGCTGTGTGCACTTACACACAAGGGGCTTGGTTGGAAGAGGCTTTTGAGATCATCGAGTCCAACCCTTAGCCCAGCACTGCCAGCTCACCACTGCCCCTCAGCACCACAACTACACAGTACTGAAACCTCTCCAGGGGTAGGGATTCAACCACTTCCCTTTGGAGCTTGTTCTACTCTGAGAACCCTTTCAGTGAAGATTTTTTTTCTGCTGTCCAGCCCCTGGTGCAACCTGAGGTTGTTTTCTCTCATCCTATCACTTGTGACTAGGGAGGAGAGATCAACCTCCACCTCGCTCCAACCTCCTTTCAGGGAGTTGAGGAGAGTGAGGAGATCTCCCCTCAGCCTCCATTTCTGCAGGCTGACCACCTCCAGTTCCCTTCAGCTGCTCCTCCCCAGCCCTGTTCTCCAGACCTCTCACCAGCTTTGGTGCCTTTCTCTGAACCCACTCCAGCCCCTCAATGTCCTTCTTAGAGCAAGGGGCACAAAACTGAACCCAGCAGAGGGGGATGCTCCCTGCCCCCAGGAATGCCAGAAAACACTTCTCCCCAAAACTTCTGGGAGCTATTCCTGTTTGAAGCAGTTGCTTACTCATGAGTCACCTCCTCATGTGGTGTAGGCAACCTACTCTAAGAAGCTAACTTGTACCCAGACCCTTTTTTAGTTCTCTCACCTCCTTTCAATCTGCCTAACAGTTTCCAAGAGCCAGACGTGTCCCTGTGCATGTGGGGAGGAGAAAGTTGTGGTTCCTATCAGCTTGGGGGGGTTTCTTGGTGGGTCTGGGGAGATGGAGACCATCCCTGTCTGGGGGTGTGAGCTCAGGAAGAGTTCAGCCTTCAGCAGGTGACTTGTTGAAGCTGTGATGTAGATTTGTTCAGATCAGCTTTGGCTCAAGGAGTCACCTCCTGAAAGGTCTGTAAAAGGGAGGAAGAGGAAAAGCTTCCTCTTTGAAGGGCTGCAGCTCCCAGTGTGGAAACTCAATTTGTTCCTCTAAGATAAGGAGAAAACTTAGACTTAACTGGGGAGAAGACAGTAGTGCAGGCAGCACAGCTTGCCATAGCTGAGAGCCTGAGGTGGAGTGCAGCACCAGAAGGATTATTTCCTTGCCAGGCAGATTCCATCTCACCCTACTCATTCCCTGAGCCAGCTGCAGAGCCCAAATCTCTGCATTGGCAGACATGGAGCTGTAGTCCTCACAACACTCCTAAACTAATAATCCTGGCAGAGGCAGAGAGTGCATTAGCTCATTCTTAGTTCCAGCAGCTCCCCAGAAGGCATTTACAACACACTCGAGATCTCTCCTACCAGCTCCTGCCACAGCCACACTGCCCAGGAGTGCCTGCAGGGACAGCTCCAAGTCAGGAATTAGACCTATACCTTACATCCCAGGCAGGCTATTACTGACTTNACTCCTAAACTAATAATCCTGGCAGAGGCAGAGAGTGCATTAGCTCATTCTTAGTTCCAGCAGCTCCCCAGAAGGCATTTACAACACACTCGAGATCTCTCCTACCAGCTCCTGCCACAGCCACACTGCCCAGGAGTGCCTGCAGGGACAGCTCCAAGTCAGGAATTAGACCTATACCTTACATCCCAGGCAGGCTATTACTGACTTAAAGCTGGCTTTGCTGTGCTTCAATCCATGAAGAGAGTCCAAAACAAAATTCATTCTACAACTCCTGTGGACAAACCCCTGAGTAGAGTCCAAAAAAAAGCCCCAGCCTGGGAGTCCTGTGATCAAGCCAAGTGTCCAAGGAACAATCTGATCTCAGAGTACCAGGTGTGTTTGCTATCCCTGAGCTCTACAAGCTCTTCTTTGAGCCCCAGATCCTCTCAACTTTCCCTGGACATAGAGTTAATGTGATCTAGCATCCAAAAAGTGCCTTGCTTACAATCAGCCAGGTCAGAAAAAAGCAACCCTTTAAGAGTGGCATGAGCTGAGAGGAAGGAAAATGTATGGTCAGAGGACAGAAAGTGGCACTTGGTTCTCCCTAGCATGAAGTTAAAGGCTGCACACTCCAGAGGCTGAGGAGCAGCACTCCTGGCTTTGTTTTCCAGCCACCAGGTAGCATGTCTGGAGCTGAACCCAGTGCTGAGCTCAAGCTTCCTGCTTAACAGCAGTGCTGCAGGGGGGAGCTGTGTTTGCTCCTTGCAGAGATGCAGGCTGCAGATGCTCAGGCCGGGGAGCATCTCTGCTGCCAGCCAGGCCAAGGCCATGCATGGAGAGCAGCATGGGCATTGGTCAGCCCTTTTCCTCAGCATTCCTTAGAGGGCAGCTGCTGTGCCCAGTTTGGGGCCACCTGGTACAAGGAAGATGTTCATCAAATCTGGCAGGTTTGCTGGAGGCTCCCCAAGATGAGCAGGGGCTGGAGCACTTGACCTGCAGGGAAGAGGATAAGGGACTTGGACCTGTCTGACCTGGAAAAGGGAAAGCTCTGGGAGACCTTAGAGAGCACAGGGTCAGGCTGCCCAGAGAGCTTATGGAGAGATTCCAAACCTGCCTGGTAATTGTGCTCCTGGGCAAGCTGCTGTGGGTGCCCTGCTTTAGCAGGGGGGCTGGACTGAGTGATGTCCAGAGGTCCCTTCCACTCCCCACCACGATGGGATTCTGTGATTTGATGTGACCCAAGCAGGACCTTCTGGTGCCCATAAGAAGGTCACCAGGAAGACAGAGCCCATAGAATCATCACAGCATCAGTCGGGGCTGGAAGGGACCACAAGGAGCAGCCAGTCCCAGCCCCCCTGCCATGCCCAGGGACACCTCACACTAGCTCAGGCTGGCCACAGCCTCATCCAGCCTGGCCTTAAATCCCTCCAGGCATGAGGCTTCCACCACCTCCCTGGCCAACCCCTGCCAGGCTCTCACCACCCTCATGCTCAACAACTTCTTGCTAATCCCCAGTCTGACGCTCCCCATTTCCAGCTTGGTTCCATGCCCCCCAGCCCTATCACTACCTGACGGCCTAAAAAAGTCCCTTCCCAGCTTTCTTGTAGCCCCCTTCAGATCCTGCAAGGCCACAGTATGGCCCCTTGTGACCCTCCCCATGCTGGGATTCATCTGAATTCTTCTCTCTTTTATTTTTTGCCCTGAAATGTACTTTGTTTAATTCACCACAAAGAAGAGAAGACAGCACAGCTCCCTTTTCCTTCCTGCCTTAAAGGTTCCTGTTGCCATCCCTTCACAGCACCTGGGAGCAAGCTATTACCTCTATGGGCTGAAGATGCTGGCTTCAGCTTGGCAGTCCCTGAGCAGTGATGCAGGTCAGGCAACCTT
Organism: Ramphastos sulfuratus; assembly: GCA_013399055.1. Classification (NCBI taxonomy): domain Eukaryota; kingdom Metazoa; phylum Chordata; class Aves; order Piciformes; family Ramphastidae; genus Ramphastos; species Ramphastos sulfuratus. Next base: position 3,395 of record WBNM01036507.1, on the reverse strand, counting down.
TTGTTTATTTATTTGACTGCCTCAGCTCCTGAGCCTGCATCCTGCCCACTGCTCTGACAGTCTCCTTAATGACTGTAATGCTCTGGCAGGTCCTCCTTAAAACATGTTGTAGCTGGTCCAGGCTGATGTTGATTGCTACCTGTAGAGGACTTTGTCAGCACATTGCTCCCCCTTTATGCCGATTGGGTAGCCCCCTTTGGAAGGGCTCTGCCCAGTCTGGAGCTGTGCTAAGCAGCTGGGCAGATCCTGTGCCAGCAATCAGCCCTCTGAGCCTTGGCTTTCTCAGGTAGCTTTTGATCCACTGAGTCATACCTCACTGAGTACCTTATTGCTTCCCCCCTCTGAAGGCAGCACCACAGCAGCTTGCCCCTCCTCAGGGTGAATATCTATGAGGGAAGCCTCAGTTTGACTGAGCTCCATAAAATCACAGAACTGGTGAGGTCAGAAGAGATCTTTGGGATCATCAAGTCCAACCCCCTGGCCTAGAGCTCACAACCCCACCAGCAGAGTTTCTCTCATTTTAAACACTTAACCCAAAAGTTTCAATCTGCTGGCTGGAAGGATTCAGAAGGATGCCCAAATCCTTTAAGTTCATTTGAAAATGCCCATTTCAAGGTCTGGAGACAAAGCCTAGGAAAAAGAACATCTGCTATGGAAGGAAGGAGGAAACTTGGACAGAGATTTAGTCTTACCTCACAGCAAACCCTGAGTGAAACAGAATTTTTGGCTAAGTACTGGGATTAAAGTGTCTGCTTCCACTTGCTGCCTGTGGGACAGCCTTTAGGAGCAGCCTGAGCCATGGAAGTGCTTTGATGGAGCTGCCTGTAACCTCCCTGGAAATAAAAGCTGTGAAGAAAGAGGATCACAGAGTCACCGAGCTTGGAGAGGATCTCTGGAGGTCTTTAGTCCAATCTCTTGCTCAGAGCAGGCTCAGCTATGAGATTAGACCACAGGGCTCAGGACTGCAGCCAGTTGGCTCTCACAGACCTCCAAGCTTAGAGGTTGCATGAGCCCCCAGACTGCCTCTTCTACTGCTGGGCTGTCCTCAGGGTGCAGAAGCTTTTGCTTGTGTCTAGTCTAAACCCCTCTTATTTAAATGTGTGCTCACTGCCATTGCTGCTCCTGCCACACACTGCTGTGAGCAGCCTGGCTCTGTCCTGCTGGTGACCACCTTCTGGGCACCTTCTGCTTTGGTCTTAGGAGGAATTTCTTTGCAGAAAGATCTTTGGTTCTTAGGAAGAAATTGGTCTGTACTGTGGATACCTCCTCCCTAGAGGTGTTGGGCATGGAACTGTTGGAGCCAGTGCAGAGGAGGTCACCAAGATGCTGAGAGGGCTGCAGCAGCTCTGCTGTGAGGACAGGCTGAGAGAGTTGGGGCTCTGCAGCCTGGAGAGGAGAAGGCTTCCAGGAGAGCTTGGAGTGGCCTTGCAGGATCTGAAGGGGGCTCCAGGAAGGCTGGGGAGGGACTATTGACAAGG
>WBNM01036505.1:0-34071 GCA_013399055.1 Ramphastos sulfuratus | reverse complement strand
CTCCTCAGGCAGTGCTGCAGTCAGTTCGTTTCTGTCATTTGGCAGAGCTATTTTTATTAACCTGTCCTGAAGTCCTTCCAGTGGATAATGCCTGTTGTAAATGGCTCTTCTGAGTATAAATGTCTGTTTTGAATACTTAGCAGGAAATCTGGGTACTGTAAAAGAAAGCTTTAAAACATTGCTGACCCTTGTGTTTAAAATACACAATGAGTGCTGGTGAACATAAACCATTCAGCATGGAATAAGAAATGTCTTTGGATCAAGTTTTCTGTAAGGATGTAAGCAATCACCTTGAAAAATTTGGGTTTCTTTTCTTAGCTAAAACCTGGATTTTTCTGTGAGTAAAAATCTGGCCTGTTTTGTCACTGAAATTTAGGAAAATCATATTTGGCAGCTAAAGGAGGTGAAGACTTCTTGTTTTAAAGCACTGTTTAAATTTATTTATAACCTTGCCAGTCAATTCTAGTGTTTGATTTATTAAAGTTTCCAACTGTTTTGTAAGCTTTCTTTTAAATTTCAAATTACAGGTCCAGGACTAGCTTTGGCAAGACTTCTTTCAGGTGAGTGACTTCTGGGCAGGTTATATCATCTAATAATCAGAGAAAGGTTTGGGTTGGGAGAGACCTCCAAAAGTCATCTAGTCCAAGCCCCTGCAGTCAGCAGGGACATCCTCCACTAGATGAGGTTGCTCAGAGCCTTGTCCAGCCTGACCATGATTATCTCCAGGGATTGGGCCTCAACCACCTCCCTGGGCAACCTGTTGCAGTGTTCCAGCACCCTCATAGTGCAGAATTTGTTCCTAAGGTCCAATCTAAATCTCCTTTTCTCTTACTTCAAACCATTGACTCTCATTCTATCACTGCAGGCCTTTGGAAGCAGTCCCTCTGCAGCCTTCTTGTAGCCCCCTCTGGATACTGGTTTCCTCAGAGCCTTTTATTCTCCAGGCTTGGAACAATCCTGGCTCACTCAGCCTGTCCTCGTAGCAGAGGTGCTCCAGATCATTTTTGGTGGCCCTCCTTTGGACCCTGTCTATCAGGTCCATGTCCTTCCTGTGATGAGGGCTCCAGAGCTGGATGCAGTTGGTACTGGGTTTTTTTTGGCCTTCACTCAACAGTTTTATCTTGGCTTATATGTTAAGCTTGTAGAACTGATACATAGAAAACTGCAATCAGGTTCAAGCTTTCCTTTTTTTCATAAACCTAAGGATTTTCTTGCTCCCTGTGGCCAGTTTATAGCTCTTAATAAACCAATCCTGGAGAGAACAGGTGAGCTGTTAGCTATTAATTTTTGTTGTTTCTGAAGGACAAACCTCAGCTAAGGTCAACCAGCAGATTTGCTTGGGTTTTAGCATAGAAAGACAACATCGTTGTGGAGGTGCAGTCAGGACAGCTGACTTCTGCTGACAGGCTCCTCTCAGCTGTAGCCTTTGGCAAGCTGGAGTTTCTTGTATCCACTGGCAGAAGGTTGCAGGGGTTGGCAAGGGTTAACATCGTGGAAGTGCTTTGAGATGAAGTGAAAAGGCTGCATAATGACACCTTGCTGCTGGAGGTGTTTTCCAATTCTCACTCTGCTTGAATTTCAGGATGGTCTCTAAGTTTATGTTACCTGTAGTGCCAAAAGTACAATTGCTGCTGTTACCAGTGCTTTTTCCTGCCTCCCTTCTTCCCAGCAAACCCCAGATGAATTGAATGGCTCTAAAATGAGATTTCAGCCTATTGAATTCTGTGCTGTTACATAGCAAAGATTCATAAAATCCACATCTGATACTCAAAAGAAAAAGAAGCCTTTTCTGTGAGAGTTCCATGTGTGGATCATAGCAGTGCTGATGTGACTTGTCACCATCCTGCCCGAGTGCTGGGGGTGGCTGCATTTCCATCTTTACTCTTCCAGGTAGTTGTTGATGCTGTTAGCTAATGTTGTATGAGTGCCTCTGCTCCAGCAGCTGCTTGCTTGTAGCTGAACTGGAGCCATTACAGATTTTCTAACGCTATTGCAAACACAAAATGTTTCTGCTTTAGTAGCAGCTGGTGGAAAATGAGTGTTTTCAGTGCTGCTAGATGCTGAGAGTTTGACATCATTTCTTCCTCCTCTTTCCTTGCTGTGAGTTACCATCACTAGCTAGGAAGAGTGTGGCTTGAGAGCAGCCCTGAGGGACTTGGAGGTGCTGGTGGATGAGAAGCTCAGCGTAAGCCAGCAGTGTGCACTGGAAGCCCAAAGAGCCAAGCAGCGCCTGGGCTGCAGGAGGGCAAGAGAGGGGATTCTGCCCCTGCGCCGCTCTGAGACCTCACCTGGGGCACTGTGTCCAGTTCTGGAGACAGTACAGGAAGGATCTGGAGGTGCTGGAACGTGTCCAGAGAAGGGCCATGAGGATGATCAGAGAGCTGGAGCTGTTCTGCTGTGGAGACTGAGAGAGTTGAGGGTGCTCGGTCTGAAGAGAAGGCTCCAAGGAGACCTTATTGTGGCTTTCCAGTATCTGAAAAGGGGCTACAAGAAAGCTGCTGAGGGACTTTTTAGGATGTCAGGTAGGGATAGGACTGGGGGAAATGAAGCAAAACTAGAAGTGGGGAGATTTCAGATCAGATGTTAGGAAGAAGTTCTTCACCATGAAGCTGGTAAGACAGTGGCACAGGTTGCCTAGGGAGGTGGTGGAGGCTGCATTTCTGGAAGTTTTTAAGGCCAGGCTGGATGTGGCTCTGGGCAGCCTGCTCTAGTGTGAGGTGTCTCTGCCTATGGCAGGGGAGCTGTTACCGAATGATCCTTGAGGTCCCTTCCAACCCTGACAATTCTGCGATATCTGGCTTGGGGTACAGAAGTGATGTTTTGGAGACTTTGCTGTTCTTTGGAGCAGCTGGAAATCTTGTCTGGGTGTAAAGGAAGTTTTTATTTAGCATGTTCCTAGAAAGTACAAAGTCTTGAGAGTCTGTTGAGTAATTCCTTGCATTTCAGGGAAGATGGATGGTTACTTTGTGTTGTGCTCTTGTTTGCTAGTGCTCATATGTCTTCCTGTTCTGCTGCTGGCAGCATGACCTGTGTTTTCTGCAGGAAAGGATAAGCTTGAAATGTTTTCATTTTTAGCTGTTTTGATTTTAAAAATAGGCCTCATTGGGTTGTGGAGACAAGCACCTGTCCCATGCATCCTTGCCATTCCCAGATGTCTCTGTTCCTTGGCTGAGTGTCTCCTGGACTCACTGGGTTTCTGTCTGCTTCTCTGTATGTGTTTTACCTCTGAAGGCAACTGCCCTGGCTAGCTGCTGTGCTCTGCAGTAGGAGGCTTGAGCTTGGGGTTCTGTGGGGCATGGGGGGAGGCAGGGGGGTGGTGCCAGCAGGCAGCCTTTGCAGCTGTCTTGTACAGGTGCCAGCCTGCTGCTCTGTGCCTAGTGGGGTCTTTGTGGTTCTTTTGGGAATGGATATCCACAGTCTGAAGTATCGGTCCTCAAGGAGCCCATTGGGTATGTCAGAGTCATCTTGAGCGCAAGTGAGAGAGGCAGCTACGTTTCCTCAGATGATTGCATCTTGTTCTCTTCATGCTGACCCACAACAGGCAGCACTGAGAAGCCAGAGAGTTGAGCTGAAACTCTTCCAGGAGCTGCACAATGATTTAGGGAGCTTGTTGACTTGTGGGGGTATGAGCTCTGGGTTAGGATGGCTCAGGAGATGTTCACAGAATTCACAGAATGGTTTGGATTGGAAGGAACCTCAAAGATCGTCTAATTCCAACCCTCTGCCATGGGCAGCAACACCTCCCACCAGCCCAGGTTGCTCAAGGCCTCATCCAACTTGGCTTTAGACCCCTCCAGGGAGGGGGCAGCCACAGCCTCCCTGGACAGCCTGTTCTAGTGTCTCCCCACCATCGTGTTAAAGAATTTCTTCCAAATTTCCAGTCTGAATCTGCTCCTCAAGCTTGAATCCATTCCCTCTCATCCTATCACTGCAAGCCCTTGTAAAAAGTCCCTGCCTTGGCAGTGTTTGCAGAACAAGGACATGTTAATTCTGCAGTATTTTAGTTAGTGTCACTCTTCCCTCTCTGCAGTAGAATTGCACAGCAGTTCCTGTTCCTTGCCCTGAAATAATTAGTGCATTAGATAGAGCCTGGTTTCCACTGGGAACAACTCTTCAGCTGTTTTGAGTGGAGTTTTAATAGGAATGTTTTTTTTTTGACTCTTCCATGTATCCACATTCTTCTGAGAGGAGTGCCTGTGCTACAGGAAGTAATGACATTACAGCATGGAACTGGCATTTTTTTAATGCCTCTAATGCTGGGCTGGAGTCATCCTTTCATCTGCAGCAGTCATGTGTAATTGTACATAGAACAGCAATGGCATGTGTGAAACCAGAGAGACAGGAGGGCTCCTTGCAGCCTTTCCCGTGCGCAGGTTGGCATCCTGCTGGATGCTGCCAGCCAAAGCAGGCTCTGTGCCTGCCTCCCATCAAAGTCAAGCAGTTTAAAAAACAAAGTACAGTATTTTGAATTGAATTTTGCCCTAAATGCAGGTGTATGCAATGGAAATCTGAAGCTGGGCTGAGGATGGGCTTTCACAGATTCATTCATAGACAATGAGGGGCAGTGGTTTGAGACGAGAGCAGAGTAGGTTTAGATTGGATGTTAGGAGCAAGTTCTGCACCATGAGGATGCTGGAACACTGTGACAGGTTGCCCAAGGAGGTGGTCGAGGCCTCGTTCCTGGAGATATTCAAAGTCAAGCTTGACAAGGCTATGACCAACTTGACCCAGTGGAGGACCTCAAAGTTCATCCAGTTCCAACACCCTGCCATGGTCAGGGACACCTTCCACCAGCCCAGGATGCTCAAGGCCTCATCCAGCCTGCCCTTGAACAACACCTCCAGGGAGAGGACATCCATGACCATCCTGGACAACCTGTTCCAGTGTCTCCCCACCCTCACTGTCAAGAATTTCATCCTAATCTCCAGTCTAATTCTGGTAGCTATGTTATGGTTGGACTCAACACTCTTAAAGGTCTTTTCCAAGCTTAATGATTCTATGATTCATGTGTTAGAGTACCTACCACAGGCTCAAGTGTAAATTCCATACCTGAAACTGTGATATGGCTTTCTAAGAACCCTCCAGCTGCTTGCTGGTGTCACGCAAAAGAGGCCAAAGAGGCTGCAATGATTTCTGAAGAGTTGATGCTTTTCTGTCACCTTGACATTGGAACAATTTTAATTTCAGCTCAAGGTTTCATTTGCTTTCTGTAATTTATAATTATAGTTCAATTTTTCTCTTCTGCTACATTGGGCAAGTGAAACTGCAGTTTTTATTGCCCTTTTTGCTCTTTGGGTTAAATAAATTACTTCACTTTTTGTTCTGTGTGGGGAGGAGAGATCATTATGACCTAAGCTGATAGATTTTTTTTTTTTCTTTAAAAAAGAAACAAAAAACATTTCTCAGTCTCTCTTAGCTCTTTGGCTGGAGTGAAGCTCTCAATGGGTGAAAGGGCCTTTGTAAGCCTTGTAAGGTCTGCTGCTGCCATGAGCAGTCTGGCAGGTCTGCGTGAGTTCTTAGCCACTTGGTGACCTGAATGCTTGCTCTGAGTAGGTGGTTGCTAAGAGGATGTGCCTGCTTTTCTTTTTCTAGATGAGCAGCTCTGTGATGAGAAACCAGTACTGGGACTGGATTTTAGTCTGACACTGAATTAGCAGCCTATTATCAATATCCTACAGCAATTACTAGGTGTATGAGTGCAGCTTTTATTGCAAGTGCATGATGACTGTGTTTATTATACCTGCTCATGTGGTCTGAACGCTTGGATGTGACCTCTGTCTTGCCTTAGTGTAGAATTCTGTTTCACTTAGGTAACAGCTGCAATTGCAGCTCTCTTCTTGGGTTATAAACTGAGAGAGAGAATACATACTTCGATTTAAAATTCTTTCAGTGATTTCTCCCTGTTTTCCTTCTTTAAGAATCAGGGATGAGTGTGGTTTACTTCAAACCACTTTTTCTTCTTTAAAGGTGCTCGTTCTCTAGACAGAGTTTACCTGAAATTGTTGTAACTGAGAATAAAACATCCTGAACTGTTCAGAATTTTTCAACAGGAGCTAGCACTGGTCTCTGGCAGCCCAGAGGCAGCTGTGTGCTGGCTGCAGCCAGAGCAGGGAGAGCAGCAGCAAGGGGAGGGGATTCTGGCCCTCTCTCTGCTCAGACCATACCTGCAGCACTGCCTCCAGTGCTGGGGAACCCAGCAGCTCCAGGTCCTTCTTGTGCTGGAGAGGGTCCAGAGGAGGCCATGAAGATGATCAGAGGGCTGGATGGGGCCAGGCTGGGAGAGTTGGGGCTGTTGAGCCTGAAGAAGAGAAGGCTCCAGGGAGACCTTAGAGCAGCCTTCCCGTGGCTGAAGGGGCTCCAGGAGAGCTGGGGAGAGACTTCTGACAAGAGCTAGGAGTTATAGGATGAAGGGCAGTGGATTGAAGCTGGAGGAGGGGAAATTTACATGAGATACTAGAAAGACATTCTTTAGAGTGAAGGTGATGAGACACTGGCACAGGTTGCCCAGGGAGGCTGTGACTGCCCCTCTCTGGAGGTGTTCAAGGCCAGGCTGGATGAGGACTTGAACAAGCTGAGCTGGTGGGAGGTGCCCCTGCCTGTGACAGGGGGATTGTAACTGGATGATCTTTAAGGTCCCTTCCAACCTAAACCATTTTATGAACTCTATGAAAATTATTGCAGGAAAAATTGAGAGTCACAATCCAGGAGGGACATGAATGGTGATGGTCTTGTGCAAACAAGCCTGTGGATGCTAATGGTAACCTGCAGAACTGCTAGCTGGAAACAAGCTTAGAACTGTTCACTTGTACAGACAGATTTTTATTTTTTTTTCTTCCCCCTGCAAAAGGCTTTGAGGGACAAAAATGAAACTGAATTACTAGGTTCTAGCATTTGATAGATGGGGCTGTTGTTAAAAAGTGTTGACAAAAAAATGGTGCTTTTTATAATGCTAATTAGGTCTGATAATATAATGGTGGCAAGTAGGCAGTACTCTTGCAGAAGCAGGAGCTCCATGTTTGCGGATATTGGCAGTTTCTTGAAAAGGATCTGTTCATCTAGAGAAATCCTGCAGAAGAGCTCAAGCTGGGAAGTGAAAATATGTTCATGGATACAGAAATTGTTTTACAAACAGTTCTGTGGAGTGGCTCTAAATTGGGGTGGGGGTTTGTGCAGGTCTCATGGGGGCTGGCATACCTTGTGACTGGAAGAGGAATAGGATTCTGGATTTATTGTATCATTTAACACTTAGCTAGCTTAACCTATTTCTGTTGAACTTTGGTTCTGAGGAAAGGGAAGAAGTAGTCCTCAGTGCCTTACAAGGAGTAAATGGGTTATGCTGTGGTGAGAGCTGCTTACATGGAACGTGGCTGAGAGAATTCCTAAGGCTCTGGAAAGCAACTCCTGTGACTGTTAAAACCACAAACATGGAAGTGATCTGAAACAAAGCCATTTTTAACAGGTGGTGGTGGCCATTTCAGTGATGTGTTACCATGACAGAGCATTAATGTCTGCAGAGGCTGGCAAGGCTGAGTGACCCTCCCAACAAAGCACAACTTTCTTCTTTCCTAGAGCTCCGCTGCACCCCAGGGCAGTTTGCCTGTCGGAGTGGTACCATCCAGTGCATCCCTTCCAATTGGCAGTGTGATGGGTGGCCCACCTGTGAGGATGAGAGTGATGAAGTTGACTGTCCAGGTAAGTAAAGCTGAGAAGACTGCTCATCCCAGAGACACAGATTGCACTGGGTTGGAAGGGACCCTCCGAGGGCATCTTGTCCCTGCTGCCTGCAGAGGGTTGGACACCTCCAACTGCAGCAGGCTGCACAGGACCACACTGAGGCTGATCTTGAATGTCTCCAGGGGTGGGACCTCAAACACATCCCTTGTCAGCTTGTTCCAGCATTTCATCACCCTCGTTGTGCAGAACTTCCTCCTGATGTCCAACCTAAACCTCCCCTGGTCTAGTTTCAAACCATTGCCCCCTTGCCTTATCACTGCAAGAACTTCTAAACAGTCCCTCCCCAGCCTTCTTGTAGCCCCTGTTAGGAAGGCTGCACTTATGTCTTCGCAGAGCCTTCTCTTGTCCAGGCTGAATAACCCTAGCTCCCTCAGCTTGTCCTCATAACAGAGGTGTTCCAGCACCCTGACTGTTTCTGTGGCCCTCCTCTGGACCCTCTCCATCAGGTCCATGTCCTTCCTGTATTAGANCTGCAGTCAGCAGGGACATCCTCAGCTAGATCAGGCTGCCCAGAGCCCTGTCAAGCCTCACTTTCAATATCTCCAGGGATGGAGCCCCAACCACCTCCCTGGGCAACCTGTTCCAATGTTCCACCACTCTTATGGTAAAGAGGGCTCCAGAGCTGGACACAGTGCTCCAGGTGCAGTCTTACCAGAGCAGAGTAAGCAGAGAACTGGAGTTACCAAGAATTATTTGGTATATGGCTAAGAAGAGAATGTTATACAAGTAATATTTCTCAATAGATAGCTCTGCTTTTATTTTAGGGGGATAGGTCTTACTGAACTGTCTGGACTGACACAGTGAGAAGAACTTCTAAGGTTGGCAGTGAAAGGAGACCTGTGGGGGAGACTTGATTCATGGCCACGGCTGTATGCTGGAAGAGAGCAACATGCATAAAGAATAGCAGAGGGGAAAATGATGGGCAGCATGGGGGAGGGAAGGATTGCACTTGATGAGAAGGGTAATTGGCTAAGTAATTGGTGAAAAGGCTGTGCTCAGTAAGAGCCAGCAAGCTGGGTGTGGTGCTTAGGAAAGAAGGTGAGATATTTGCACAGTAATGCAAGGAGTGTAGCCAGCAAACCAGAGGAACAAGAACTACTGGTGCGGGTGTAAAATCCCTATTATACCTGTAATAAAAAATTGGTGGGATAGCTTTGTGACCTGAAGTGGGTGTTGAAGGGCTTGTGTTGTTGAGAATTGTCAAGAATGAGGACAGGTTGATGTGTCAGTGTGTATGGGAATGATGTGCTGGAGTCTGAAAAGGAATAGCATGGATGAAAGTAAATTTGAGGCTGGGGTAAGTTCAGAAGAAATTTGGTTTCTTGTGCTTTATCAAAAGCAGTGTGCCCAGCAAAGGTGATTCTGCCACTCTGCTCTGCTGGGGTGAGACCTCTCCTGGAGCACTGCATCCAGCTCTGGTGCTCTCAACATGGGAGGGACATGGACCTGATAGAGTGGGTCCAAAAGAAGGCCACAAACATGACTGAAGGTTTGGAGCAGCTCAGCTGCAAGGGCAGGCTGAGGCAGCTGGGATTGTTCAGCCTGGAGAAGAGAAGGCTCCAAAGAGACCTTAGAGCTGCCTTCCAGTACCTGGAGGGGGCTACAAGAAGGCTGTAGAGGAACTGTTCCCAAAGGCCTGCAGGGACAGGACAAGGGCAGTGGTTTGAAATGAGAGCAGAGCAGATTGAGATTGGATGTGAGGAACAAATTCTGTGCCATGAGGGTGGTAGAACACTGGCACAGGTCACCCAGGGAGGTTGTTGAGGACCCATCCCTGGAGATACTCAAGATCAGGCTGGACAAGGCTCCGAGCAACTTGATCTAGTGGAGGGTACCCCTGCTGCCTGCAGGGGGGTTGGACTGGGTGACCTTTCAAGGGCCTTTCCAACCCCATTCTGTGATTCTGTGCTGGTGAAAGCAACACACAGGAGAGGCTAAGTCCTGGCCTGCTGGTTGGGGAGCTAATGCTACTAATAATAGTAGCAGAGACTAACACTGAAGAATGATTACTTTCTTCTTTGGTCACTGAATTAACAAGAAATGATGCAGCTTTAAATTTAGAAAATGCCTTTGGATTTAGATGAGCAATCATGAGATGATTCAGCTAAACTTAAATACATTTTAATTAAGATTCTTAATTTCAGTAAAGCCAGACTGGTCACTAAAAGAACTAGTTAGTGAAGCCATCTGGACTTGTGAAACTTAGAGAATTAAAATAGCTTTAATTTAAAAGGTATGAAAAGAAAGCTTGCCAGGAGGGGCCTGAATCTAGCTGGGAAACCTTTTGCATTTCAGCCTTTGAGCTCCTAATGGCACACTCCAATGTGGAAAAGATCAGTGGCAGTGAACTGGGATTTTGTGGAGGTGATGAATGTGTGTTTGAACATAGTCATGTTGGTGCTCCCAAAGGTTTAAGACAAAACCATTGTGAGTTAGTTGGCACTGTTGCTTTTTTTAGGGCTGACCTCATTCATTTTAATAAGAAAGCTCCTATTAAAAGCAGAGAATCATCAATTAAGAAATTAGTTTGATACTTGCTTCTTGTCTGAAGTACAAGGAACATCCCAAACCTTAGGACTCTTTCATTAAAATGATTTCTTCTGACATTTTTTTTCAGAACACAGATAAGACATTAGTTCATTGACAGCCTAAATGAGTGTGTGATTGAGAAGTTCCCCAGGAGCCAGCAGTGCCTTCCTGCAGCCCAGCAGGCAGCTATGTTCTGGGCTGCAGCCACAGCAAGGCAGGAGAGGGGATTGTGCCCCTTGGCTCTACTCTGCTCAGACCTCACCTCCAATGTTGCCTACAGAGCTGCTGGAGTGAGGCCAGAGTAGGCCACAAAGATGATGCAAGGGCTGGAGCACCTGTACTGCGAGCACAGGCTGAGGGAGCTGGGGATGTGCAGCCTGCAGAGGAGAAGGCTCCAGGGGGACCTCAGAGCTGCCTGCCAAGAGCTGAAGGGATCCTGCAGGAAGGCTGCAGAGGAACTTTTGCTGAGGGTGCCTGAGCCAGGCCAAGGGGGAATGGTTTGAAGCTGAGGCAGAGCAGGGTTAGAGTGGAGCTGAGGAAGAAGTTCTTCAGTGTGAGGCTGCTGAGACTCTGGCATGGGTTGCCCAGGGAGGCTGTGGCTGCCTCCTGCCTGAGGGCATTCAAAGCCAGGTTGGATGAGGCCTTGGGGGACCCAAGTCTAACTGAGAGACATCCCTGCCTGTGGCAGAAGGGTTAGAGTAGATGATCTCTGCTGGAATGCCTGGTTTTACTAGCCAATATAGGCAGTTACTGTAGCTGGGTTTATTCTTCCTGTCTCTCTCTTCAGAATGACCATTTTCCTTTAAAACATGGAATCCCTTTCAGTTCCATACTAGTGGAGTGTAAAGTGCTATTCCTTCTGCCCTTCCCACTGGGCACAGCAGTGGTAGTGGCATCTGCAGCAGTTATTACCCTGAAGTCATCTCTCTGGTAGACTAAAAGTGTTGGCTGCTTGCACTTGTGAGTGTGCTAGAAATTGCTGGGAGGGTTTTATGTAGCCTGTGTTTTCAGCTCTTTTCTACTGTGAGGCAGTGGAGACTCCTGGAATTTGTGTACTGTTCCATATCAGCAGTAATTGATCCTAAAAATAGGTTATCCTGAAGTGGTGTATTCTGTGAAATGGTAGAAACAGGCATTCAAACAGGGACTTCCACAACTGGGAATTTGTTATTTCTGCTGCTTCCATTTTTATACAAGCAGTCAAAGTAGGAACATTGAATCTTTGTAAAGGTTCTGTGTTTGACCCCCTGAGAAGGAAGGGGTCTGCAGTTTGCCTTTTGCTGCTCATTGCATTTCCAGCTTTCCTTCCACTAGAACATCAGATCAGCTTCTCCAGATACCTGACTTTGTAGGCCTTCTGGTCAAAAATCCATTTTCAGCAGCGTGAGTGAAGCAAGGCTTGGTGTAACTCTTGCTGGTCACCTGTGTTTTATCCCTTTGCTACAGGCTTGATGTGTGTTTTTGTTACATGTGAGCAGAATAAGGATGTCTTTAGTTCCAGTGCCTTTTAATGAAGTGAGTTTAACAGCTTGCAGTTATATTGTGCCCGCCCGCTGTTGGTTCCTCTCCCTGCCTGCTACTGGTTCCTCTCCCTGCCCGCTGCAAAACAAGAACACTGGAAAGTTTCAGTGAGCTGATTTCTTAGGTGTGTTTCCTCCCGGGAACCTGAGTCCACAATGGGCACTTGAGCATCAGGCCATCCTGGCAGTCCTCCTGCCCCAGGACCATGTGGAGGCAGTGACTGGCATTGGTATGAGCTGCCCAGCTCATGCCAGTTCCATGGCAAACTGTTTCAGTGTGGTTTTAAGTTTAGATTAGGAACCTGACGTCGTACAGAAACCATCTCGCTAGGAACCTCACTGTAAATGAGCTGATCTTGAGCAATGTCATCTCATGTGCAGTTCTTAAACACTTCCCTAGAAACTATGAGGGAGCAATGTGTAGAGTTGGAGGTGTGTGGCGGTTTGAGATGGATTTCTACCTCAGATGTAAAAAAAATTAGGAACAGAGAAACTTAGAAGTGGAAGAGGAGGCTCTGTGTGGAGAGGTGAATATTCCAGGGATAGGCCATAAAATGACAACAATGCATTAAGTTAATATAATTCCATTGGAACATCAAAAGTTTTATGTCTGGAAGTACAGCTTGTATCTGCTTCTTTTGCTGCTTCTGCTGCAACTGCTGCTGTCTTCCCCTGCCACTGTTTTGGCTGCTGTGCCTTCTACTTCACTGCCACTTATCCCCATCCCCATCTTCTCCAAGGTGGCTATATTCTGTAATATTTTATTCTGTCTATACTATTTAGTTTAAACTGTAAAAATACAATTCCTTTTTTTTTTTTACTTTCCAAATTCTGAGTTGTAGTGAATTTATGCTCGCTCTGGGGCAGGTTTATAATAAGTTATTGGAGGAGGGATCCACTCTAATCCATCCCAAGGTGGCTTGCCCCAGCACGTGCACACTAAATCATCCCAGAGTATGCAGAGTCTCCTTTGTGGAGCCTGCTGAAGGTACTGCCAGTTAAGTGCTAAAGCAGCAGCTGCAGCACTGCACTTTGTAGTGCCAAGGAGCAGCTTCATGTCCAGTTTTGCCAAGGATATTCTGTGTGGCTGAAGTGGCTGTTGACATTTGTGTGCTTTGTAGCACCTCTTCTTCTTCAGAGTGAGATAATAGTGACAAAAACCTCTGATCCACAACTTTTCTGAGCTGAACTCCTCCTTGATGCATCCTTTCTCCCCTGCCTTGTGGTGTTTAAATTCTAAGCTCTTTCGTGTGGGTCTATTACTTTGAGTAGTGCTCAACACAGCAGGATGCTGCTGTTGGTTGGGCCTAGTTCCTTGCATGATACAATTGGTAATGCAGAGCGAGGAGCTGCTTCATGTGAGAAAAATCACTCCTGGGGTTTTCTCAACTGCCTTTCCAAATCTGGAGAGAGGAGGCTGAGAGGCCATCTAATAAATGTATATAAATATGAGGGCTGGGAGTCAGGAAAGAAGGGACAAGGAGAGCCTCTGCCCACTTGCGCCCTGGGACAGGACAAGAGCACTGGATGGAAACTGCAGCACAGGAAGTTCCACCTTAATATGAGGAAGAACTTCTTGCCTGGAAGGGTCCCAGAGTACTGGCACAGGCTGCCCAGAGAGGTTGTGAAGTCTCCTTTGGAGACTTTCAAGGCCTGTCTGGATGTGTTCCTATGTGACCTGTGCTAGATTCTCTGGTCCTACTCTGGCAGTGGGGTTGGGCTCGATCTATGGAGGTCTTTTCCAACTCCTAACATCCTGTGATCCTGTGACCTTTTGGTAGAAAACTGGATTTAATCCTGCAGCTCTCCCACTCTCAAATTACAAGATGAGATGTAAAGTTTTTCCAAGCCTTTAGTAGGTAATGTGCTGAATGGAAAATTGAACCTTAGGGGACAACAGGGGATAAGGCAGCTTGTTGTGTAAAAATTGAGAATCTTTATGTTTAAACAGGAGCAACTCAAATTTTGGAACAAATAAGCTGTGGTAAGGCTTGGTATCTTCACAGACCAATTTTGACATAATTTGACATAGTACCTCCACTAGTGTGAGAGATTTGGCTTGGTCCGCCTGACATCTGTGACAGGAGCTCTGAAAACTGTTTCATGTCCCCAAAATCCAATGTCCAGAGTCATGACCCTAGCAGGATCTGTCTATATTACAGTCAGTGTCTTCTGTCTGCCTAGCCTCTTTTGGTGCAAAGCAGCCCTTGGTGTGTGTGGCAGACTGCAGCTTATCTTCTAGTTCCTCCAAACAGTTTTCCCTTTGGCGTCACGTCAGTCCCCCCTGCAGCACTGCCTCTGCCCATCTCAGCCCGTGCCAGCTCACTCTTTGTGTGGACTCAGCTCCTCAGCCCATGTTCCAGATTGCACTACTTGGCTTTTTGGTTCTTTTTACTTGGTCCGAATGCTGGAGGCACTGAGAGGAAGGAAGAGGGAGCCTTCTGCTCTGTTTGTGTGCCTTGCTTCCCCTAAGGATACAGCACATGCAAAGAAAGTGTTGCTGCCATCCCATGGATAAAGGCTGCAGAGTAATCTCCATGGATGCGCATGGGACAGTGTGGACAATGTAACTGAATTCCTTCCAGCCTCTCTGAATAATGGGCAAGCTCTTATTTCTTTCAGATTTACGCTTGACAGCTTTTGTCCTCTCCATTTTTTTTTTTTTCTTTCCATGTCCCCAATAGAAACAAAAAAAAATTACGCAAAGCTTTTATTGTAAGTTAGCAGGTCTGGGCTGTGCAGGCTGGATGGAGCTGAGCAGGTCTGGGCTGTGCAGGCTGGATGGAGCTGAGCAGGTCTGGGCTGTGCAGGCCGGATGGAGCTGAGCAGGTCTGGGCTGTGCAGGCCGGATGGAGCTGAGCAGGTCTGGGCTCTGCAGGCCGGATGGAGCTGAGCAGGTCTGGGCTGTGCAGGCCGGATGGAGCTGAGCAGGTCTGGGCTGTGCAGGCCGGATGGAGCTGAGCAGGTCTGGGCTCTGCAGGCCGGATGGAGCTGAGCAGGTCTGGGCTGTGCAGGCCGGATGGAGCTGAGCAGGTCTGGGCTGTGCAGGCCGGATGGAGCTGAGCAGGTCTGGGCTGTGCAGGCCGGATGGAGCTGAGCAGGTCTGGGCTGTGCAGGCCGGATGGAGCTGAGCAGGTCTGGGCTGTGCAGGCCGGATGGAGCTGAGCAGGTCTGGGCTGTGCAGGCCGGATGGAGCTGAGCAGGTCTGGGCTGTGCAGGCCGGATGGAGCTGAGCAGGTCTGGGCTGTGCAGGCCGGATGGAGCTGAGCAGGTCTGGGCTGTGCAGGCCGGATGGAGCTGAGCAGGTCTGGGCTGTGCAGGCCGGATGGAGCTGAGCAGGTCTGGGCTGTGCAGGCCGGATGGAGCTGAGCAGGTCTGGGCTGTGCAGGCCGGATGGAGCTGAGCAGGTCTGGGCTGTGCAGGCCGGATGGAGCTGAGCAGGTCTGGGCTGTGCAGGCCGGATGGAGCTGAGCAGGTCTGGGCTCTGCAGGCCGGATGGAGCTGAGCAGGTCTGGGCTCTGCAGGCCGGATGGAGCTGAGCAGGTCTGGGCTCTGCAGGCCGGATGGAGCTGAGCAGGTCTGGGCTCTGCAGGCCGGATGGAGCTGAGCAGGTCTGGGCTCTGCAGGCCGGATGGAGCTGAGCAGGTCTGGGCTCTGCAGGCCGGATGGAGCTGAGCAGGTCTGGGCTTTGGAGATTGCAGTTAGCAAGGCCCGGAGTATGCAGGCTGCAGTCACAGCCCTTGTTCAACTAAAAGGTAGTTGAAAAGTAAAATTTTTTTTCCTCTTCCAACACTTTGAAACACTAACACAGTTAGGTTGTTATCCTTCTGACTTAGGTTGCTACATTAAAGCTTAGTCCGTGACATGGTTAGTTTGGTTTAAAGAAAAAATATTTGTATACAAGAAGCAGAAACAGCCAAGTGCATAGAAAATTCTGCTGCAGAGTGTTGAGGAAGTAAATAGAAACCCAATCCAGTTACAGCT
This sequence comes from Ramphastos sulfuratus, assembly GCA_013399055.1. Taxonomy (NCBI): domain Eukaryota; kingdom Metazoa; phylum Chordata; class Aves; order Piciformes; family Ramphastidae; genus Ramphastos; species Ramphastos sulfuratus. The sequence continues at coordinate 18,304 of WBNM01036505.1, read as the reverse complement.
TTGCCACCAGAATCTGCAGCAACTTTTCAGGGCAGTGAAGTGGCTTAGAGGCTGGTTAGCATCTCCTCCTTTATTGCCCTGGCAAAACTTGGCATTGCTGCTTTTCTCAAAGACCTAACGTTCAGGCCAAATGAAAGCAATGGAATATTTGAGGAGCACAAGTTTAATAAGCAGCTGACAGTGCTGGGCTTGAAAAAGAAGTGACTTGAGGTAGATTCTTTCTGCCTTTCCAGCCCTGTCTGCTTTCAGCTGTGAGGCTGCTGACCTGGGCAGATGCTGAGGAAGCAACGAGTGTCCTGCTGCCTGAACTCACTTGGTCTGGGAGCAGTGTAGCTATTTTTCAAAGCATCTGGCATAAATCCTGTCAGCTGAAGATGTTAACCCAAGTAACCCTTTCTTAACCTCGCCTGTTAAAACCTGGGCACTTGTGGTTTCTTCCTGGGGGAGGTGAATTGTTAAGACCTTGTGGGCGTTGTGTTTAGCTGGGAAGGGTCAGCCATATGGTGTTGCACCTGCTCTCACTTGTGAAAGGGAGCTAATTCAGTGTGTATTTGCTTCTCACTGCTTCTTTGGGCTGAGTTGTTACCATTTAATGACATGGGAAAACAGATCTTTCCGTGCTGGGCTCAGGTCAGCTTTGATATTATTTATAAAGTCTTAATATAATTCAAGATTTGCTTCTCTTTTTAGTGTCTCGAGATCCCTCTAAAATCATAGAATGAATCCTGCCTCTGACCCGTTAGCAATAAAAACAATCAATTTCTAAGCCTAAAAATAGATTGGCCTTTAAAGTAATCAAAAATAATCACAGTGATCTTCAGTGCCAACTTATTGCACCAGTCTGTGCCCTCTGAAATGCTCCCTGACTGAACTTCTTGCCAGTGATAAAAGCACATTCTGACAGTGAGCAGCAAGGTTACCACTTTATTCCTGCAGGGCCATGTGAGTGTGTTCTGCACAGCCATTTCTATGGGTGATGTCTCTAGACATGTCATTCCTGGGATAACCTGGTAATTAAATATCCCTTGCTTATCCCATTAACCCAGAGCAAACTCAGTATGCTACAGCCAGATAAATGTGAAGCTACTCTGCTCTTCTGGCCTCCGGCTCCTGAGTTTTCTTGCTCATCAGGATTAACTTCTCTTTCAGGGATTGTATTGTTTGGTGGCCTTCTGCAGGTCTTTCCACCCACATAATAGGATCATAGGGTGCTGGAGGCCTTGAGCAGGCTGCCCAGAGAGGTTGTGGAGTCTGCTCTGGAGACTTTCAAGACCTGCCTGGCTGCGTTCCTGTGTGGTCTGTCCTAGATAATCCTGTCCTGGCAAGGGAGTTGGACTTGGATGGCCTCTGGAGGTCCCTTCCAAATCCTAACATTCTGTGATTACCTTAATAGATCATAGACTCATTAAGGTTGGAGAAAAACCTCCAAGGTCATCCAGTCCAACCATCAGCCCAGTACCACCATGGCCACTAAACCCTGAAGTGCCATGTCCACATGCTTTTTAAACACTTCTAGGGATGGGGACTCCACCACCTCCCTGGGAAGCCTGTTCCAGACCTTGACAACTCTTCCCATTAAATTGTTCGTCATAGAATCATAGAATGGTAAGGTTGGAAGGGACCTCAAGGATGATCTAGTTCCAGCCCCCTGCCATAGGCAGGGACACCTCCCACTAGTACAGGTTACTCAAGGCCTCATCCAACCTGGCCTTGAACACCTCCAGGGAGGGAGCATGTCCAACCTAAACCTCCCCTGGTGCAACCTGAAGCCATTTTCTCATGTCCTATCACTGGTTACTTGGGATGGTCAGTGCAGGGGGATGACACTTTGTGGAAAGGCTTTGGTGATCTCAGGATGGCTACAAGTGATTACAAACATGCCAGAAACAGCATTTTTCCTTTCTTCATCCCTTGTGTACAGGCACAACCATCTCACCACCATCTTTCTGCAGGCTTGGATGAGGCTCTGCCAGTATCAGGGCAGCACCAATTTCCCATAGCCATCCTGAGGCAGGATTTGACCCCTTTGGGTGGTGTTCAGCACAACAAGCTGGGGCCAGAATGTGCCTGATCTCCCAGTTGTGATCCCCATCTCTGGTTTTTAACCCTCTCACCAAACACTTGCCAACCCTAGGTTTAAATTATCACCCAATAGCTGTGTACCTCTTGCCTTTTAAAGGTAGTCTGAGAGGAAGGAGTTGTTATGGACATGGTTTTAAATATATGTGACTGTGTTTGGGTGTAGTTGAACCTGCTGAGATGACAGTGTAGCTCCTCTTTCTTGGGGCCCACAGCTGGTTTCGTTGGTTGAGAGCTGGCCTAAATGGAGCTGATCAGCCTTAAAGAAAAACAAGCTGATTTAATTTTCTGTAGAAACTGACAGTGAGATGAGAGCTGCTTTTCTTGTTTCAGAAATAATCAGCTAACATTTGTTTAATAAACTTGAGAGTGAATGAAGAACCTTGTTCTTCTGGCTGAAGATTGGCTTTCTTCCCTGGTTTTAATTTTGACCCAGATCTCAGAAAATGCTCTGGGAAATTACTTGGAGAATCATCTTTGTGGCCTCCTCTGTACCCCTTCCATCAGAAGTTGTCTTATATCCGTGAACACACAACTGTGAGATGAAGCAGCTGTAGAGTGGGCAGTTGTGCAAGCAGGGGCAGATAAAACCCCCTGGGGATGATGCATTTGCTGCAGCAGTTGAAATGTGTGCAGCTGCAGTCTGGACAGAACCTGACAGAAGGTTCAGTTTGCTCTGCAGGGCTGATGGGGTTTGAACTGTAGATTCTCCACTTAAGTACCATGTAATATGGCCAGGCTGATTCATAGAATGGTTTAGATTGGAAAGGACTTTGAAGATCATCCAGTTCCAACCCCCTGCCATGGGCAGGACACCTCTCACCAGCCCAGTCGCTCAAGGCCTCCTCCAACCTGGCCTTAAACACCTCCAGGACGGAGGCAGCCGCAAGGTCCCTGGGCAGCCTGTTCCAGTATCTCACCTGCTGCACTGTCAAGAATCTCTTTATAATCCCCAATCTGAATCTCCCCTCCTCAAGCCTCCAATGCCATTTTCAGCTTCAGGATCCTTCATTAGTTCTCTGTTCAAGACTACTCTGCTGGTGCAAGGTTCTGGAATCTTTGTTACTTGTCATGTATGTCTCGAGTGAAAACCCAGACAAAGTTTAAGCCAGTGAAATCCGGCCAACATGGATTTAGGAAGGGCAGATCCTGCCTCTCCAGCCTGATCTCCTTCTATGATCAGGTGAGCCGCCTGGTGGATGTGGGGAGGCCTGTGGATGTGGTCTACCTGGACTTCAGCAGGGCCTTTGACACTGTCCCCCACAGCAAACTGCTGGCTAAGCTGTCAGCTCGTGGCTTGGATGGCAACACTCTGTGCTGGGTTAGGAACTGGCTGGAGGGCCGAGCCCAGAGAGTGGTGGTGAATGGTGCCACATCCAGCTGGAGGCCGCTCACTAGCGCTGTCCCCCAGGGATCAGTACTGGGCCCCATCCTCTTTAACATCTTCATTGATGATCTGGACGAGGGCATCGAGTCAGTCACCAGCAAGTTTGCAGATGACACCAAGCTGGGGGCAGATGTTGGTGGGTTGGAGGGCAGAAGGGCTCTGCAGCAGGACCTCGAGCGCCTGGACAGATGGGCAGAGTCCAAGGGGATGGCTTTCAACAAATCCAAGTGCTGGGGGCTGCACTTTGGCCACAACAACCCCATGCAGAGCTACAGGCTGGGGTCGGAGTGGCTGGAGAGCAGCCAAACAGAAAGGGATCTGGGGGTGCTGATTGACACCCGCCTAAACATGAGCCAGCAGTGTGCCCAGGTGGCCAAGAAGGCCAATGGCATCCTGGCCTGCATCAGGAATAGTGTGGCCAGCAGGAGCAGGGAGGTCATTCTCCCCCTGTACTCTGCACTGGTTAGGCCACACCTTGAGTACTGTGTCCAGTTCTGGGCCCCTCAATTTAAGAAGGACATTGAGGTGCTTGAGCGTGTCCAGAGAAGGGCAACGAGGCTGGTGAGAGGCCTCGAGCACAAGCCCTATGAGGAGAGGCTGAGGGAGCTGGGATTGTTTAGCCTGGTGAAGAGGAGGCTCAGGGGAGACCTTATTGCTGTCTACAACTACCTGAAGGGTGGTTGTGGCCAGCAGGAGGTTGCTTTCTTCTCTCAGGCAACCAGCACCAGAACAAGAGGACACAGTCTCAAGCTGTGCCAGGGGAAGTTTAGGCTGGAGGTGAGGAGAAAGTTCTTCACTGAGAGAGTCATTCCCCACTGGAATGGGCTGCCCAGGGAGGTGGTGGAGTCACCGTCCCTGGATGTGTTCAAGGCAGGTTTGGACGTGGCACTTGGTGCCATGGTCTGGTCTTGAGGTCTGTGGTAACGGGTTGGACTTGATGATCTTTGAGGTCTCTTCCAACCTTGCTGATACTGTGATTCTTTGAAATCTGTCTTTTACCACTATGGACTATTCCTTCTGGTCCCCAGGCTTGACAGGGGACCAACGAACTTACCATGGGAAGGAGAATGTGGACTCAAGGCACAGCAGAGGGCGAGGAGGGGAGACCACCCGCTTCCACACCGTCAACGTGGCACAGCCTGTCCGCTTCAGCAGTAAGTTGCAGACTGGGATATCTGGGCCATCCTTTTGTTATCTATTTAGCAATTTAGGCTATAAAATATATCTATATCTATCTGTCTGTCTACCTATCTATATATAGTTAGTGAGGAATTAATAGAGTTTTGATGAGGTTTTATTCTCCTGCAGTGCTTTTGGAGGTGCTTGTGCATTTCTTTTCTGTGTGTCTTGTTAAATATCATAGTTTTGATAGCAGCAAATGCATACAGAGAATTCTGCTGCCCTGGTAAGCTTGGGTTAGTCAAACCAGAGCTGCAGTTTTCTGCTGGAACTCAGAAAACTAAGCCTGTGGTTTAAGTGGAGGTTTCTGCCTACAGCAGGGGTGGTAGCTGAGGCCTTGTCTCTTGATGGGAGCTTGCATGGGGAATTGTTCCCTTGGAAAGTGAGCAGAAACCACACTCACAGAATGTTAGGGGTTGGAAGGGATCTCCAGAGATTATCCAGTCCAACCCCCATGCCAGAGCAGAATCATCTTGGGCAGGTCACACAGAAACACATCCAAGTGGGATTTGAAAGGCTCCAGAGCAGGAGACTCCACAACCTCTCTGGGCAGCCTGCTCCAGGCCTCCAGCACCCTCACACCAAACAACTTTCTCCTCATGCTGAGCTGCAACTTCCTGGCTTCCAGCTTAGCCCTCTTGGTCCTTGTGCTGGCCTTGGGCACCACCAAACAGAGCCTGGCACCTTCATCTTGACCCCCACCCCTCAACTATTTATAGATACTGCTCAGGTACCCTCTCAGCCTTCTCTCCAGACTAGAACACCTCCAGGTCTCTCAGTCTTTCCTCATAGGAGAGATGTTCAAGTCTCTTCACTATCCTCCATAGCTCTTCACTGGAATCTCTCCAGCAGGTCCCTGCCTCTCTTAAACTGGGGAGCCCAAATCTAGACACCGTACTGCAGGTGATATTTAATTAAAGACCTTCAGATGTAAGTTTGTGTATCATCACCTGATCACAAAGATCAAGTTCCTGAAGAGAATGAAGAGGCTTGAGAACTGTATACATGCAATGAACTGAAACCAGTTTGTGCATTTCAAGTTGTTTTCTTAGTTGGTGTGTGCAAAATAAACACTGCATCTGCAGGTGCTAATATATTTCATATCTGTTTAAAGTTTCATCCACCTGCCTTTGTAGTTCTCCCTGTTAGTTACCCTCAGCCCCAAGAATGCCACTCAAAAACCCATGGGCTTTTGTCCAGAGTGCTTCAACACTTGTGCTCAGTTGAGTTGATTGGAAATAAGCAGAGACAGCAACTCACACCATCACCTCCTTACTTCCACAACATCATTTTGTGGTGTATTCCCCCTAAGCAAACAACAGTTGCCCCAGAATCCCCCTCAGTAGTTGCTGGTTCTGGGAGGAGGATGGTTTGGGTGCTGTGGAGCCTGTGAAAGGAGGCTGAACATTTCACAGCATGTTGGGCACCCTGCTGACCACCTCAGAGACACAATCATTGAACTGGCCACCTGTTTTTTCCTTCCTGCTTCTTGCTGCTTGTTTTGACTGGGATTGATCAAACTGATTTGATTTATAAGGATGTGCAGGAAAATATCTTCCACAATAGGTTCTCAGTCTTAAGTAAAGACTGTCACAGTAGAATGAAACATTGCCAGGAGCTGCAGCTTTTAAAATACATGTTTTTTAAAATTCCTTTATTAAAAGCTCTAGTGAAGTGAGTTGTCTGTAAGGCATGCATCTCAAGAGAATCATACCATGGTCTGGCTTGGAAGAGACCTCCAAAGCTGATGCAGTCCAACCCCCTGCAGTCAGCAGGGACATCCTCCACTAGAGCAGGTTGCTCAGAGCCTTGGTGTGCCTGACCTTGAATTTCTCTAGGGATGGGTTCTCAACTGCCTCCCTGGGCAACCTGTTGCAGTGTTCCAGCACCCTTCATGGTGCAGAACTTGTTCCTCACATCCAGTCTAAATCTCTTCTCTCATTTCAAACCATTGCCCTCGTCCTATCACAGCAGGCCTTTGCAAACAGTCCCTCTGCAGCCTTCTTGTAGCCGCTTTCACGTCTGCCTGGAGCCTTCTCTTCTACCAAGCTGAACAACCTCAGCTCCTTGTGCTCATAGCAGAGGTGTTCCAGCACTTGGATCATTTTTGTGGTCCTCCTTTGGATCTGTTCCATCAGGTCCATGTCCTTCCTGGCTTGAGAGCTGCAGAGCTAAACACTCTTTCCCTGGCGTGGTGAAGTCTGCAGTGTGCTGTGTGTACACATCCAAGCAGTTACACATTGCAATGTCATAACTGATTAGGATGCGTTATCTCAAAGATCCTAATTTGGGGGGAATGGTTTCCCTTCTGTTCTTCATGTTTCCTAGGAAAGTGCCCAACAGGATGGCACCACTATGAGGGCACAGCCAGCTGCTACAGAGTGTATTTAAATGGGGAGAACTACTGGGACGCCGTGCAGACATGCCAGCGGGTGAACGGCTCCCTCGCCACCTTCACTGCAGACCAGGAGCTGAGGTTTATCCTGGCACAGGAGTGGGACTTGGAGGAAAAAGCTTTTGTAAGGAAGGACCAGCACAGGTGAGTGGGATGGAGAGGACAAAGGTCTCCTGTCACATGGGAGTGGTTTCTGTGCAGTAAATGCTGGTAGTTGAGGTTGCTTTGAAAGTCTGGGGGTAAGATGAACTTCATCTGGGTTCATAACCCAGGATGGGCATACTGGTGAGCTGTTTGCCAGTGGCCATCTGGAACTTCTGTTTTAATTAATATGAACAGGCTACAATTCAGAGTCTTTTTATCTTCAAGCACCATGCTAGCATCCTTGAACTGCAGCAGGGAAGGATTTCATAATGAATTACTGCAGCAAAGAACTCCTTGACTCTTGCAACAGAATTTTTGTTTCCATTAAGTCCCAGCGGCTCTAACGAAGAGTCAACCTTTGAGATAATAATGAAGTTTAAAATGCCATTCTGAGCTGCATGAATTATGTTCTGCTGGCTTTAGATATCTAATTCTTTTAGTTCACAACAGATATCATTCTTCTGCTGTTTGGGGTTTTTTTTGCTCATGGATGTTTTTTTGTCAGTCTCACGGGTTGCCATGAACAAATCAGCAGGAGTGGTTCAGTAATGGTCTGGAGAGCTAGGTGGTTTGATCCAGACCAGTCTGACATAAGTTGTGTATGTTTATGAAATATTAGACTTCTGGATGCTTTTCTGTGCATTTTGGGGTTGAGAAGTGCTGCTGTAACAGCTGAGGCTCAGAGCAGTGCTAAAAAACCCCAGTGAGTTATACCACTTCTAAACACACAAAACTATCAGGTGTTGCCCTCTGTTCCTGAGCTGAAGTCTCTCTTTCTATGATGCCAGTGTTTGGGCATGAAATGTTAAGGAGAAAATAACCAGGATGGTTTGAAATTGAATGTAAAGACTTGGGAAGGTTCTGTGAAATTCCTTTGAATCTGTTGTCAAGTTTTTGGTTTGTCTCTCTAGAATCTAAGTGGATTTCTTTGTGTAGGTTCTGGGTTGGATATCAGTATGTGATCACCAATCGAAATCACTCTCTGGAAGGTCACTGGGAAGTAGCTTACAAAGGTAGGCTTCTGAAGTTGCTACTGAAATGGGCCCTGGGAAGTGTCTTGGAATGTGAATGTGATTGCCAGCACAGTGTGACTTCTGTCAGTGATAATGGTGGAATAGAGAATCACCAAATAGGGGTTGGAAGGGACCTTGAGAGATCAGCCAGTCCAGTCCCCTGCCAGAGCAGGATCACCTCACATCTGCAGTATTGTGTCCAGTTCTGTGCCCCTCAGCTGAAGAAAGACCTCTGAAAACTGCTTGAAAGAATCTATCCCAAAGCCCCCAAGCTGCTGCAGGCAGTGAACATCTCCTCTGAGGCCAGGCTGAGGGAGCTGGGGCTGGGAGCAGAGGAGCCTGAGGGCTGCCCTTGGTGCTGTGCTAAAGATTTGCAGGGCAGTGTTGGGAGGACACAGCCAGGCTCTGCCCAGGGCAGCACAAGGGGCACTGGGTGCCAGCTGGAGCAGAGGAGGTGCCACGGGAACAGGAGGGGAAACTTTGTCCCTGTGAGGGTGCTGGAGGCCTGGAGCAGGCTGCCCAGAGAGGTTGTGGAGTCTCCTGCTCTGGAGCCTTTCCAAGACCCCCTGGATGTGTTCCTGTGTGACCTGCTTTGCTTTCCGGTGTCTAAATGGAAGAGTTTAACCTCAATAGACCTCTTACTTTCCAGTGTAGAATTGAACGTTTAAATGTTTTACTAGTTTAGGTAATGAAAAACTTAACCCAAAGAAGATTTGTAAGCATTGAAGCACTATGAAGTCCAGTGCAGCATTTGAAACAACTTAATCTGAAGTGTTTTCTGCTCATAAACAATTTTCTGTCAGGAATACTGCCCATTGGCTACAGATACATAATTATGAGCAGAGATTTGGGTCTTGAGAAACACTTCCTTTGACATATGAGAAGTAGCAGAGCCCTGCAGAGCTTTCTAATGACTGTATTTAGTTTCTGTGCTGCCGTGCACAAAAATACTGATTTCTTTTGTCATTCAAGTGGAAAGAGTTGACTGACTGAATATTCAGAGGGAATTGCTCCTCTTGTGGAGACAGAAACATTTTCTTAGTTCCTTAAAGAACCCAAAGATGACTTTGGACAGCAGGGGAAAGGCAAAGAGGAGGGAGACTCCCAACCTCTTATCACAAGAGGAATTTCTGGTCTGGACAGAACTGGTGATGGGGGTAGGTTTCTCATGACACCACAGATAAAACCCAGTTTCAAAGGACCTTTCTTTGCTCTGTGGAAGGTTGACTGCACTGCCATCTGCTGCCGGTGTTTGCAAACAGGGAGGAGTAAAAATCCTTCTGCTTGTTGATATCCTGATTTTATTTGGTACATTATATGAATGGAAGCCTTCTCAACACTGTCTGTTTGTTTGGTGTTTCTGTTTAGTAGAAGGATACCCACAGAGCAGTACACAACAGTCTTCAGTGGCTTCTGAACAAACTTAGGCTTCATAGACTTGCAGTGTAAGGCAGGTTCTGAATTCTCAAGAGAATTACAGAATGGTTTAGGTTGGAAGGGTCCTCCAAAGGTCCTCCAGTCCAACCCCATGGCAGTCAGTAGGGACATCATCTTCTAGAGCAGGTTGCTCAAAGCTTTGGCAAGCCTGACCTTGAGTATCTCTCCAGGATGGGGCCTCAGCCACCTCCCTGGGCAGCCTGTTGCAGTGTCCCAGCACCCTCCTGGTGCAGAACTTATTCCTCACATCCAGTCTAAATCTGCTCTGCTCTCATTTCAAACCATTGCTCCTTGTCCTGTCACTGCAGGCCTTTGCAAACAATCCCTCTGCAGCCTTCTTGTAGTCTCCTTCAGGTACTGGAAGGCTGCTATTAGGTCTTCTCAGAGCCTTCTGCCCTCCAGTTCCTGATATCTGTTTGAAAACTGATTTAGGGTCCTGCAGCCCAGCAACTGTAAGCTGTTATTGGGAGACTATAACAGAACTTAGTTGTGTTTAAAAAATAAACAAAATTATGCCTGCCAGTGTTTGGAGGGACTGTGTGAGAAGGCTGTGTAATATGTTAGGTGCAAATGATGTTAAAGTCAAACATCTAAGCACAGAGATTTGGAAAGCAGGCTTCTGAAAACATCCTCACAGGTCACTTTTCACAGCTGCTGTGTCCTGGTCTCCCATTGATGTCTGCAGCTGTGTGTACCAGTGGAATCAGCAGTGAACTAACACTGCACTGCTCTGCTGAGACCCCACCTGGAGCACTGTGCCCAGTTCTGGAGCCCCTGTTACAAGAAAGATCTGGAGGTGCTGGGAGGTGTCCAGAGAAGGGCCATGAAGATGGCCAGAGGCCTGGAGCTGCTCTGCTGTGGAGACAGGCTGAGAGAGTTGGGGTTGTTCAGTTTGAAGAAGAGAAGGCTATGAGGAGACCTTATTGTGGCCTTCCAATATCTGAAGTGGGCTACAGGAAAGCTGCTGAGGGACTTTTTAGGGTGTCAGATAGCAATAGGACTGAGGGGAATGATCCAAGCTAGAAGAGGGCAGATTTAGATTGGATGTTAGGAAGAAGCTCTTCACCATGAGGGTGGTGAGAGACTGGGAGAGATTTCCCAGGGAGGTGGTGGAAGCCTCATCCAGACTGGATGCGGCTCTGAGCAACCTGCTCTAGTGTGAGGTGTCCCTCCCCATGGCAGGAGGCTTGGAACTGGATGATCCTTGAGGTCCCTTCCAACCCTGACAATTCTATGGGTTTAAGATTCTAAACACTTTAGAAGTCATAAAATGCCTTCAACACCTCTTGCAGTGTTTGGAAGCCATCACAATGCCCTCTGAACAGTAAACCTGAGTTGGAGGACCAAAAGTTCTACCCCACCACTGCAGCAGCAGGAGTGGCCTTGCAGCGTTGTCAGCACAGCACTGCTCTGCACTCTGTGCCACAAGAGGCGGGGGGGCAGCTGTGTGTGCTGTGCAGGACAGATGGATGCAGCTCTGGAAGCACTGGGAGGTGCTTGGAGTGCCAGGTACCCTCAGCACGTGCTCTCTCCTTCCAGCAGCACCGAGCCTGGCCACATTGGTGGTGTTTGGAGGGCTGCAGAACCACAGGCAGGCAAACTCCATGGGACTCTGGGAGGTGGCAGTTGTAGAGACAGCAGAAGATGACTCCTGCTGCTGCAGAGTGATGAAATTAGCCAGTCCTTGGAAAGCAGCAGCCTCTTCTCTCTGAGTCACCCCTTTCCTCCTCACTGTGCCTTCCCCCAGAGGAGTGCTGCTAATGGAAGCTAAAGCTGGAGGCCAGCAGCCTTTTAGCAGAGTTGGTGTGCATGCAGTGAGTGACATTGCAGAGCCTTTCTGAAGCTGTGCATCCCCCACGGGCTGTTTATACCACCACTTCTCATTCTAGGCTCTTCAGAAGTATTTTTACCCCCTGACCCCATCTTTGGTACGGCTATGTCTGAAAATGAAAACGTTCTTTGTGCTCAGCTTCAGTGTTTCCATTTCCCTACCCTTCGGCACCACGGTTTACACAGCTGGTATGCTGAAAACTGCTATGAGAAGTCTTCATTCCTCTGCAAAAGGAGTAAGTTGGCTTCATCTTGGTGGTAATTGTGGTGTGTGTCTAAATAGCAGTATTAAAAATGTGTGGAAATTGGTTAATTGTCCTTTCTACCTTCTGCAGGGAAAAACAATGGGAGGGGAAGTTAAATTTCTGCTTGGTTTAAATAAAGAGAAGCATCTTAATGTATGATTGTCACCCACCACTAAAATATTATTGCTAAGCAGCTCTATCAGCCTCAAAATATACTTGAAAAAAAGGGATTTAAAAAGAGCCTTATTAGTAAATATCACTCTTAGTTTCATGTGAGATTAATAAACTGACACTTCAAAATCACTCAGGCTCTACTGAATTTTTCCCAGCCAATTAGAACTAGGAGGGAAGAAAAGGGAAAGTGGAGCTACTAACTTAAAGTGGGGGGAAAAAAGAGCTTTCATTCTGTGTCTTGCATCTCTCTGCTCCAAAAGGCTTTGTGCCAACAGGTGTTGGCAGTATTTTTAGATGATGTTTAAGAAAACCAATGTAGGCAGAGGAAAGCTGTTGAACTTTTACTGCATCCTCAAAGCTTTTCTAGATGCTCTTTAAAACAGGGGGAAAAGCTTTACAGACGAGCAAGGGAAGGAAATTCAGCCCTTCTTTGCCTGCTTTTGCACCTGAAACATTCAAAATTGGAAAGGTATCACATTGCTTTGTCTAACTTGAGATGGAATCTGATACTGAAGAGCATATTTAGCCAGAATGATGATCAGAAGATGCCTTTGTGGCCATCTTTGCAGGATGATGACGTAAAGGAGGAGACAGTTTTGCCAAAATCTTAAGCCAGAGGGTGGTGGTACCAGATGTGTAAATTGAGTGAAAGAATCCTGTCTCCAAGTTCAGGTGTTGGGGTGCAAGAAAAATGTTGGCAAGACTTGACAAACTGAGACAAATTCAGTGGGGGCCAGTAAGGTGATGTGGACCAAGTGCCTGTCTGCTATGGTGAGGCAGTGGGAATGGGATTCCTTCAGTCTAGAGAAGGGAAGGCTTCCAGGGGAGCTGGTAGCAGCCTGCCAGTGCTTACAAAGAGGTTAAGGAGACTGAGGCAAGCTCTTTACAGTGGTACATGGCAGGAATCAAGGGACATGGAGTTGAAACAGGAAAACTGCCAGGGAAAACTGTTTAATCGTGAGGGTGGTCAAGAGTGCAGCAGACTCCGAGGGAGGCTGTACAGCCTCTGTCCCTGGAGGCTTTTGTGACCCTCTGAGCAGCCTGTTGGGACGTTGTAGCTGACCCTGCTTTCAGCAAGAGTTGAGCTGGAGACCTTCACAAGTCTCTTCCAGTCTGAATTTCCCTGTGGGCCTGTGCCTAGGGTGGAGGAGGAAGGCCACCTTCTCTGAGCAGCTGCTGCAGCTGGCAGGTCCCAGTGCTGCCGGTGGTGTCTCTCTCTCTGGGTTTGGTGCCTGCCTTCAGGGCAGGGGGAAGAAAGACAGCAGGCAGAAGACAACTGAACTTCTGTCGCTGGGCAGGGGTCGAGATGCAGCTATGGCAGTGGCATTGCTGTTCAGCTTCCTTTTTTAGGCCTGACCTGACCTTCAGATTTGCTGTAGAGAGGACCTAGCTTTTCCTAAGCATCAAGAGAGAGGGAGGGAGCTGCAGCAGACACTGATAGTGAAGCTGAACCTTTTCAGCCCTATCACTTTCCTGTGTCTTGGAGAGGAGGCCTGAAAGGTGTCAGTGCCATTAAGTACTTCAAACTCACTTGGTCAGTTCTGAGCAGTAAATCATCCTTGCCTGCCTCCAGACCATCCATTATCTTCACCGCTCCTCGGAGATCCCCTGTCAAAGCTGCTTTCAAGCAAAGGTGTGACTTGTAAACATAAGCAGGTCACCAGTGTAAAATCACCACAGCAGAACAAAGTGGGCTGCTGCCTGCTGGGATATTGACATCTGTTTCTGTTCCAGGCCAGACTTGTGTTGATATCAAAGACAACATCGTTGATGAAGGCTACTACTTCACTCCAAAAGGGAATGATCCCTGTTTGAGCTGCACGTGTCACAACGGCGAGCCTGAAATGTGTGTGGCTGCCTTGTGTGAGCGGCCCCAGGGCTGTCAGCAGTACCGCAAAGACCCAAAGGAGTGCTGCAAGTTCACCTGCTTGGACCCAGGTGAGAGTTGACTGCTGTAGTGTGCAAGAAAAAGGAGTCCAGTGCCTCACTCGGTTGTCTTTGGCTATGGCTGTGTGAAATAACGAACCCTTTTTGATGCCTCCACATTGCTGGATCTTTCCCAGTGAGGAAAGATCTGAAAAAGTTGGAAATGGAACTTCGTTGAACTGTTGGGAGTGGGTCCAGAGGAGGCCACAGAGATGAACCAAGGGCAAGAGCACCTCTACTATGGGGATAGGCTGGGGAAGCTGGAGAAAAGAGAAGACTGGGGAACCTTGGAGCTGTCTTCAACTACCAGAAGAGAGGCTGGAGAGGGACTTTTCCTAAGGGTGTCTGGAGATAGGCCAAGAGGGAATGGTTAGAGCTGAGGGAGAGCAGGGTTAGCCTGGAGCTTGGGAGCTCTTCAGTATGAGGGTAGTAGGACTCTGGAACAGGTTGCCCAAGGAGGTTGTGGCTGCCTCCCCCCAGAGGTGTTCAGGGACAGGTTGTATGAGGCCTTGAGCTGCTCAGTCTAGTTGAGAGGTCCCTGCCAATGGGAGGGAGATTGGAGTAGATGAGCTCTGAGGTCCCTTCCAACCTGAGCCATTCTGTGATTTTTCCAGTTCTTGCTGCTGCTTATACAGGAGAAGCATCAGCCTGGTTTCTGTGGGGAGGTCGACACTGCTGTGGATTTTCAGTTGTGTCTTTCATGGTTCCTTCATCAGATTTAGTTGTGAAAAGAAATTGCTTTTTCCTTGAGCACTAAGTAAGCCTCCTCTTCTGGACATGAGCATTTTGGTGTTGGGAAGCTTGCATGCAGGGAGCACATAGGAGGCAGGGGTTTGGTAATGATCGCGCCGTGCAACCTTGCTCGTTGGGTTTGGCATTTCAGTGCAGCTTCTTGTTTTGGATCAGTGAAGTCTTGGGTTGATTCTGACAGCTGTCAGTCACCATTTGGGGTTGTAGATTTGGGAGGATTCTCCTGCAAAGAGATCTGTGAAAAGAAATATATCTGGCTTGGAATTCCCTGTGAGTAGTCAAGTACTGGAACAGGTCACTTGGGGAGTCTTCATCTGTGGGGAAACTCAGCTGATTGGACTCCGGGCAACCTGATTTAGCTGATGCTCATTGAGCAGGCATTGGTCTACATCATTTCAGGACAACTCTTCCAAACGGAGACATTCAGTGATACTCTTATTTCCTGATGTTTTAAAAGAACCTAATCTAAGTTGAGTCTGCTAAAAAGCTACTGTTGTCAACTCCTGTGGACAGCTCTTCCCATCAGAGGCTCCTGCTTCAGCTTGTGACCAAAAAGGGAAGGGTGTGTGTGTGTGTGTGTGTGTGTGCTTGTTGGTCTGCAAATTTGCAGTCTCATTTGTCTTAACTGCAGAAGGCTTTTCCCTGCTGTCATTCCTGTTCTGAGGGTTACGCTTAACAGATGTGTTGGTCGGTGAAGGAGCAGGGAAGAAGCAGGAGTCTTCCTCTCACTCCTAAGACTTTGGCTTCACCTTTTTTATCTTCAGGAAGCGTGTCAGCATCCCGCAGACAGGATAAGATGGCCTGGGATAACCTCATGCCGTGTTCTTTAATCCTTGTGCATTGCTGGATTTGCTATTTCATGAATACTGATTTGAAGAGTGTCTTTTACCACAGGCTTTCTGATCCTTAAGCTCTTCTTTCTGTCCTGATGCTAAATAAGACTTTCATTAGACTCTTGCCTGAAGTGTTCTGGTTTTTTTAGTCACTTCATTTCTGAGAGAAGGCTCATCAGGCAGTTGTCAAACTTGCTTCATAATGAAGTTACTTCAGCTAGTGGTAAACACTGAGATTTTTGAAGTGAAGCATTTCAGTTTTCCTTCTGGGTGTTTATAAATGGCTATTCCAGATGACAAAATTAATGCCCTGCTTCCTTTCATCAGCATGCATTTATCTTTGTCCAGTTCTTACACATAGCTTCTCTAAGCTCCGTGGCAAAAGAGAAAGAAAACAGTTTGCTAATCAACAGGGAGTAAATTAATCACCCAAGGAGAGACCAGGGGGAAATAAATCCTCCTGTTGGGCTGGCAGGTAATCAGCTCCTACAGTGTGAGTGGGTGAGCAGTGATTACAAGTGGATAACGAATATTACTCGAGGACTTGGCGGGGGGGTAGGAGTAAGCTGAGCAATCGCAGCTATACTGCCTTGAAATATGCTTCTCCTCATTGAGTTGAAGATGAATAGCAGAGGAAGATCTTTCATGTGCTAATACTGAAACTGAGGCAGTCTGTCTAGAGCCATTCCACAGACACGGCAGGAAATGATTTTCCTCTGTGGCTTCTGTTTGGCCAGACCCACAGCTCTTACCTGTGGGAAGGCAGGGACAGAAATAAAATACTCTCAGAGACCTGATGGGCACAGAAGCTTTTCTAGTGTCTAAACTGGTGCAGTTGCAGGCTGTCACTACTGCACTGAGTGTAAAACAGCCTTTCTGAAATCGTGTTTGTATTCCTGTGGGTTGGAAGTCTCTGTGGTGACTTACTTCACTCTGGCCAAGCTGGGTCTTCCTCTCCTTGTATTTTCATCTAGGGCTTTACTTGACAATAGTTTGTGCAGTGATACCCAGTGGTAGGATGAGAGCCAGTGGACCTAAACTTAATGACAAGAAATTCCACCTCAACATGAAAAGAAAATTCTTTACTGTGAGGATGCTGGAGCCCTAGAACAGGCTGCCCAGAGATCTTGTGGAGTCTCCTTCTCTGGAGATCTTCAAAACCCACCTGGACATGTTCCTGTGGCAGGTCCTAAGTGATCCTGCTTGCAGGGGGGGGTTGGACTGCATGATCTGTAGAGATCCCTTCCAACCCCTACCATCCCACAGTTCTATCATCCAGCCAGGCAGGTTGAATATTAGGAGCTCTCACAGGCTGAGAGCAATGTGGTAGAGGCCCAAGATGTCCCAGAAGGTCTAAGAGTTGCAGTTGTAGCTGTTGCATGTGGAAGTCAGGCTTTCTGCCTACAGGATTGCTTCAAGCTTGCCCATGTGTGTATTTTACTGCAGTCACTTTGCTTAGGGCACTTACTAGCACTGATTTCTGATGTTCATCAAGTCAGCATTGCCAGAACATGGAGGAGGAAGAAGGGCAGGTCTGTGGTGTTCAGGAGGGTGTGCTGGGTGTTAGATGTGCACTGATTTAAGCTCTGACAGTAAGAGCTGGTGAGAGGTTTGACAGCACAGTGGCTTTTGTGCCACACAGTCAGACATGAGAGGCTGTCAGGTCCGAGCCATGTGCCCTGTGCACTGCTAAATGCATTTCTTGTTGCCAAAAATCATTGAGGCTGGAAAAGACCTCTGAGATCATCAAGTCCAGCCTATACCCTAACACCACCACATCAGATAAACCATGCCACCAAGTGCCACATCCAATATTCTCTTAAAGAATTCCAGAGATGGTGAGTCCACCACCTCCCTGGGCAGTCCGTTCCAGTGCCTTATCACCTTTCCATGTGGAAGTGCTTCCTAATGTCCAACCTAAACCTCCCCTGGGGCAGCTTCAGGCCATGCCCTCTTGTCCTGTCACTAGTTGCCTGGGAGAATGCCACCTAATAAATACCAGGCTGATAGCCCTATGCTTTAATGATGGTGGAATTTTCTGTTGCTAGCATTTGTAGCAAGTCAGCACTTCACAGGTTTTGTGAGGCTTTCAGCTTTCTTTTGTAAGGAACCTTGGATACAGCTTTAGCTGCTGGTAGGAAAGGTATTGAGAGAGCTGTTGGCCCCTGTGCTGGGTGCAGCAAAGAAAAGATGGCTGAGATCTGACTCTAAGAAATGTAGTGGCTGGGGTGAGGCTTTCCCAGAATCATGGAATGGTTTGGGTTGAAAGGGACCTCCAGAGGTCATTCCTACCTGGTGATGCTTGTGTCCTGCCAGGCCGTGTAGCTGCTTTGTCTGTTTCCTGGCCACCCCTGAGCTGGGTGGATTTCCCATTCAGTGCTCTGCAATGGGGAATTGGTGCCAAGAAGACAGTTTTAGGTAATTTTTCTTTCTGTACATGCTCCTTAAGTACAACCAAGCATGATTAGCTGAACTACTAGAAATGAACACCACTGGCACTGGTAGGACAGCGCTAACTTGCTCCAACAACTTCCCAAGCGTGGATGTCATTAGCAATGGTATGGAGCTCTCAGAGCCCTGAGCTCCTGGCTCCATTTCATGTTCTGCCACTTGCTTTCTAAGTCATTCTAAGCAGTGCTTTAATTCCCCTTTACCTTAATCTCTGCAGGTAAGACAGTAAGGTGATTAACATTTCAGTTCACCTTTGGAAGGTATTTTTAGTCCCTGTCTCCTAATGGTGCTAACCAATGCCATAGGGAACTGAGGTCACATTTTGGTGCTAATGACCATGTTTACAGATTTTGGTTGTTGGAAATGTAAAAATTAAGTCTTTGAGCAACAATGAGTAGAGATTTCTCAAACCTTTCCCAAAGCTTGCAGGCCTGTTCAGTATATGTCCTGGTAGGCATAAA
>WBNM01036503.1:0-67639 GCA_013399055.1 Ramphastos sulfuratus | reverse complement strand
TTTTTTGAAGCTTTATTAAGGAAAAATAATAGGAGGGCTAAAATTTTTCAGTTAATGATGTGGGGGTGTTTTTTTTTTTTTTTTTTTGTTTGGGTTTTGGTTTGGGCTTTTTTTGGTGTGTTTGTGTTTCCCCCTATCTTTACAAAATGCAAGTATTCAGTAGAGAGAAAGAGGAAATCAGATTCATACAACAGTGTACCTCCTTGACTTGATCATTTGGGATAATTTCTAACAGCTTGCTGTGATCAGATCCAGCATCAGAAGGGTNCTGTAAAGAGAGTGGCTCCATCCTCCTGACATCAAATGATGAACTCCATATGATGCAGTCAGCCTTCAGGAGCACTGTGCAGAGGAAGAGAAGAACATGCTCCAAAGCACCCCAAACCTACTCTGTAGGATTAGTGGGAAAGCTCCATAGCTCTTGGTGAGGCAGGTGGTGGCTGCAGGTGAAATCTTTCTAAGAAATAAAATTAAATCTTCCGTGAGTGTAGTTATGGATCTAAGAACAGTGCTCTCTCTATTGCTCCCTCCCTGGAGGTGTTCAAGGCCAGGTTGGACGAGGCCTTGAGTGACCTGTACTAGTGGGAGGTGTCCCTGCCTATAGCAGGGGGTTGGAACTAGATGATCCTTGAGGTCCCTTCCAACCTTACCATTCTATGATTCTATTTAGGTTGCTTAATTTCTTAATTAAACCAAACCTGCTTATGAGCAGTTTTGTTTCATGGAAACCCTTAGAAATTTTGGAGGGGGAGGGTCCTGTGGCTAGAGAAGTGCATCATTTCCATTCTTGTTGCCCTACCTAATTCCATTCATGTTTGATGGAGAGGTTAAGTCTGACAGGACTGAAATAATGATTTTTTTAGTTGGATAGACAACAAAATAGTGGCAGCATGTCAAAACCAGGCATAGATGGAAAATCTCATCTAGGGTGGACTCTGTGCAAGCATGAAGCAAAGCAGCACAGAAGAAAGGATGGCCTCTTTGGAAGCAGGGAGGGAGAGTGAGGCCAAGCTGACTGGACTCATCCACCTTCCAGATCATAGAACCATAGAATAGTTTCAGTTGGAAAAGACCTTAAAGATCACTGAGTCAAACTGCTATTGAACCCTACCAAGGCTGAGGCTAAACCATGTCCCTCAGCACCACATCTCTGCCTCTTTGAAACACCTGCAGGGATGGGGATCCAACCACCTCTCTGGGGAATGTATTCCAGTGGTTAAGAGCCCTTTCAAAGAAGAAGTTTCTTCTAATATCCAAGCTAAACCTCCCCCGGGGCAACTTGAAGCCATTTCCTCTCATCCTATCACTTGATACTAGGGAGAAGAGACCAACCTCCACCTTGATCCGACCTCCTTTCAGGGAGCTGTAGAGAGCAATGAGGTCTCCCCTCGGCTTCCTTTTCTCCAGACCCAACAACCCCAGTTCCCTCAGCTGCTTGGTTGAAGAGGGGATTCAGTGCTTGAGAGAGATGGCCATAAGGGAGTTAATCTATGGAGATTATGCAACAGAGGACTCTGATAAGGTACCTGTGAGCAATGCTCTCCTGAAAAAGCTTATTCAGTTTGCTCCTGTCAATTGTGCTCATACATTAGCAAGTAAAATGGTGGGGGATGACAATGGAAGAACTCCTCTAACCCTTGGTGAGTTTGCTGCTCAGATGAGGCAGTTGGAGGCCAGCCTCACTCTGTTCTCTAGAGCCTTCGCCAGCTTTGTTGCCCTTCTCTGGAGCTGAAGATAAGGAGTGTGTGCCCAGCACTGTGTCAGGCTGAGCAGCAGTGGCTGTGCTGGGGCAGTGGTTGCTGTCTTGCTGTGGAGCGAAGCAGTGGCTTGCAGTGTGGGGGGTACTCGCTTCAAGTTCCAGCTCCAAACCAGGTTGTATCTACAGACATTTAGCTCATTTTACCCATTTGTGCTATCAAAACAGTGATGTTCTTACTCTGGGATGGAGATGATACATTTGTGAGGCATAAAGAAATGTGAGCAGTGTAAGGAAAGCCCAGAAGAAACAAGCAACTCTGCTTGAATTGCTGGCATTGGGGAGGTCACTGGAAAGAAATATTCTCTTCTAATTAAAAGATAAAAATTTCCAATGCCTTCCTCATTATGTGAGCATCAGCCAGAGATGAGTGGAGGCAGTGAATAGTGATGACGTGTGTAGGCCGGCAGCGCCTATAACCATAGGTTATGGATCTGTCTTTGCTGTGGTTTCCCAAGCAAATCAGAATTACATGGCTATGCTGTTGGTCTGTCCATCCAGCAATCTGGCTCTCATTTCCCCCCAGTAACTTTTGACCTTGGCTAAATTCAGTCAGATAAGCAAGAACTGTGAAAGCTGAGTGGTGCAGTTGATATGCCAGAGGGACAGGATGTCATCCAGAAGGACCTTGTTTCCCCTGAAAGCCACCAGCCACTGCAGAAATGTCTAATGACTTCTCTTTGATATGTGCAGGCCATAGGTGGGCTGTTTAGCAGCAGCCGAGTTGGTATCCAAAAACCCAGACTTGATCCTCACACAATTTAATTGCACCTTTCACAACAGGTCCAGACATAGCAAGGAGGTTACAAAAGGTTTTGTCTCTGAGATCATATCTTACCTCTTCCCATCTACCCAACAGCAGTTGAGTCACTTCACGTGAGTCCTGGTTGCCTCTTATCTGCTCCTGGTGTTACAAGCATTTGTGCAATGTTATCCTGTAATGAAGTTCATCTCCTTCCTTAATAATTACAGAGGGATTTAACTGATCCCTGTGGCCTGGATAAGAAAGCATTATAATGCATGGTGGCATTCCAAATGCCACTTTGAAAGCAGAGTGAGCTGAACAGTGTATTAACCCCAAACTTAGTGTTTGGCGGTGTGCCATTTATCCACTCTGGTAGGGACAGGTGTTGAAGGTGTTTTATATACACCAGCTAGATCCCCCAAAAAGGTGTTCATCCAAGCATCCTGCCTCCCTCATTACCCCCAGCTGGTTTATGACCCTCTAGAGCAGAAAACAGACTGTGCTGTCTCTCTTCTGAGCTTGAACTCATCAGCTGATGCAGTGCTTAATGATTTAAGTGCAGTGTACATGCCAATACCATGCAGAGATGTAAGAGCTGCCTTTGAACCAAACGTGCTGGGGTAGCAAAACTAACTGTATTAAATCATCCCCCTCAGAGAGCTTTGCAGCTTTGCTTTTCCTGGCTGAATGAGTTTGCCCAGGTGCAGCTGCTCTGGGTTGCAGGTTCTCTGGACCTCTGCACCATCACAGTTCATCTTGCATCCCCCATTCAGTAGAGTCTGTGTAGTTGCTTCTCCACAAACAATCTAAAAATCAAGCACCTATTTTAATATGGTTTCTTTGTGTATCTTTAGATGTTACAGAATCACAGAGTCACTGGTTGGAAAAGACCTCAAGATCAGCAAGTCCAACCATAATCCAACATCTCCTTGTACACAGCTATTAGGCCATGTCCCTAAGCTCCTCATCCAAATGTTTTATAAACACCTCCAGGGATAGGGATTCAACCACCTCCCTGAAGAGCCTGTCCAGTGGTTGAGAACCCTTTCAGGGAAGAAATTTATTCAACTCTCCAACCTAAGTCTGCCTTGGTGCAGCTTGAAGCCATTTCCTCTCATCCTATCACTTGTTACGTGGGAGAAGAGGCCAGGCCATGGCATGACTGACAAGGGTGGGCATACATTATAATTTCAGTGTCACACTGTATAGCATTTAAGAATTACAGCTTAGTTTAATAATTTCCTCTTGTGTAGGACTCAGTATTTTTCTCCAAAGGAAAGGAACCAGCAACATTTAAAGTATTTTCCCCTCACAGAAACTTAATTTCTAGTTGTAGAATCTTTAAACCTAGGTTTTCTTCTTAGGCATTTGAGTACAAACATTTTACTCAAGGGCAAATGGTTGTTAAACTGCTTTTGGGTTATGTAGTGATTAAATCTGCAGAGGCAGAGTCAGGCTGAGGGAACTGGGATTGTTTAGCCTGGAGAAGAAAAGCCTCCTAATAGTGACCTTCCAATACCTGAGGGGGCCTACAAGAAGGATGGATAGAGACTGTTTACAAAGGCCTGCAATGGTAGGATGAGGGGGAATGGCTTCAAGGTAGAGAAGAGCAGATTTAGATTGGATGTTAGGAACAAGTTCTTTACTATGAGGGTGCTGCAACACTGCAACAGGTTGCCCAGGGAGCTGGTTTGTGCCCCTTCCCTGGAGATATTCAAGGTGTGGCTGGACAGGGCTCTGGGCAACCTGATCTAGTTGAGGATATCCCTGCTGAGTGCAGAGGGGGTTGGACTGGATGAGCTTTGGAGGTCCCTTCCAACCCAGACCATTCTATGATTCAGAGTCAAAGGGTAAAGCTCAGAGTTTTCAAAGAATATTGAAACAATACCAGGACCAGCACCAAAAGGGAAAATAGTTGTAGCTGGAAAACATGAACTGCTAAACATCACAGCAAGTTCTAAATATTTTTCTTCATTCTTCTTGACCAAAGTGATTTCTTTTCACAGTAAACTGTTTCAGGCAGAAAAAAGGTTGAGTTTATAGCAATACACACACTCCACTCATGTATATTCATGGTATCTGTCTGAAGTGTTGGTATCTCCTCACTTGGGCTTTATCACATGCTGCAGTGTTTGTGCCTGCAGATTCAGGCATAGATGATAAAGCCTGATGTCCAATCCAAGAGCTGGTCAGAAACCACTGAAGTTGCTAATGATGTTGGATTTCATAACAATTAGAGGCAGGATTAAGGGATTAATATGGGATAATCTTGTTATCTCTGAGGTCCTGGAGCTGTAAAATTTGATATTGGAGCTTAACTGGGACACCATGCAAGGTTGAACTCACAGTTTGTAATAAGCTCTAGGTAATGGTAGCATGGCACTTGGTTTTGTTGCCTTCATTTTAATGATTCATTAAAAATCTTCCAGAGGGAAAAATAAATTATCATGCAGCATGTAAACTGAGGCATGGGTTCCTAGATCTTCATGCTCTACTGGGTATATCCTCTGCAGATTCTGGCTACCTTCAAGGAGAGCCTTACTCAGAATCTGGAAACAAATCGTAGACTCAGAGAGTCACCTTGGACAGAAAATACCCTTAAGATCACCAAGTCCAACCATTCTCTAACTCTGCCAAGGCTGGGGCTAAACCATATCCCTCAGCATCACATCTCTGCCTCTTTCAAACATCTCCAGGGATGGGAATTCAACCACCTCCCTGAGCTGCCTATTACAATGGTTGAGAACCCTTTCAGGGAAGAAGCTTCTTCTAAGATCTAACCTAATCTTTCCCTGGGGCAACCTGAGGTCATTTCCTTTCTCTTATAACTTGTTATTAGGGAGAAGAGACCAACTCCCACCTGGCTCCTGCCTCCTTTCAGGGAATCATGGGGAGCCAGGAGGTCTCCCCTCAGCCTCCTCTTCACCAAGCTAAACAACCTCGGAGAAAAGGAGGCTGAGGAGAGGCCTCCTGGCTCTCTACAACTCCCTGAGAGGAGGTTGGAGACAGGTGGAGGTTGGTCTGTTCTCCCTAGGAGCAAGTAATAGGACAAGAAGAAATGGCCTCAGGTGGCACAAAGGGAAGTCTTTAAAAGACACACATATCTGGTGTTGCCTTTTCTTATGAGCTGGATCTCAAGTGTTTTGTGAGAAAAAAATTAATGGTCAGAACCTGATCAAATGCCTGGTGAGCTGAGGTGGCACACGTGGTATTCCTGGTTTCTCTGTGAGGTCCTACTGCTGGGTCCCTACCTGCTTGGGAAGGGGACTTCACTGAGGTAAAGGCAAGGATAGGAGGTGATTAAGGAGCCCTGTGAAGAACAGAGCCTCCTGGCTGCAGTGGTGGCTAACACTGCCTTTCCCACATGTCCTGGTTTTGGGAAAGATGTGTAGGAGGCATCTGGAAGCAGGGCTGCTGACTTGGAACTGGATCAGTGCTTTCTGCTCCATTATGCCTCTCTGTATGGACACCTGCTTTACATTCTGAAGGGACATCTTGTCCTTAGCACTTTCAACATGTACCACAGGCTGATTTGCTTGCTTCAGGGAGGCTTCGTCACTTGCAGCTATTTTGCACAGGCAGAGCAATCCAGAGGGAGTGCTGATGGAAGTAGAAGTCTCTTTGGTTGGCCTTGCTTTCCTTGCTGGATGCATTATTTATTGTGGTGGAAACTATTCAATTTTGGAAGAAATCTTTTAAATTCTTGCTCTCGCTCTCTATGATTCCATTTAAAAGTTATTTCTTTCACATGAGTATTTCACAGAGATTACTTTTTGTTCCTCTACAAATTAATAGATTGCATTGGGTTGGAAGGGGCCCTCGAAGGTCATCTTGTCCAACTCCCCTGCAGTCAGCAGGGACACCTCCAACTAGATCAGGCTGCCCAGGGATACAACAAGTCTGATCTTGAATGTCTCCAGGGATGGGGCCTCAGCCACATCCCTGGGCAACCTGTTCCAGTATCTCATCACCCTTATTGTAAAAAAACTTCCTTCTTATGTCCAACCCTCCTTTGGAATTTGTGCTTTTGTTTCACTCCTTCAAATATGTGCAGAAGGACAAATAATTAACATGCAGATTCAGCACAGACACCATTATGTAGCTGTGTGCTGGCTTCCCTCTAACCTACATTTCACTGAGAGATCAGAGAACTCACAGATCCACAAGAACACAACATCCCAGTGTCTTCTGCCATCTAGAATCATTAAGATTGGAAAAGACCTCTAGGATCATTAAGTCCAACCATCAACCCAATACCACCATGGTCACTAACCCATATCACAGAATCATTTTGGTTGGAAAAGACCTTTAAGATCAAGTCCAACCATTCTCTAATTCTACCGAGGCTGGTGGTAAACCATGTCTCTTAGCACAGCATCTCTGCCTCTTTCAAACACCTCCAGCAATGCAGATTCAACCATCTCCCTGAGCGGCCTATTATAGTGGTTGAGAACTCTTTCAGGGAAGAAGTTTCTTCTAATCTCCAACCTAAACAACCCCTGGTGCAACTTGAGGTAATTTCTTCACATCCTATCCCTTGTTATTAGGGAGACCAACATCCAGCTTGCTGCAACCACCTCTCACAACACCTCCCCCCGAAGGAGACGCTACTGGCTTCCCAGCAGCACCATATTCTAAGCAGAAATAGAGCTCCAGTTTTGGCTTGGCTGGAACAGAGAAGGCCTTTCATCACTTGTGACATGGATGATGTAAACACTCAGAAGCCCTTCTGCTGGCCTGTGCTTCACATCCTGAAATGCCACGTCTACATGCTTTTTGAACACCAGCAAAGCTGCTGACTCCTCCACCTCCAAAGTTTGTCAGTCCTTTTAATCATTGAAGAGCCTTGATTTCACCTTCTTTTCCATTCTTTAGCTGTTGTTTTCCTGTCTGGGTTGCTAAGACACAGCTGCTCAGAAGAGATTTTATTGTTACAGCTTCCTAGTCCTTAGAGCTTTCCCTCAGGGTTACAGAGATCTAACGAGCTTTTCAAATTTACCATCATCTTGACATGCAGACTCAAACATATGAGTCCTGCTGCTCAGCTACCCCTCGTAGTCACGTGTGTAAGATGGTCCTGTTTGCAGCTGTGAGACTTGATTATTCTGTATTGTGGCCCCAATTGGCAGCATTGTCCAGGCTGACCCAGGCTTCTCCAGGCCCCAGTTGGCAGCACTGCCCAGGCTGAGCCAGGTTTCTCCAGGCCCCAGTTGGCAGCACTGCCCAGGCTGAGCCAGGCTGCTCCCGGCCCCAATTGGCAGCACTGCCCAGGGCTGGGCCAGGCTGCTCCGGGCCCCAACTGGCAGCAGTGTCCAGGGCTGAGCCAGGCTGCTCTTGGCCCCAATTGGCAGCAGTGCCCAGGCTGAGCCAGGCTGCTCCAGGCCCCAATTGGCAGCACTGTCCAGGTTGAGCCAGGTTTCTCCAGGCCCCAGTTGGCAGCAGTGCCCAGGGCTGAGCCAGGCTGCTCCGGGCCCAATTGGCAGAAGTGCCCAGGGCTGAGCCAGGCTTCTCCAGGCCCCAATTGGCAGCAGTGCCCAGGCTGAGCCAGGCTGCTGCGGGCCCCAGTTGGCAGCAGTGCCCAGGCTGAGCCAGGCTGCTCCGGGCCCCAGTTGGCAGCAGTGCCCAGGCTGAGCCAGGCTGCTCCGGGCCCCAGTTGGCAGCAGTGCCCAGGCTGAGCCAGGCTGCTCCGGGCCCCAGTTGGCAGCAGTGCCCAGGCTGAGCCAGGCTGCTCCGGGCCCCAGTTGGCAGCAGTGCCCAGGCTGAGCCAGGCTGCTGTGGGCCCCAGTTGGTGGCAGTGCCCAGGCTGAGCCAGGCTGCTGCGGGCCCCAGTTGGCGGCAGTGCCCAGGCTGAACCAGGCTGCTCCGGGCCCCAGTTGGCAGCAGTGCCCAGGCTGAGCCAGGCTGCTCCGGGCCCCAGCTGGCAGCAGTGCCCAGGCTGAGCCAGGCTGCTGCGGGCCCCAGTTGGCGGCAGTGCCCAGGCTGAGCCAGGCTGCTGTGGGCCCCAGTTGGCGGCAGTGCCCAGGCTGAACCAGGCCTCGCTCCCCAGCAGCAAACCTGAGCTAAAGCTCCGCGTGTGCTCCCGGGAGCAGAGAGGGAAGAAAAAAGGGGAAAGCACAGATAGCAACGTCCATTTCTATAGAAATGCAGAGTTTATGGGAATGAAATAACAAAAGATTACACTTTCTGGTGCCCAACCCCTGGACCTATCTAGCCCTGGTTTAAGACATCCCAGTGCCTCGAACCCACAAGAGTTCTGTGCAGTCTCTGCTGCTTCCTTGTGGCAAAGTGCTGATTGGGTCCACGTGGAAACCTTCAGCAACACAGAGCTCTTATAAAATCAATCAGAGTTTGCAGGCTTACAGAGATAGATTACCTAGTGTCAAAAAATACCAGGAAAAGGATAATAATTTTTTTCCTCACAGATTTATTCAGAAGATAATGATTTTTAACAGTTATTAAAAGACAGTTTCTACGAGGCAGCCTCTTAAATCTCATTACTTTTTCAAAGGCCTCCAATAAGAACGAGAGAACATGGCAGGGGAAACTGATAAATCACAGCATGAGTCTGTCTTTGGGCAGTCAATTCAGCATTCTGTTAGGATCATGTACCACAGCAGTTTTGCATCCCTGGAGAAATGTATTTACTGCATGGCAAATAACAGGCTGACCAGCTGAAATTCAGTTAGTTCTGCATCTGCTGGAGAGGGTTTAGTGGTCATGGTAGTGTTAGGATGATGGACTAGATGATCTTGGAGGTCCAAAGTGATTCTATGATTGGTTCTACGATTTTACCTCTTTATTTATTTCTGTGATGAAGTCTGGAACAGGTTGGCCAGGGAAGTGTTGGAGTCACCATCCCATGTAAGAGGAGCCTGAGAGGTGACTTCATCAATGTTTATAAAGATGTAAAGGTGAGCGCCAAGAGGCTGGAGCCAGGCTCTGCTTGGTGATGCCTGATGACAGCACAAGAGGCAATGGGTGGAAGTTGAGGCATAGGAAATTTCATGTAAAGATGAGGAGGAATTTTTTCCCTGTGAGGGTGACAGAGCACTGGAACAGGCTGCCCAGGGGGGCTGTGGAGTCTCCCTCTCTGGAGATATTCAAGACCTGCCTGGACATGTTCCTGTGTGATCTGGTCTAGGTGATCCTGCCCTGGCAGAGGGGTTGGACTGGATGAGCTTTGGAGATCCCTTCTAGCCCCTGATATTCTGTGATTCTATGATCCCCAGAGGTGTTCAAAGAATGTGTGGACATGGCACTTTGGGACATTGTTTAATGGCCATGGTG
Organism: Ramphastos sulfuratus; assembly: GCA_013399055.1. Taxonomy (NCBI): domain Eukaryota; kingdom Metazoa; phylum Chordata; class Aves; order Piciformes; family Ramphastidae; genus Ramphastos; species Ramphastos sulfuratus. The sequence goes on along the minus strand of WBNM01036503.1, from coordinate 57,851 downwards.
GTGCTAGGTTGAAGGTTGGACTTGATGATCTTGGAGGTCTTTTCCAACTGAAGCAATTCTATGATTCTAGAAGTCCTTCCCCAGATTTTGTACAGATTTTCTTAGAACTACCCCAGTTCAATAACAGGATAGGCTCACCTACTTTGTTGATTTTGGCCATGCTTTGCCTGCATTGCTCTGTAGTTTTTCCTGCCTTTTAGACAGAGGCATTCCCATATTAGATAAATTGCTCCAACTGCACTGCCTGATAAACCTAATGCTTCTTCCACGGAGAAAAAAGAAAAGGAAAAAAAAAATTTCCTCCCTGGCTTTCACCTGAATGTCCCCAGTGTTTTAATTTAAAGAGTTTTAAGCATCACAGTAAAATCAAATAATAAGTAAAATATCATGGCCACACATTTTCTATTAAGCAAATATTTAGTGCACTTAAATATGTGTGTCCTCAGGTTATTCAGGACCTCTTGTGCAGAAAGCACTCATTTTGGAGAGAGTTAATAAATTCATTCAACCTCCATTATGGCCTTCATTGCAGAGTAACACTCTTGCTGCTGTTTATACTTGTGGGGAGAGCATGTTCAACGAATATTCTCTTCTACCAGCATTTCCTTTGGCTAAATGCTTTCTGCTTTCTGTCAAAGAGCAGTCCAAAATATTAACCATCCTTGAGGTGTTAAGTAAAAGTGTTCTCATCTGTCACTAAAGCACCAGTGCTGGGCAGCAGCAAACCTGCAATTTTCAAAGATGGATGATGCATAGCAAAAAAACCCAAAACCCTGTGAAATCTTTTATTGTAAGCAGTCAGTCATTCTCCTCAGTGAAGCCTGCAAGCTGCTGGAGTACAGTAAACATGAACCATTATAGTTAAAATGGAAAAAAGCAACCTTTAAAGTACCTCTTTTTTTCCCCTCAAAATACATTTCCATCTTTTCCAGCAAGACAAGCACTTAAAATCTCTCTTTATACCTAATAAAGATTTCATAAATGTAAGTATACATTAAAAAAAAAATCACTCAAGTAACTTTGCTACTGCCACCTTACAATTGAAAAAAATGAAATAAAGCAAAATGCAGGATTGGAAAAGAAGCCAGCAGCCAGTTAGTCCTCTCCTCAAACAACTGATCTCTGCCCTGCTTCAGTGGCCTGGAAAATTGTGCAGTTATCTAGCTGAACCTCTGTACCACTTGTTTACAGGCCAGCTGGTTTTTAGGTTTTTCTGATATTTAGATTGAATTTCACTTGCCTTTATATCAGTAGAGCCAAATGCTGATGTCTTCTTAAATGATTAGTTGAAGTCTTCTAAGTGAAGACAATGTTATTGTAAATCACTTTTCCAGTTGTTAGATGAGCTCCTGATCTTCACTCCAACCTAGAACTCTTTTTCCCTGAAAAAAATCCTTATTCCAGTGTCAGAATTGCTCATTGCTAAAGGCCACTGTAAATTTAGCAAGTCAGGATCCTGCTTCTGCCCAGTTTTTCTTTCCTATGCCCTCAGACTCTTATTGTGCTGATGGGGCTCTTTGCTCTCCTTTGGTATGGTCCAGGCTCTCTGCTGGCTCACATGCATCCAGCTTCACGTGGGAGGGATTTTCCTTGGCAGCTGCATGTCAGCTAACATGGAGAAGCCACTTAATGAGATCACTGGACTGAAACATGCTTCAAGAGGTTGACCAGCCTCAAGTTCTCATCTCAAGGTAGGGTCAGTATCACCTGTATCATAGAATGGTAAGGTTAGAAGGGAGCTCAAGAATCATCTAGTTCCAACCCCCTGCCATAGACAGGGACACCTCCCACTAGCACAGGTCACTCAAGGCCTCATCCAATCTGGCCTTGAACACCTCCAGGGAGGGAGCAGCCACAACCTCCCTGGGCAACCTGTGNTCCTCAGGGCTCCTCTCAGCCGTTAACGACCCAGCCTGGAGCTGTGCTTGGGATTGTGCCTACCCAGGTGCAGGACCTTACACTTGGCCTTGTTGAATTTCATGAGGTTGGCCTGGGCACATCTCTGCAGCCTGTCCAGGTCCCTCTGGATGGATCCCTACCCTCTAGCAAGTCGACTGTGTCACACAGCTTGGTGTCATCTGCACACTTGCTGAGGATTTGTATTGTTCTTGATACAAATTTAAAACCATAGAATGGTTCGGGTTGGGAAGGACCTCAGAGGATTACGTTGCTCAGCCTTCGCTCAGCGTGGGCCAACATCAGCACTAGCTAACCTATTGATTATGGGTGCCCAGGGAGGCACCATCCCTGGAGGTGTCTGAACAACATGTGGACATGGCACTTCGGGACATGGCTTAATGACTTGTATCAGGAAGAGTTTGGCCAGCAGTGGCAGGGAAATGATTGTGCCCCTGGAATGGGCACTGGTGAGGCCACAACTTGAGTACTGGGTTCAGTTTTGGGGCCCTCACTCCAAGAAAGACATAGAGGTGCTGTAGTGTGTCCAGAGAAGAGCAACTGCAGGGCCTAGAGAACAAGTCCTATGAGGAGCAGCTGAGGGAGTTGGGGTAGTTCAGCCTGAAGAAGAGGCTGAGGGGAGACTTCCGTGCCCTTTACAGCTCCCTGAAAGGAGGCTGGAACCAGGTGGGTATTGGTCTCTTCTCCCTTATATCAAGTGATAGAACAAGAAGAAATGGCCTTAAATTGTGCCAGGGGAGGTTTAGGTCGAAGATTAGAAAACAATCCTTTGCTGCAAGAGTGTTCAGGGATTGGAAGAAGCTGCCCAGGGAGGTGGTGGAGTCCCCATCCTTGGAGGTGTTTAAGAAACCTGTGGCCAGGGCACTTTGGGACATGGTTTAATGGCCATGGTGGTCTTGATGTTTGGACTCAATGCTCTGAGAATTCTCTTCCAACCAAAGCAATTCCATGATTCTGTTGTGGTTGTTTTTATTATTATGATTATTCTTTTAAATTAAGTTACCTAACAGAAATATGTGGTTTGGGTTCGAGGCAGTTTGGTAGTCTTGCAGAAGGTCTTCACTTACATTTGGAACAGTTTGCAGGTTGGTTTAGGAGAACGGCAGAAAGGAATAAAGAGAACTCTCACATGACAGTTATTCCATGTAATTATGAGGATATACTTGACAAATGTTGGTGTAATTTGAAATCCTGACAGCTTGTGGGTTTTCTGATCTATCATTAGTTGAGTGGATTAATTTTACGATCATAATTCACATGCAGTTGAATTCTTTCCTTAATGATTTCTCATATTTTCCTCCTTTCCAGCATCATGAGGAACTTTTCAGAGGGCTGTATTAGTGAAATTATACCTAGTAAGAGGAGCATGTTAGAGCTGGAAACAAATTCAGTGCAGCAAACTTCAGAGCATACATTTTCTCTCCTCATTCCTTTTTCTTGCCATTATGCTTGCAGCTGAATTGTGATTTTATTTTTTCTTCTAAAAAGAGGGTTGTGATCTCTTACTGAGTAGGTCTGCAGAATGTTATGTACTGCACCCATCACACCAGGCAGACTCACTGCAAGGGCACTCAGAAGTTAGGAGTAAGTAGAAAGTGCCTGATGGACTAAGTGACTGATTTGATGCTAAGGTAACATCGATGTCAAGGCTCCCTGTGCTATCTCCACCTGTTTGGATATGCACAGCTACAATTTCAGTTCTGCTTATGATGAAAGTTTTCTGAGAGGATGTAACATCTGATCTGCAGTGCAGTCCTGCCTTATTTAACTGGACTTCAGAGAATAATCATCCATTGTTCATGGAGAGTAGATATGCTGTAGTTGCACAGAGCAGTTATCCAGAGAGGTATTTATCCATTGACCTCAATATTCACCCCTATTGGAATACAATCATAGAATCACAGAATGCCAGGGGTTGGAAGGGACCTCTAGACATCATCCAGCCCAACCCCTCTGCCAAAGCAGGGTCACCTAGGACAGGTCACAGGAATGCATCCAGGTGGATTTTGAAAGTCCTCAGAGATGACAGCTCCACAACCTCTCTGGTCAACCTGCTCCATTGCTCCATCACCCTCACACTGAAGTGGAACTTCCTGGGCTACAGCTTTTATCTGTTGGTTCTTGTCCTATTACTGAACACCACCAAAAAGAGTCTGACACTCACACTTCAGATATTTATAGACATTGATAAGGTCCCCTCTCAGCCTTCTCTTCTCCAGATTAAGCAGCCCCAGTTCCCTCAGACTTTCGTCATAGGAGAGGTCTTCACAGCCTAGGCAAAGGAGATCAGCCAAGTGCCAATCCAGGCAAGGCTACAGAAGATGGCAATCTTCTCTTCTGCTTAACTTCTGAAGAGCCAGGCACAGTAGGTGTCATAGCCCTAGGTATGTGGACTGAGGCAGCATTTCAGAATGCTAACTGAGGCATGCATTTACTACACCAAGAAATGTAAATGTCACACTGACATTTTCCTCTTTAAGTATGTGATAACATCGAAGTGAGGAAGTTTGCTACTTATCTGTGTTTTGTTTGCAAGTTTTCCCATAGTACAACTTCCAATAAGCTTTCTGTGACCATAAAGAATTTGCTCTTGCTAAGAACCTCTTTGAAAGCTGACTTGGGGTGGTTAACACCTATTTTTTTTAGGAATAAACAGTTCTAAAGTTTAGTTCATTGGAATAGTATCTGAAATGGCTCCCAAACCTGGCCTCTCTCTCATTAGAGAGTCAACTATGATGAAAAGATAACAGCTATACCTAACCTTGTCTCAGTAGCTTCCTGTCCACTTGCACCAACTGGTGCTTATGACATTCAAAACTGCTGTGTGGCGCCAGCACGTAACCAAAAACACTGTTTTCTGTTTATGCTGAAACTCCTCCCTGGTGCAAATTACACAGTCTATTGTATTTGAACTCTAATCTAGCACATACAGACATTGGTGGGAAGCTTTCAGTTGGTTTCAACATGTGTTGGATCAAGGCCAAGCAGACCTGACATTTCTTTGGTCTAAAGACTTTCCTCTGGAGGGAGTCTTGGGCTGATGCTCCCAGATACATTCAACCTCTGCATCTACACTACCAGGCACAGTGTCTATCCCACTAGCCTTTGCCCTTTATAGCTCTTGCCTCACCTGTTTGTGCTTCTCCATAAAGAGAGACTGAGAGAGTCCTGTCTGACATTTGCCATTATTTACTGTTATTTCTAGCAGAGGGACTGCAGGCAGAAAGTCAGGTTCAGCCTTGGCTGAGGTGGCCGCAGGGCGCTCGGCCTTCTCTAGCCCCTTTTTAAGCTAGGAACACATGAACACGTGTGGAGCTGTGGTAGAGATAGGAATGTAATTAAGTCAGATGGGAACATGTTTAAATCAGGTTTCAGGAGGAAGGAGAACTTAAAAGGACTCTTTCCTGCTTACCCAGACAATTCCATCCTGAAAAAGTTAGATTCATAGAATGGTTTAGGTTGGAAGGGACCTTAAAGATCGTCTAGTTTCAAATCTCTGCCATGGGCAGGTGACTCTGAACTGTGTTTCTCCACAGAACCTCACAGACATGAGGTTCTAAGGAAGAAGTGGGATGAGGTGCACCAGTGTGTGTAGTCAGAGGCAGCAGGACATGTCACCATGCTCTCATACCAGACTGGTGCATCTGGTGGAGAAGCACGTGTGAGTTTTTATGGCCACCAGTGAGTTTGTACCTAATTAATACTGCCAGAGCAAGGCTCTTGCTTGGGGGAGCTGGAAAAGTGTGGGAGCTCAGGTGCTGTAGCAGCACTGGTTAAACTGGGACTCTCAGACAGGGGTAGTCATTTCAGGGCTGTGGTGCTAATCCTTCATAGGAGCATGCTTTGGTCCATGGCAGGAGATGAGGACACTGCAGGTTTTGTGATACAGTGGCTGCTGCTGGTGTAGGTAGCTCTGGCTGCCTGAGGAATCAAACAGGGCCTCTGAAAATCAAATCCTCTGGAGTTTTCCCTCATTCCCTTGCTGGACCAAGTAGGTCACTCTGATGATAATGTGGAACCTGCTCTGCTGCCAAGCCAGGCAGTCAGGCTGTTTGGTCTGCAGTGTGCAGCAGGGAAGGGGCAGTCACAGTAAAATCATGAATGCTTTTATAATGTGAAGGAAATAAATGAGACACTGTATAATGGGACTTCATAATAGTACTGTCAGTGGCACACTCCAGCACTGTGTCCTTCACTGCAGCACAGTCACTGCTTGGACCAGTGTAACCTGAGCCCTTCAACAATGCTGCTTTCCTTTATTGATGGTTCAGTGGTCAACAGAAATGTAGCAGTGTGCTCTGCTTAATGGTCTACAGAATCATTGTCTGCTCTAAGATACCATTTAAGACAATTCATAGAAAGCTATCAGGGAAAAGGGAGAACTTCCCACTGAAAATTATCTATTGCACATTACAAAATGTAATTTATGTGACATGTTGCCCTCCATTTACTTCTTGAGAGTAAAGTTCATGTACTAGCTGTAATTCTGAAGTTAGGAGAAAATAAACTGCTCCTTTTCTGAAGTTCTTTGTTTTGGGTATGCCTTTGTGCCATATCTAAAAACACTTCTATTAGAAGTGTCCTGGTGTGGCCAAGAAGGCAAACAACATCCTGGCCCAGATCAGGAATAGTGTGCTCAGCAGGACCAGGAGAGTGGTTGTCCCCCAGTACTCAGCACTGGTGAGGTCACAGATTGAATATTTTGGGGCCTTCAGTACAAGATGGACATTGAGATGCTGGACTGTGCCCACAGAAGGGCAGTGAAGCTGGTGAAGGATCTGGAGGAAAGGTCTTGTGAGGAGCAGCTGAGGGAACTGGGGTTCTTTAGTCTGAAGGAGGCTGTGGGGAGGCCTTTTGTCTCTCTACAATTCCCTGAAAGGAGGTTGGAGTGAGGTGGGTGTTGGTCTCTTCTCCCTAGTGTCAGATGATAGAGATGATAGAGTGAGAGGAAATAGCCTCAAATTGTGCCGGGGAGGGTTTGGTTAGAGATGAAAAAACTCTTTGCTGCAAGGGTGGTCAGGGATTGGAACAGGCTGCCCAGGGAGGTGGTGGAGTCACTGTCCCTAGAGGTGTTCAGGAAACCTGTGGCACTTTGGGACATGGTTTAATGCCCGTGGTGGTCTTAGGTTGAAGGTTGGACTCAATCTTAGAGGTCTTTTCCAACTGAAACAGTTCTATGATACACAATGTTACTGAGAACCTTACTCTGGGTCTAAAATATTCAGATAACTTTTTGGCTGAACAACTGCTATGGTTTTGTTTCTTCTCTTCTCATTTTTTATTGATGAGCAAGCACAGGGATCTGATGAGAAGAAAGGCACTTCTGTCTTTTTCATGATGGCTGCACTGGGCTGCTATTCTCTCTGTTGTCTACTGCAGAGAAGAAAAGAACAAAAATAACAGGTTCAGACTGAAAAGATGACACAGATTTTAGGAAGTGCCTGTGGGGAGAACACAACTGCTAGTCATGGCATAGCCTTGTCAGTTAAAATAGTCAAGATGTCTAAAAACCTTGGAATGGGTTTATTACTAATTTTCTCAGGTGGCTGTATTTAACTCCTAATAAACAGAAAATGAAATTGTGAATTTGCTCGTAGAACCCTTCAGGACAGTTCTCTGTTTAGGAAGATAGTTCAAAGCAGCTGTAGTTGTGGACCCAGTAAGTTTGCTTGTGAGAATCTGCACCAAAAGATGGTGGAGAAAGGGCTTTTTAGTTTCAAGTTCTTCTCCCTGACTTTCAATGACAGCAGCAGTGCACCAGTCAACAGGTCATCAGAGATCCACACTGTGGTCTGGATCCCTGCCTTGGCCTTTCACAGAATTGTTTTGATTGGAAGACTTTAAGATCACTGAGTCCAAATGTTATGTAACTCTCTATGTGCTAAACCCTCTCACATAACATTTCTCTAAGTCTTACAGTGAATTTGAGTTTGAAGCAGCAGGCAGACCAGAATTCACAGTCTGGATGCTCAGTGTCCTCCCCTCACCAGTTCCTTGTCAGGAATCTGCCTGCTGGGCAGTTCCCTACCACTGCACCTAGCCCGTTGTGACTCCTGGTACCTTGAGGAAGATTGATTCAGGTTAGATGTCTCTTCACTGAGAGCACTAGAAGAGGTTGTCCAGAGAAGTTGTGGATGCCTCATCCCTAGAAGTGTTGAAAGCCAGGCTGGATGAGGCCTTGAGTTACTTGGTCTACTAGGAGTTGTCCCTGCCCATGGCAGGGGGGTTGGAGCTAGGTGATCTTTAAGGTCCCTTCCAACCTAAACCATTCTGTGATAATCTATTAACCCTAAACCAAGGCCCTGGAGCAGCATCAGCTGTTTCCATACAAACTTTTCAAACCTTTGAAGTTCTGCTGCTAAAAATTCAGGTAGAAGGCAGATGCCCTTTAAGCATCTGAGCTGAGCCCAAAGCAAGATGCATTTTGCTAAGCTTACCGTTTGTTTTGCTTTTGGTAGTTTGTCTCTAGGTACATTTAGGAATGTGATTTTCCTCAGTCCTGTCTCTTACTCTGTTAGCATCTTCTGCAAGCCTGTGATCAGGAACAGTGCTGCAGAAGCCAATGTTGTTGTTGTTGTTGCTGGGAAAAGACTATCACCAGTCATTGCCTTGCTGACCTAAGCCTGGAACATATCCAAATTGTGGTTTTAAAATGTATTTATAGATTATAATTTTACAGGTTTGTAAGGTTTTATTTAACAGCCTTGGAGCTCACAGTCTCTGTGTTCAAAGCAGAAAACTTGAGAAGTAACATGTGTTGGATAGAATGCCAGCACTGAGCTATGAAGAGCTTTTACTTCTTACCTTCCTGGAAAGAACTTTTGCTGATGTTTCCAGGAATTCCTCTGGGACTGATCTTTGTTTTGAGCAATGCAGCCATGCTGTACTGGTCCTCCTCCTCTCTTGCTCCCTGATGCCCCAGGGTGACTGCAGCCTGGACCATCCAGCTGCGCTGGGCATGTGGAGATAGAGGGTGGGAGAGGAGCCATGGTATGGGGTTGCAGGGGAGCATGGTGCAGATGGAGATGCAGGGAAGGGAGGCTGGAAGGTAAGTTTGGATGTGTGAGGTTGGGGCAGCTCTGTCCTGTGAAGGCCATCAGTTTAAAATCCTGCTAGGAGGGTTGGAAATGCAGTTTCCTCTGGAACCAAAGTCAGGCTTGTCAATGATTCTTTACCACAAGAAGCTATTTCTCTTGGCACTTGGGGAGTGTATTCCTTAGGACACTTGCAGGCCATCTACAGAGTGAGCCTGCTGAGCTACCCTGAGCTGGTCACGTAACCCCTTACAACATGGAATTCAAGAATCCGGTCCAATCACAGCCCAACCCTTCCTGTGTTTCACTATGTCATTCACTTGGAAAAAGGAAAACTTATTTTAAAAAGCTTTACAGACCAAGTCCCATCTACATGGACTGTTGATTTAGGCAGGAAGCTGCTCAGCTACTATTTCTGGAAATAATGGGAAAGTAGTTGTCTGAATAATGCCACTGTTGTCTTTCTAGTCAAAGCTACCACAGCCCTCTTATTAGGCTTTAAAATCCAGTTCAGAACCCTAATTCTGTCTCTACATTCCTGTTTTGTTCTCAGGCTAAACACAGGGCAGTAAACAATATCTATAATTAATGAAACAACTTTTTGTTCCATTTTATCTTCGTAAGGAGACTCAAGCTTTATGCTTTTACTCAGTGTAGCAAACAAAAAGTGGAAGGTATTAATGAAGAATGAGTGATTAACATTCTGCCCTTCCATTGTGGAAAGTCCTGTGTTGGATTGGTTTTCTGTGGTGGTGAAGGCCTGAAAATACTTTTGGATTGGAATTAAGCCACTAGTTTTGGTTCTTGACACAGGATAGTAGAGTTGACTGAACACAGTCTTCTCTTTTAGCTACTCCAAGAGCTATGACGATGTCTTTTCACTCCTGCATCAATTATTTGTTCATTAAAATTAGTTCCTTTATCAAATTATATATATGTCTCTAACTCTAACTCTAACTCTAAACATTTTTAAAGTTATTTTTAATATATATTTATGTATACATTTGTATTTATAATTTTGGAGCTTTGTGTTCACATTCCTGCAAACCATGTTAAGAATCTTTAATTCTGACTAGAAAGTGAGGGGAAAATAGAGATGCTAACAATATTCATGAATTCATAGAATAGTTTAGGTTGCAAGGCACCTTAAAGATCATCTAGTCCCAAACAATATTCCCAACACATTCAATACAATATACATTAAAAGCTTTGCTCCATTTATGTGGCTGGAACATCCTCTGAGCTGTAACTGGGCTGAAAAATCACAGAGACTGTAACAGAGAAAAGGGAATAAGAAACAAGTACAAGCAGTGTATAGTTTTCCTTAGAAAATTCACTTTGAAGGCTTCCAGATTTCAGAATCCTTTCTATGCAAACAGAGTTTGGGGTTCTGTGAGTCCCTCACTTTGGTGTGCAAATGGAATGACAGCCTGAATGGGAGGCACTGGGACCATTGTAGCTCTGCAAGAGTTTAATGTACAGGGTTCCCAGGCTCCCCAGCATCTGGTGCTAGAATATGTTCCTGAGCCCTAAGGCAGGTTGACTGTTTCTATGCTCCCAAAAACCAGAAGACACCATTTACAAAATGCTGTCTGGTTACAGCATCCTACTTGTGCTCATCTCTGGCCATGCCAGCTAAAAATAGCAACCAGCCAAGCATGCAGTGTCAAATTCTGAAAGCACCCTGTGTGCCACCATCCATGGGACCTGCTTTGTGCACCTGAATTATGTGCTGCACCCATGCCAGCTGCTTTTGCTGAAACACAGAATCACAGACTCACAGAATGTCAGGGAATGGAAGGGACTTCAAAAGGTCATCCAGTCCAACTCACCTGCCAGAGCAGGATCACCTAGAGCAGATCACACAGGAACACATCCAGGCAGGTCTTGAATATCTCCAGAGAGGGAGACTCCACAACCCTCCTGGGCAGCCTGTTCCAGGGTTCTGTTATCCTCACAGGGAAAAAAAATTCCTCCTCACATTTACATGAAACTTTCTATGCCTCAACTTCCACCCCTGACCCCTTGTCCTGTCATTGGGCATCACCCATCAGAGCTGGCTCCAGCCTCTTTGATCTTTCCTTTTACGTCTTTATAAACATTGATGAGGTCACCTCTCAGTCTCCTCCTCTCCAAGCAGCACATCCCCAGCTCCCTCAGGCTCTCCTCATAACAGAGATGATCCCTTCCCCTCATCATCTTTGTGGTTCTGTGCTGGACTCTCTCAAGCAGTTCTATGTCCTTCTTGAACTGGGGGACTGAGAACTGGACACAGTATTCCAGATGCAGCCTCACCAGGGCAGAGTAGACAGTAAGGTTTGCACCAGAATGAACTCTGCAGTCTGCTTTTTGCTCACAAATCAGCTGTTCCAGGTTCAGACAAACAGAAATGAGCTAGGTAACAACACTGTATTCAGCAGAAGCCAAGCAACCAGGCCATTTTTACAAAGCTTTATTACAGATAGATTTTTGTTAGTAAAAAAAATAGGGATAACATTTTATTCCTTCCCCTCCACCCCACTTTTTTTTTTTTTTTTTTTTTTCCCTTCAGAAATTGGAGAGAAATTATCAGGAAGGTATTGTGGAAGACCTATTAATAAGGGAAAATCCTGAGTCCATGCATAGAGCACTAGGAGCTTCCACTGCAACTTTAATAGTGAGAGAGTAAAATCCCCCTTCTAGAGAGCTCCGCAGTCAGGCAGGCTCTTTGTTATTACTTTTTCATGTATCTGTGAAGCCCACAGCTATTGTGGAATGCAGCATTCTGTCTGCACACTTTTTGAGTGGAGAAATGAGATCCTAAGAACAGAAAATGCTGGTTGACTAAGTAAGCATCTTTGCTCTGGTATTTCCTTGCACTGTTGATCAGAACAGCAAGAGATTGGCTAATTCTGGAAATGCATATTGAGGTTCCACTGCAGAGTGTGGTTTGGATCATGTTACAGAAAAGAAGAAAGTCTAACCAGTGCTGGGGTTGTTCTGGCTTTGGTAGGAAAACATTCACTTTTGGTTGGTAGGAAAACAGTCACTTTAGGTTCTAGCTTTTCTGAAGCTGAAGTTGAAAAGCTGCTTCCACTGACCCTTGCCTACAAAGAGCAGAAACTGCTCTTTCACCGTGGAGGATTTCAAAGCAGGTTTCTCTAACAGCACCCTGGGTAGCTCTAAACAAGGTCACATTAAAGTTGTATCGTTCCTATTTGAAATGTAACTATGCAGCTTCTCCTTTTATGTGCTTAAATGTAAGCTCAAACCACAAGGGCCAAAACCCAGCTAGCAGCTCCTATGCCAAGCAGCATAGGTTTGATATTCTCCCTTCCTATATAATTATGGACTGCCACAGAGTTTCACTAAGCTGCTTTCAGGATTATTGATGTGCATTGCAGTGTTGCTCACAGGCTTCATCTGCAATTCTCAGTGCAGTGCCTTACCCATGAGATCATTCTTCCACTTAAATGTGACATCACACTTCTTATCTGCTGGACCAGGTCTGCAGGGAAGAAGCAGTGGGCTGAATTATCACAGTATCACAGTATCACAGTATAGCAAGGTTGGAAGAGACCTCAAAGATCATCAAGTCCAACCCACTACCACAGACCCCAAGACTAGACCATGGCACCAAGTGCCACGTCCAAACGTGCCTTGAACACCTCCAGGGACGGTGACTCCACCACCTCCCTGGGCAGCCCATTCCAGTGGGGAATGACTCTCTCAGTGAAGAACTTTCTCCTCACCTCCAGCCTAAACTTCCCCTGGCACAGCTTGAGACTGTGTCCTCTTGTTCTGGTGCTGGTTGCCTGAGAGAAGAAAGCAACCTCCTGCTGGCCACAACCACCCTTCAGGTAGTTGTAGACAGCAAGAAGGTCTCCCCTGAGCCTCCTCTTCACCAGGCTAAACAATCCCAGCTCCCTCAGCCTCTCCTCATAGGGCTTGTGCTCGAGGCCTCTCACCAGCCTCGTTGCCCTTCTCTGGACACGCTCAAGCACCTCAATGTCCTTCTTAAATTGAGGGGCCCAGAACTGGACACAGTACTCAAGGTGTGGCCTAACCAGTGCAGAGTACAGGGGGAGAATGACCTCCCTGCTCCTGCTGGGCACACTATTCCTGATGCAGGCCAGGATGCCATTGGCCTTCTTGGCCACCTGGATCTCCCAGACTCTAATTTGAGGAGCAGAGGACCACAGTGAAAACTTGATTTTAAGATCTCTCTTATTGTCTTCTAAACCACCTAAAGCAGTGTTGGAGTCATTGTCCCTGCAGGTGTTCCAGAAACCTGTGCAGATGGCACTTCAGGACATGGTTTAATGGCAATGATGGTGTTAGGTTGAAGGTTGGACTTGATGATCTTAAAGGTCTCTTCCAACGGAAACAATTCTACCATTCTATAAAATCTTACAAGCTACTTACAGCAATATGACACTGTTTGGTTAACCTGTTAGTTATGTCACCTTCTATACCTAGATAAAGAACAAATCTGATGTGAGAAAAGAGTCAAATAAGCCAAATACCAACAGTCTCTCAGAGGATAAGAACAGATTGTCACCTTTATTCCAGAAAAAATGACCAAATTATGCCAACTCAAGTGAGGCATCAGCTGTCCATCAAGCCACAACACAGACAGCTTTCTATTTGGTTTTCTTCACAACGTGTATTAACTGAACAAAAGGAAATCACACAGTCACAGCATGGTAGGGGTTGAAGGGACTTCCACTGATCATCTAGTCCAAAGCCCTTTCTACAGCAGATTCACCTAGCTCAGGTTGCACAGGAACACATCCAGGTGGGTTTAGAAAATCTTCAAGGAAGGAGATTCCACAACCTCTCTGGGTAGCCTGCTTCAGTACTCTCACAGTAAAGAAGTTTTTGTTACCACACTCTTTGCTGTGAAAAAAAAAGGTCACTATGAACTGCTGTTGTTTCCAGCAGGGCTCTGTACATCCAGAAGGTTGTAAGCATTTGTTGAAATTTGAGTGAAAAACAGACCAAAAATTTTGGGGCATATTATATCAAACTGAGATATAATGCATGACCTGGGAAATAGTGAGCTGCTATTGCTGTCCTGGTTTGAGCTAGAACAGAAACAGTTCTGGCCAGTGCTGCCCCTTCTCAGCTCACTCCCTGCTCAGCAGCTGCACTTTCAGCAGCTCAGGCCATGTTCATGGACAGTGGCTGCTGCCAGCAGGGACAGTGCTTGATGGCTCTGGGCAGTACCAAGGGCTGGGGTGCCAAGGCACTGCTGCATCTTGTAGGGGTGCAAAGGAAAAGGCTGCACCTGTGGGGAGGAAGAAGTGCAGGTGTCCCTCAGCTGACCAACAAGGGATTCCATCCCATGGACATTATGTTTGGTATAAAACTGAGGGCTCACCAGGCTCAATTTTTTCTTCTTCACTCTTTTTCAATAGTTGACATTTGAGGAGGTCTCTGTCCATTCTGCATTTGATCCTCATCCATGAGTTCCTGAATCTAGTGCCAGAATCCAGCTCCTGAATTTGGTTCCAACTTGCCACATTCTGCCCATTTGCTGTGGCAGAAGTCCCAGCCTGGGATTTCTGTCACAGCATCAGCAGTGATGGTGACTAATTGCCATCAGGGGGTTGAGTTTGGCATTGATTTTTATCTATTCTATGTTATTATTTTCTTTAAAGTTGTTTTAGTTTTCTTTCCCAACCCATTGGTGTTTCTCCTCTATTGCCTTTCTCTTCATTTTGGGAAGGCAGAGAGGCTGGTGCGGAGCATCTGGCAGTGGCTGGCCCAGCCCTAACCTTAATGTATATTTAGAAGTTGACCTGATGGCTCCAACAGGTCTTAACCACAAACACAAGATATGGGTTATAAGGAGCCTATCTCATGGGAAAGGGAGCTGAGGGAGTTCACCAAAAACCTTTCAGAAGAGCTTCATTTAAACTAGAGATCCCCATGGACACAGAAACAAGTCTGCAGGGTTTGTCTCTTTGAAGATATTTTGTGTTATTGAAATCAAATTGAAAGTAACTTCCCAGTTTGACACTGTTTGGAAATTTCCCTGACTTGACTCAGGTAAAATCCAACACGGGAAAGATACTAGCACTGTTTGTGATTTCCTGCAACAGACTTTTCCAGGTTTACTACCAAATGAAGTGAAGAGAGCATTAAAAGCTTTCCTCCCAAACAAAAAAATACCAAAACATGCAGTTGGTGATGGCATTGCCCCACAGAAACTGGAGCTGTAGCAACCATTATTTCACCCAGATATAACAGATCCACAGATTCACAGAATGGTTTGGGGCTGGGTTGGAAGGAACTTTAAAGACTGTCTAGTTCCAACCCCCACTGTGGGCAAGGACAGCTTCTAGCAGACCAGGTTGCTCAAGGTCCCCATCCAGCCTGGCCTTGAACACCTCTGATGCTGTAACACTGTTGCTCCAGAAGGTCTGCCTCACTTGGCTCACTAGTTGCAAGGGTTGCTGATTTGTGTTGCTAAACCAAACCATATAATCATAAAATGCTTTAGGTTGGAAGGGACCTTTGAAGGTCTTCTAATCCAACAAAACTCCCTTTTCCATCACCTAATCTAGATGACCTGATCTGGAGGTCCACCACTTACTACAGTCTCCATACTTGTGGCAACAGCTCTTCAGCTAGAGTGCAAGGTCTTCAGTGCCTATGGTCTTCTAAAGCCCTTCTGTGCTTTGTGGCCTTTGTTTTACACCCCCTCAGCCAGTGACATAACTGGGTAGCTGCATTTTGCTTTACTGGACTTCACCACTGCACCACTGCTCAGAAACAAGGCTACTGATGAGTAACATTTCACTGCTTTCTCACAGGCATGGATGAAGCAGATTTTTCTCTCCCACTGGTTTGTACAGAGCCAAAGAACCTGCTTGTCATTACAATAACACTAGGAAAAAAAAATTTAGCTGCTGTGGAAAGATCTCTGTGCTGTGGAAAGGAAGGTGGTGTTTCAGACATTGTTTTCTCCACAAGGGAGAAAAACAATCAAATTTAATAAAAGGATCCCGAAATACTGATAAATATTGGAATGCTTTTAAACTGCCAAAACACTCAACAGGTGCTCAACTATTCCATTTTTAGTGCTGATGTTTTTTTCCCTACTGAGTGGGAGATTTCGTTGCAGCATTGAGACTACTATCCAAATATTTCTGGCCTTCACATTGAGGAGAAGGCTCTGAATGTGGTTTTAGTACTCAGGAACTTCCAGGAATGAAGTCTCTGTCTCAAGGATTTTGCATAAGTGGTTTAGGGGAGCTGTATGCCTCTAATTGTTTCTAATGAGCCTTTTCCATCAGGTTCAACTTAAACTAAGAAAGGCTTAAAAATATTTATTTATTTATTTATTTTCTCCATACAGGTAACATTCACTGCCCTCTAAAACTAATTTAGCTGAGTCTTCATCCTGATTCCTGCACAGACTTGCTACTCCTCTACACTCTGTAGTCTTTGCAGAATGGAGATTGCTTTCCTATGTGCTGGGCCTAATTCAACTCAGATGTGATCATAAAATTATGCTAAACCATGTCCTCAGCACCACATCTCTGCCTCTTTGAAACACCTCCAGGGATGCGGATTCAACCACCTCTCTGGGCAGCTGTTCCAGTGGTTGAGACCCCTTTCAGGGAAGAAGTTTTTGCTAATCTCCAACACAAATGTCCCTCGGTACAACTTGAGGCTGTTTCCTCCATCCTAGAGCTCTTGTCCTGATCATAGCTAGATCAGCAAATAATAGTTCCTGCAGAAAACATTTGAGTTATCCCACGTTCAAGTGTCCTTTACCATATACTCTGATGCCTAGCATCCAGGGTTCCTTGAGTAAAAGCCACAGTTTACCACCTGTCAGACCACTCAACAAAAAGTCTAAGGCAATCTGTACAGCACAGGGGTAGCAGGAGAGGAAAGCCATGGCACTGCTGGGTGTGTGTGCATATATTTGTCTCTGGGAAACCTCAGACTGAAGCCAAACTGGTTTTCAAGTACTCGTGAAAAATTATCATGCTAGTGTTGGTGACGAACAGTGAGAAGAGAAACCTTAAATTCCAGATCCAAGCTAAGCTGGTTACCAACAACAATCAAACCCCATCTGACTCAGGCTTTGTGAGAACTGCAGGTGGCTAGCACTGGCCCTGCGGTGGCCCAGCCTGCAGCAAGGGAAGCAGAGCCGGACAGCAGTTTGTCCATTTGCTCCTCACTCACCCAGGCAGCTAAAGCCAGCACTAAGCATTTACAAACTGCCTGTGGATCTGCTTCCCTCTTGCCCACAGCACAGCCAACACCTCAGCATTAGGAGCTTCATCGGGTGCCAGATGTTTATGTCTAGATGAGGACAGAAGCAGCTCAGCAACTTCCATCATGTAATATTTAAAGCCTGATTAGGTATTTCTCATTTAATCACATATATTATTAATTTCCACGAAAATGACTGTTTCTCCCCACGCCTTTAACCAGGCAGCACATTAAAGTTGCGTTGCTAGGGAAGAATTCGAGCCGAGTATCCCAGTGTAGCTGATTGCATTCTGATTACTTAATAACGCTCAAGTATGTGCAGAATCTGTCCTTGCTGCGTGCCTCACAGAGCTGCACTCCCCAAGCCCTCAGGAAAAGCAGCTCTGCGCTGGCCTCGGCGCATCCCTCAGAGCCCTTTTTATCCTAGGTGGTTAAACAAGTCCGCAGCTCAGGAAAAATGCAGGCTTCTGGCTGAACCTTCCCACAGCACTGATGGGGAAGTGAAAACCAGTAAGAGCCTTCTCCAAGGAGCTGGATTCACCATTCCGGCTGCGATGTGATGGCCCCGGGCAATGCTAGTGTGCCTCGCAGACCCTCATCCCTAGAAAAGCAGGGAGCCTGGAGACCCTCCGGACACAGAGCTGGGGTACGGACAGGCCTTCTGTAGCCTGCTGCCAGGCACCGATTGAAAGCGCCGTGCGGCTGCGGCCTCAGACCGCCGCTCACCGGCAGGTGCCACGGCCAGGCCTGGGGCCTGCCTGCGCTCGTCTGCGGCCCCGGCAACGCTGCGGCTTCCTCAGTCCCTCTCTTTCCCTCTCCCACCGGGCCAAGNCGCAGCCCCCGTTGAGCCCATCCCGCTTCGCAGCAGCCTCGTTCGCCGGAGCCGCCGCGCAAGAGGAGCCGCAAAATGAACCCCCAGTGCGCCCGCTGTGGCAAAGTGGTCTATCCCACCGAGAAAGTCAACTGCCTGGACAAGGTGCTGGGGCGCGGGCGGGCGCGGACAGCACCTCCCGCGCGTACCCGCCTGGCTCCGCTCTCCCTGTAGCTCCGGGCAGGGCAGGGCCGAGCCGGGCCGGCGGCGAAGGAGGGTGAGCTGGCAGGTGGCAAACGTAGCGCCTCGGGGGCAGCCGCCGAGCCAGCATCGCCACCGCCGGGCGACAGCCGCCGTGTCACCGCGCTGCGCAGGGCGAGCGGCGGCCGCGGTGGACCTGGTAGTCCCTGCGGTGCCCGCCCGGGAGCGACGGCGCTTGGGGCTGGCGGTGGGTCCCCGGGGCCCCCTTCCCGCCCGGGTTCCCTGAGGGCTGAAGTTGGCAGCAACCCTCGCCCGGTTTAGTTGTTGGTGCCTCCCGGAGCGGGGCCGGTTTTTGGCTGCCCCTTACGCCATGGCCGCCTCGGCGGGGACGGTGGCCGGGGCGGCGACAGCCCGGTCCCTCGGGGTGTCCCCGGTAATGCTGGTTATCTCCGTAAATGCGAACGAGGGGGCTGTGACGGATGCGCCAAACGAGCGGCCCCGGAGAGGCGAGGCGGCGGGGGCTACCGGAGGAAAACACCGCGTTCTGTGCTATGTGGAGTGGCTGCGCCGCCAGCCCAAATCCAGTGGGCGCCTTAGGCACTGCTTTTCTCCGAGCGGGGCATTCTTAGGAAGCTCGGGTTTGCTCTAACGAGGCAAAATGACAAACTCTTGCCTTACCTTTAAAATAGTCCTACCAAGGTCAGAGGTGGAGGTCTTGACGTCCACCTCAGCAGAGAATTTCTTCGGTTGCATTGGAAAGTCATTCTTTTTATGTTGTCTGCAGAGATCTCTAATGCATGGCCCGAAATACTGTCCTGTACCCGTGTCTTTACATTTATTGTAACCTAAAATAGCTTTCCAAACATCAGTATCAAAAAGTAACTCTCTTTTATGTTTCTTTACAGTACTGGCACAAAGGATGTTTCCACTGTGAAGTTTGCAAAATGGCTCTGAACATGAATAACTACAAAGGATATGAAAAGAAACCTTATTGCAATGCGTAAGTATTGTGAACGTCAAGCCTGGCAGAAATGCACATGAAAGGAGAGCCTGGCCCTGGGCATCGTCAGATAGGTACTGTCTGGCTGTAAAAACTTCATCCACAGAGGTAGCACCGAGGGCTGGAACGGTTCAGTGTCTTTTCAGATGGTGTGTGCTGTGTGCACTGAGGTGAGAGATGCTGGAAATGTTGTTGATGATGGGGTTAGGCAGTGTTTTAAGATCAGATCTCAGGATGCAGGTCCTTTCCTCGCAGAAAGTGTCGGATCTGGTGCTGACTCCCGTTAGGTTCATTACTGGCCTCTGCTGGGTTACAGCTGTCCGTTATTATTGCAGCTCTCTTCAGGGCTAGGGACCTGATCAGCATTTTGCAATAAGAAAATAAACGAAGTGCTCCTATGTTGTGTAGCTTACCAGAGACAGTATCCTGTTAGGCATTCTGGCAGCTTAATTTTGAGATGTGATGTTGTTCCCATATCTCAGATTACTGAATTAGATGTTTGCAAAACCACTGCTTCTGGTGCTTCATGGTCTTTTGTATTTTGCTTCTCTCTGAGATGGTGATAGAGAAACTTAGATTCCTTTTGGCTCTTGAGCATAATCATGTTTTATTCCACTTTTAGATTTTGTTGTGTGGATTCTGAAGAGTGCTTTGATATTTGGCTTGCAAATGCTGCAAGAGAGCATTTTGATATATGTAGAAGAANCAGGGAGCCTGGAGACCCTCCGGACACAGAGCTGGGGTACGGACAGGCCTTCTGTAGCCTGCTGCCAGGCACCGATTGAAAGCGCCGTGCGGCTGCGGCCTCAGACCGCCGCTCACCGGCAGGTGCCACGGCCAGGCCTGGGGCCTGCCTGCGCTCGTCTGCGGCCCCGGCAACGCTGCGGCTTCCTCAGTCCCTCTCTTTCCCTCTCCCACCGGGCCAAGGCGCCAGCGCTGCTTCGACGAGCCTCGGGCAGGTGCGCCCGGAGGCGGCCGCCGCTCTCTGCAGCCGCCCCACTGCCTGCCGTTGCTCCGCGCCTCAGGGCGGCGGCGCGGCGCGGAGCCCAGCCTGCTTTTCGCCCCCCTCGGGGCGGCTGCGGCGCGGAGCTCGTCCTCTCTTCCCTCCCCTCTTTCCTCCCTCCCCTCGCTGCGGGCCGCGCAGCGCTGGTGGGCTTGGCTTGGCTTGCGGCTGCAGCGCGGAGCTCGGCGTGAGTCACCCAGCCAGCGGCGCGGAGAGCCGAGCGCGCAGGCACACGGAGGAGGCGGCGGCGGCGGCGGGGCGGCGAGCGAGCGGGCGGGGGCGACAGGCAGCGGCTCCCCGCCCGCCCACTCACACATGCTGCCGAGCCGCAGTCAGCTGGAGCCCCGCTTCCTCCCGAGCCGCCGCCGATGACCCGCTCGTCCGCCGGCAGCCGCTGAGGACCCCCGGTGTCCCCGGCAGGGCAGGGGATGATAGATCGGCCACTCGCAGCCCCCGTTGAGCCCATCCCGCTTCGCAGCAGCCTCGTTCGCCGGAGCCGCCGCGCAAGAGGAGCCGCAAAATGAACCCCCAGTGCGCCCGCTGTGGCAAAGTGGTCTATCCCACCGAGAAAGTCAACTGCCTGGACAAGGTGCTGGGGCGCGGGCGGGCGCGGACAGCACCTCCCGCGCGTACCCGCCTGGCTCCGCTCTCCCTGTAGCTCCGGGCAGGGCAGGGCCGAGCCGGGCCGGCGGCGAAGGAGGGTGAGCTGGCAGGTGGCAAACGTAGCGCCTCGGGGGCAGCCGCCGAGCCAGCATCGCCACCGCCGGGCGACAGCCGCCGTGTCACCGCGCTGCGCAGGGCGAGCGGCGGCCGCGGTGGACCTGGTAGTCCCTGCGGTGCCCGCCCGGGAGCGACGGCGCTTGGGGCTGGCGGTGGGTCCCCGGGGCCCCCTTCCCGCCCGGGTTCCCTGAGGGCTGAAGTTGGCAGCAACCCTCGCCCGGTTTAGTTGTTGGTGCCTCCCGGAGCGGGGCCGGTTTTTGGCTGCCCCTTACGCCATGGCCGCCTCGGCGGGGACGGTGGCCGGGGCGGCGACAGCCCGGTCCCTCGGGGTGTCCCCGGTAATGCTGGTTATCTCCGTAAATGCGAACGAGGGGGCTGTGACGGATGCGCCAAACGAGCGGCCCCGGAGAGGCGAGGCGGCGGGGGCTACCGGAGGAAAACACCGCGTTCTGTGCTATGTGGAGTGGCTGCGCCGCCAGCCCAAATCCAGTGGGCGCCTTAGGCACTGCTTTTCTCCGAGCGGGGCATTCTTAGGAAGCTCGGGTTTGCTCTAACGAGGCAAAATGACAAACTCTTGCCTTACCTTTAAAATAGTCCTACCAAGGTCAGAGGTGGAGGTCTTGACGTCCACCTCAGCAGAGAATTTCTTCGGTTGCATTGGAAAGTCATTCTTTTTATGTTGTCTGCAGAGATCTCTAATGCATGGCCCGAAATACTGTCCTGTACCCGTGTCTTTACATTTATTGTAACCTAAAATAGCTTTCCAAACATCAGTATCAAAAAGTAACTCTCTTTTATGTTTCTTTACAGTACTGGCACAAAGGATGTTTCCACTGTGAAGTTTGCAAAATGGCTCTGAACATGAATAACTACAAAGGATATGAAAAGAAACCTTATTGCAATGCGTAAGTATTGTGAACGTCAAGCCTGGCAGAAATGCACATGAAAGGAGAGCCTGGCCCTGGGCATCGTCAGATAGGTACTGTCTGGCTGTAAAAACTTCATCCACAGAGGTAGCACCGAGGGCTGGAACGGTTCAGTGTCTTTTCAGATGGTGTGTGCTGTGTGCACTGAGGTGAGAGATGCTGGAAATGTTGTTGATGATGGGGTTAGGCAGTGTTTTAAGATCAGATCTCAGGATGCAGGTCCTTTCCTCGCAGAAAGTGTCGGATCTGGTGCTGACTCCCGTTAGGTTCATTACTGGCCTCTGCTGGGTTACAGCTGTCCGTTATTATTGCAGCTCTCTTCAGGGCTAGGGACCTGATCAGCATTTTGCAATAAGAAAATAAACGAAGTGCTCCTATGTTGTGTAGCTTACCAGAGACAGTATCCTGTTAGGCATCCTGGCAGCTTAATTTTGAGATGTGATGTTGTTCCCATATCTCAGATTACTGAATTAGATGTTTGCAAAACCACTGCTTCTGGTGCTTCATGGTCTTTTGTATTTTGCTTCTCTCTGAGATGGTGATAGAGAAACTTAGATTCCTTTTGGCTCTTGAGCATAATCATGTTTTATTCCACTTTTAGATTTTGTTGTGTGGATTCTGAAGAGTGCTTTGATATTTGGCTTGCAAATGCTGCAAGAGAGCATTTTGATATATGTAGAAGAAAAAAGGTGTTTGTTGTTCTTTGTACCATGCTCCAAAGATCTAAGTGCATTGCAGTCTGTTTTAATCTTTAGAAAAATATTCTAACCTGCTTTGTTAGAAGGATCTCTCTAAAGAATTTGGAAACAAATTTGATCTTATACTCTATATTATTTCTATCTTTTTTGTTATATTTTCAGCAGGTAGAGGTGAAAATAATATGTTTTAAAGAAATAGAGCTTGGGAACTGTAGCCACGTTGTAATTTTTCTTTTCAGAAACCTGCTCCTTTACTCATCTTAAAACATTTGTTTCATGTTGAGGTAGACAGTTTGTGGCTGGCCCTCACAGAACAGTTCAACAGCATATGCTCATTTTTCCCAGGCTAAAATTGAAGCCAGCCAGTGCCTGTCTAAAATACTAGTTTTGTTCTAAAAACTGCTGTGCTGCCAAAACTTGAAACACCTGTTTCAGTGTGCACACTTGTACTTAGATTGCTTTGGGAACAGATGGAGTCACACACGTGCGTTTCTAGCTTTCCTTAAAGTGCTCTGTGGTGTCTGGGGGTGACATTAGAGCTCCTGTCACAAAGTGTGGTTGGTTGTCAGGCTTAGGAGCTGTAGAGAAAGCTCTGTAGGAAGGGAGATTCATGCTGTGAGAGGTGGCACACAAGCGAAACTAACCTGGAGGTTACTTGTCCTAGATAGGACTTTGCTGTGGTACCTTGCTTGAGGTATAAGTGCAGGCTGACATCCTTTACAGTGATTGAAAACTCTGATAATACTTTGGTGCCTTTTACTTTTTTTTTTTTCTTTTTTTTTGTTGTTAAATTTCAGTTGGTTGCTTGATCTATGTAGGCAGATACTTACTTGTACTTAATAACATTGGTTACAAAGTCTTCTCCATGCTCTGCCTCAGTGTTCCTATGCTGTGTGTCTTTAACTTCTCTTGTAGGAGAGTTTTTGGACTATGTGGTCTGTCCCTGCGTTTATGGGTGAGGGGGAATAAGGGTTATGGATGTGCTATGTACCATTCAGTGCTCTTCCTCCTGGTAGTTGCTTTAATGAGCTTTGTAGTAAACACCCTTGAAAAAATAGTAATTTAATGAGCTTTGTAGTAAACACCCTTGAAAAAATAATCATCTTTGAAATGTCCCTCAAACCTGATAGATGAACCAGGAAGAAACAATGCAAATCTATCAAAGAATGGGTTCCTTCTACTAATAAAATGGCCAAAATAGAAATGTCTGATATCAGGAATATGTGTTTTGTTCTTAAATCTGTGCAAACTTTGGTGGCTGTGGATTTGTTTTTTGAGAGAAACTTAATCTGAATAATTTCAGGTGTTCTGTGGAACTACAAAGGGAAAATCAAGGTGTGCTTTGTGGCTTCAAGAAACTAATATCCTTCAAAAGAGGGAGAAGATGTTTATGCAAGACTCTCTTTTGGAACTACAGTTGAATTAAATTCTCATGTTTTGACACAGCACTCCTGCATCTCTCGTGTTTGCAAAGGAGATGTCATGATGACATTTGAAGCCATGATGTGTTTTATCTATCCAGTGTTCCTTAAGAAGGGCCAAGGCCATTTTTATGTGAAAGATTGCTTGATCAGGAAGCCCATGCAGGGAAAAATGTAAATTTCCTCGTGCAAACACCTGCAAGCATTTGACAAAGAGCAGTGACTGTTAGGCTGTTTATTTAGGCCATCCATCAATGGGAGTGTGATCTATAGATATGAGTAGAGAAGTATGGGGTAATTTGAGTGGGAGAGCAAGGCCATGAGGATGCTTAATAGGTTTGAAAGGCGCAGTTAGCTTTTTATAAGGACAAGTGGAAAAGCATGGACCTTTAGTAATTTATCTGTCTGCTTACAGGTTAGATCATCCATTTGAGTGTATTTTGAGCTTTGGGTTTAAGATATTCCACTCTATTTTTTTTTTCAAGTGCTGAAATGAATATTTTTTGCTGCATTACTGGCAAAGATCAGAAGTTACTTTAACTGTACGAACATAATCCTGTTTCACTTGATATAAGAAAAAGATGCTGATTTGTGAGCATTCAAACTGCTTTCTGTTGGAGGAAAGGCAGATGAATTGGCAGCAACTGGTGAACCTAGAAGGAATCAATTGTGAAATAGTTTAATTCAGTGGCTATTAGCAAAGAGCAGAAATATTTGTACATTCAGGATTCTGCTTGTCAGGTTTTCAGTAAGATGCTTGTATATGATCATGTCATATGGGTACATTAAGAGCTACTGAGAGTAGAACTGGTACAGGCCAAGAAGCTGAGCTGCCTAATGTGGCCCTTCTGAGGCTGTTTTCCTAAGTTGTAGATTGATGAAAGATTTTGCAGCTGGGTTAGAGGGAAAACTTTGATTGTGTATGTTGGTGTGTACTATGGCTTTGAACAGAAGGATCTCTGTATCACAGTTGTCAGGAGTTCTCCTTAACTCCTTGTTGTCTTTAAACCTTTCAGTTCTCCTACTGAAGATTGTATAACTTTGTCCTCTCTTTTTAGACTCATAGAATCATTTTGTTTGTGAAAGACCTTTAAGATCATCGAGTCTCAACTATTTTCAAGGCTAGTACTAACCCATATTCTTCAGCACTACATCTCTGCCTCTTTGAAACACTTCCAGGGATGGGGATTCAACCAGCTCCCTGAGCAGCCTGTGCCAGTGGTTCAGAGCTCTTTCAGGGAAGAATTTTCTTCTAATCGCCAACCTAAACCTCCCTTGGTGCAGCTTGAGGCCATTTCCTCTTGTCCTATTGCTTGTTCGTAGGGAGAAGAGACCAAGTCTACCTGGCTTGAACCTCTTTTCAGGGAATTGTGGTTTCATTATTTACATAATTTGCCAGCTGTCTGAGTCAGGATAGTTTATCTCTGCTTGTAGCCCTGAAAATACATCACTTTTATCTCGGCTAAGGCCTCTGAGAAGTACAGTACTCTCATGACTTATGGAGCTCTGATTCTCATTTTACTTGCATCTCTGTTTCATGTGAAAGACTTCATATACAACAGTTTGAAGCTTGTAGATGCTCAGCATGTGGACACTGCTATGTTTGCCTTGACAACTTTTGTCTTGCCTTTTATTGCTACTCTGACTGCAGACATGCCAAACTGCTGGAGAGCTGCCTGGTTCATCAAATGATCATGGAAACATCATAGAATGGTTTGGGTTGGAAGGCACCTTAGAGATCATCCAGTTCCAACCCCCCTACCATGGGAAGGGACACCTCCCACTAGCCCAGGTTGCTCAAGGCCTCATCCAACCTGGCCTTGAATGCCTCAAGGGAGGGAGCAGCCACAACCTCCCTGGGCAACCTGTGCCAGTGTCTCACCACCCTCACTGTAAGGAATTTCTTCCTAATCTCCAGTCTGAATCTCCCCTCCTGAAGCTTCAATCCATTCCCTCTCATCCTGTCACTACAACCCCTTGTCAAAAGTCCATCTCCAGCTTTCTTGTAGCCCCCTTCAGGTACTGGAAGGTCTGGTCACAGAACTTAGAGTGACTTGGAGCTCAGTTTTGCATCCTGAAGCAGATAAAGGGGCCAGTCTTTGCCTCTCTGAATCATAGAATGGTAAGGTTGGAAGGGACCTCAAGGATCATCCAGTTCCAACCCCCTGCCATAGGCAGGGACACCTCCCACTAGCACAGGTCACTCAAGGCCTCATCCAGCCTGGCCTTGAACACCTCCAGGAGGGAGCAGCCACAACCTCCCTGGGCAACCTGTGCCAGTGTCTCACCACCATCACTGTAGAGAACTTCCTCCTAACATCCACTTTCAGTCTCCCCTCTGCTAGTGCAGACCCATTGCCCCTAGTCCTGTCATTGCAAGACCTTGTCAATAGTCCCTCCCCAGCCTCTCTGTAGGCCCCTTCAGAATGTGCACAGATATCATAAAAGAAAGGTTAAGACAACTAACATGGCCTGGGTAATCTGATAGTTTGTTCAACCGAGGTGGCTCTAACACAGATCTGAACCCCCTTTCCACTGAAATTCCTGCAGATACAGATCATTAAGTACATGTTTATGTAGAAATACCAAGAAGAAAGGTGGTTGTTGTTATTATTATTGTGTTTGCAAACTCAGAGCTGATTCTTCCCAGCTGCAAAGATGATGCCCATGATGATGCAAGGATGGGAAAGGCATTTTGTCAGCTAACCATCTGTTTACTAGTTCTGAAGCTTGTTAAGTGATGGAAGCATGCAGGGTGATTATTTGATAACTTATTCTTACCAATGTTCATATAAATTCTTTCTTTTTTTTTTTTTTTTTTTTACAGATTCACTAGACCCAAACACAAGACTACTTTTTATGCAAAGTACAGAAGCTGAAACACATATTTTTGGAATGTTCTTTCTATGTTAGCTACACTTGCTGAGGCAAATGGGCTTCCTGCATGTGTGAACAAGTCCAACAGAGATGTAGTTTTTAGTTTCTGCACAACAGAATAGTTTAAGCTTCTGCAGACCTGGTAGAGAGGTTCTTCTTCTTCTCTACTCTGCCTTAGTGAGAATACACCTGGGATACTGTGTAAAATTTTGGGCTCCCCAGTTCAGGAGAGACAGGGACTTGCTGGAGAGAGTCCAGTGGAGAGCCACAAGGGTGACTGGGGGATTTGAGCATCTTTCCTATGAAGAGAGACTGAGAGCCCTGGGGCTGTTTAGTCTGGAGAAGACTGAGAGGAGATCTGAGCAATGTGTACAAATATCTGAGGGGAGGTTGTTAAGTGCCTGGGGCAAATCTCTTTTCAGTGGTCCACAGCAATAAGACAAGAAGCAACAGCTACAAACTGGAACAGAAGGTTTCAGCTCAACATGAGGAGAAGCTTATTTACAGTGAGGGTGACAGAGCCCTGGAGCAGGCTGCCCAGAGAGGTTGTGAAGTCTCCTCTGGAGACTTTCAAAACCCGCCTGCATGCATTCCTGTGGGGGCTACCCTGGGTGATGCTGCTTTGGTAGGGGGGTTGGACTCAATGATCTCTGGAGGTCTCTTCCAACCTCTAAGGTTCTGTGATTCTGTGATATCCTCTAGTCAAAGCCAAATTAACCTCACTACTGGCATAAATTCTTCTGAAATACTTAGTATCTAAGGCATTGCTGATCACTTGCATGCAGGGCAGCTCCATTCAAGTTTTTCTTTATGACAGTCACCATATGGAAGGATTGCATAACCTCAACATCTACATCTACTGTCATCAGTCTTGCTGTGGATTATTGACATGAAGGAAAACTCACCAGCACTTTCTTTTCTCTAGATTTAATTTATCTTTAGCTTGTGCCAGTAGGAAATAGATAAGCTTCAAAATATTGTGATGTTGTTAGGGTTGGGTGTCAGGAAGGAAGGGACAGGGACAGCCTCTGCTCACCTGTGCCCTGTGACAGGACAAGGGACAGTGGATGGAAACTACAGCAAAGGAAGTTCCACCTCAACATGAGGAAGAACTTTACTGTAAGGGTGACACAGCACTGGAACAGGCTCCTCAGAGAGGTTGTGGAGTCTCCTCTGGAGACATTCCAGCCCTGTCTGGATGTGTTCCTGAGTGACCTGCTTTGAATTCTCTGGTCCTGCTCTGGCAGGGGAGTTGGACTTGCAGATCCTCAGAGTTCCCTCCAACCCCTAACATCCTGTGGTCCTGTGGACTCTGCTGTAGTTTCAATCTGCAAGTGCAACCGAACTTTACATTTTAAGATACTACAGGGGGAAGGATGAAAACCACTAAAGTTATTTCATCCCACCTTGAAAGTCATAACATGGTACAACACTCTGGACAGACAGATGAGTTAGGATGTGGAAGTAATTACTTGTAATCAGTGGATGAATGTGACCATTAAATGGAATCCTTTGTCCTGAATCTTGAACATAAGAAGTTCCACCCAAACATGCGGAGGAACTTCTTTAATTTAAGGGTGGTGAAGCACTGGAGCAGGCTGCCCAGAGAGGTGGTAGAGTCTCCATCTCTGGAGACATTGAAAACTCATCTGAACTTGTTGCTGTGTGAGCTTCTCTAGGAGAGCCTACCTTGGCAAAGGGCTGGACTTGCAGGTCTCCAGAGGTCCCTTCCACCTCCTACTGTTCTGTGATTCTTTGAAAGGTGAACTTGTGCATAGAAGTTTGGTTGTAGCTGTGAAACATGAGTGGATTTTCTTTCTACCAGTCAGAAGATTTCTAGAAGGTGACTAGGAATGTGCTGGTATTGTTCCTACTAAAAACAGCTAGCATTGTCTTGGGTTTGCAGTATTGATTTCAGCAGGTAATTGTTTCTCTGTTTAAATATGGCAGGAAGAAATAGACTAGGGAAGTGGCAGGAAGAAATAAAAAGAGCAATAATAATATTTCTGGAATATTGTGGAGCCCCTTTTAAGAGCTGCAGCAAAGAGAGTGAGCAGATTTGTGTCATCTAATTCTTCATTTTCAGCTGTTGCTGAACAACTTCTTTAGTGTAAAAGGATAACCCTTTGAGAGGAAAGATTGTTTATGGCATGGTTAACTCTACAGCCAATTACTAGTCTGTTTTACTTCTTTTTGGGCTTTTCAGCTGTTTCTATTCATTAGATTTGATTAGAAGTAAGCTGTTAGATAGGTCAACCCCAAATGCTAATCCTTATGAAAGAAACAGCTCAAACTCTCATGCAAACCTTCCTAGAAGGGAAGGATTTGTACTTCATCACTTCATTATTTGTGTTTTAAAGACTTTCTTCTTAGGATGTGCTATAAAATGAGTAATGCAACAGAACTGCTTGAAGAACAACTGGTAAGGGTCTCAACTCAGACCCAAAAACACCTATGTCATTTAAGCTCATTATTTCTTGGTCAACATCTCATAAGTGTGGACTCCATTATTTGAAAACAGTTATCATGTCTCCCCTCAGCAACTCTTTCTTTAAACAAACCAGCTCTAATTCTTCCCTCAGCAGTGATATTTGCTGCTAATTTTTCTTTCTCTATCTTCAGTTATCTCCAAAGTGTCCATATATGTATATATATGTCTAAGTATATATATTTTAAATTGCAGTGCTCAGTGGATCTGTTACCAGAGCTGGAAAAACACCAAGTGTGCCTAAACAGCTCTAAGGTATTTTATCCTAAGTCAATCTTTGCAATTCTTTATTTTTATTATTATTATTATTTAATTGCAACCCCCAAACTATTATTAAGTTATATTCAGATTGTTGTGGGTTGCAGTTTTCTTTTTCTATGCAGAGCTGCAACATCAGCAGTTGTTATCATCCATTATCTGAGTAGTTAATTGTTCTTGGCTCAGCACGGAATCTTCCACTTGGTTCCCATTGAACTAAATCTCCCATTTTCCCCCAGGCTGTTTCTTCAATTTGTCAAGCTCATTTTATATTCTAATTCTGTTCTCTAACATACTTACAGCCCCCTCCTACCAACCTATCAACCCTCCCACCAGAGAGTCTGTAAGCACATGGCAAATTAAATAAGTGTGATCTTCATTTCATCACCCAGGTTGAGAACTGAAGGCCTGGAAGGGTATGGAGAGCAGTGTGTACATCCATGGTCTGGCACAGCCTTTCCTTCTGTAGTCAGCAGTGATGAATGAGTGAAGAACTTTGTCTTCTCTACCTCTTCATGGAGTGCTAGATCAAATGTGNAGGTGGTGGAGTCCCCATCCCTGGAGATGTTTAAGAGGAGGCTGGTGAGATGTTTAAGATGAGGCACTTGGTGCCAGGGTTTAGTTAATTAGAAGGTGTTAGGTGATAGGTTGGATTCAATGATCTTGAAGGCCTTTTCCAACCTGGCTAATTCTGTGATTCTGTGTAAGAAAGCAAAGAGAACTGTGACAAGAGTGTAATCATTATGCATATTTAAGCAAACTCTGCTTAAGCATGAGGGACAGCTACAAGTAAAGGAAACAGATGACTCTGTTGCTTGCTGCTGTGGGATCTTGGATGCATACGAAGTCCACATTAGTACTGCTGATATCCAGTCTGAAGGGGAAGGTAGAACAAGAATCATAGAATGGTTTGAGTTGAAAAGGATCTTAAAGATCATCCAGTTCCAAGCCTCCTGCCATGGGCAGGGACACCTTCCACCAGCCCAGGTCACTCAAGGCCTCATCCAACCTGGCCTTGAACACCACCAGGGAGGAGGCATCCACAACCTCTCTGGGCAACCTGTTCCAGTGTCTCACCACCCTCACACTGAAGAATTTCTTCCTAATTTCCAGTCTAAATCTGCTCTCCTCAAGTTTCAATCCATTCCCTCTCATCCTTTCACTCCAAGCCCTTGTCAAAAGTCCCTTCTGAGCTCTACTGTACTCCCCTAGGTACCCCTAGGTACTAGAAAGCTGCTCTAAGGTCTCCCTGGAGCCTTCTCTTTTCTAGTCTGAACAGCCCCAACTCTTGCAGCCTGTTCTAATAGGGGAGATGCTCCAGGCAAGTCTATTTGCTAGAACAATTGAAAGAGCTTCTGAGGCAAAATGTATTTGAGTCTCTGAGAGGTATTTAGTGCATATCTTCAACTCTTTGAAGAAGGCACATGAGGACACTTTGCTAGAGTTACTGTGCATGAGGCAGATGGTGAATAGTTGCAAAGGAATTACTAAATAATCATCACTGACACTCAGCTCTTGGGGAGAGTTGGGCTGTGCTTTGCTTGCTGTGAGTGCCAAGTAATAGGATGCAGAAACATTTCTCAGCCTCCATTTCAATTTGGCTGGTTTACTGAGCCCTGATTTCATTTTGATCAAGACCTGCATGTGTCACCTCGCATGCACACGCTGGTGGGTGTGCAGGGGGAGGGCTCTTTGTGCTCCAGCAGGTCCCTGGTGGTGGCAGCCAACCTGCTTTTCTGCTGCTGCAAAGGGAGTAGGCAATCTGCCCTGAGGGAGATGAGTTGGTACCTTATTTGTCTCAGAGCAGGTGAATTCTCAGGCTGCACTGAGCCCAGACTGTCACATCTAATACTTGATAGGGTTGGTGTTTGGATTTCGTGTGTTTAGTATTCTGCCCATTGATGTAATTGCTCCTAAGGGATAATTCCAGTTTTGGTGTTATTTAGGATGTTGCTGAGGTGAATAAAGAGGAAATGTATATTAATTTTGTTGGTTTTTTTAAAATTTATACAAGACTATGATAAACAACATTCGAAGCTGTTTGCAAGAAGTGATAATAAGAAATCCTTGCTGTGTTGAATCCTGATCTGTTGCCAGTTTAGGTCTTGGCTCAAGTAAATACATGATTTTAATTTAAATTCATACAAACATGGAATGGTTAGGGTTGGAAGTGACCTCCAGAGGTCATCCAGTTCACTCCCCTGCAGTGAGGGACATCTTCCATTAGGTCAGGTTGCTCAGAGACTTGTTGAGCCTGACCTTGAATATCTTCAGGAGTAGAGCCCCGACCACCTCCCTGGGCAACCTGTTGCAGTGTTCCAGCAGCCTCCTGCTGCAGAATTTCTTCCTAACATCCAATCTCAATCTGCTCTGCTCTAGTTTGCAGCCATTACCCTCGTCCTGTCCTTGCAGGCCTTTGCAAACAGTCTCTGTGCAGCCTTCTTGTAGCCCCCTTCAGGTACTGCCAGGCTGCTATTAGGTCTCCCCAGAGCCTCCAGACTGAACACTCCCAGCTCCCTCGGCCTATCCTCGTAGCAGAGCTGCTCCAACCCCCTGATCATTTTCGTGGCCTCCTCTGGACCTGCTCCATCAGGTCCATGTCCTTCCTATATTAAGGGCTCCAGAGCTGGATGCAGTACTCCAGATGAGGTCTCACCAGCAGAGCAAAGTGGCAGAAAGCCCTCTCTGGTTCTGCTGGCAATGCTGCTTTTGATGCAGCCTAGGATTCAATTTCCTTCTGGGCTGCAAGCTCACACTGTTGGCTCACACCCAGCTTTTCATGAACCAGCACCCCTAAATCCTTTTGTGTGATCATTGGCCAGTGTAGGCTGCAGTGTGTTTTTCCAAGGAGGAGGAGCATCTCCTCAGCATATGTACTGAACATAGAACATCTCCCTAGAGAGATTCAAGGTGAGGCTCAGTGAGGCTCTGGGCATCCTGATCTAGCTGAGGATGTCCTTGCTCGCTGCAGGGGGGTTGGACTGGATGACCTTTGGAGGTCTCTTCCAACCCAGGTGATTTGGTGATTCTATGATTCTTAGAGGACTGTAGTTAGGGAGACAGGATTTCAGTACGTTGGATTTTCTTTGCTTTATAGTCTCTTAGCCACTGTTGATGCTCAATATAATCTCAATTTTTTGTACTAGCTATTACTTTCTGGACACATTCCTAAAGATGGATGCAGTTTGTTTTGCTATATTTAGGGAACAGGAACAATAAATGATTTTTTTTTTCCTGATTCCAAATAGTTTCCTTATTTGCATTGCATAGCTTCAGCCTTGGAAGAGATAATAACCAGTTGTAGCAAGCCTGTGAAATCTCAGTGCTGTGTTTTGTGAATAGCTTTGGGATTTAACTATTTGAGGGGTTTAAATGTTCTAAACCATAGAATTTCCTGTCATATTTGCTGAAGAACTTAAAGTATTTTCACTTGGCCAGATTTCCAGTTCTGTGTAGTTCTGCTGATGTTGATAGTCACAAGTAAATCTGCTGTCCTGATGTACTCTTTATTCTTTATAAAGCTTGAAGAAAAAGAAGTGTATATTCCAACCTCTCATGCCAGTCTCTGCTGCCATCACCAACTCTGAAAATCCAGAATGTTAACACCATGACAGTCAGCTCAGTGTCAAGAAGTATGTCTTGCTGTTTCCATGTGATGGGAGTGGAAGCTTACTGTAGTTATCCAGACAATATCCAGTCTTGGCTGAGAGGCTAATTAATGTTGTCATAATGTTGAATATTGTGGGGTGCTCGAGAGAGTCCACTGCAGATCCACAAAGATGCTGAAGGGAGTGGAACATCTCCCTGCTGAGGACAAGCTGAGGGAGCTGGGGCTCTTTAGCTTGGAGCAGAGGAGCTTGAGAGGTGACCTCATTCATGTTGATAAAGATGTACAGGGCAGTGTCAGGAGGATGGGACCAGGCTCTGATCAGTGATGTCCAGTAACAGGACAAGGGACAATGGGTACAAGCTGGAGCAGAGGAGGCTCCATGTGAACATAAGGAAAAACTTTTTCACTGTGAGGCTGCTGGAGCAGGCTG
This sequence comes from Ramphastos sulfuratus, assembly GCA_013399055.1. Classification (NCBI taxonomy): domain Eukaryota; kingdom Metazoa; phylum Chordata; class Aves; order Piciformes; family Ramphastidae; genus Ramphastos; species Ramphastos sulfuratus. The sequence continues at coordinate 24,243 of WBNM01036503.1, read as the reverse complement.
CCAAGAGAGGTTATGGAGTCTCTTTCTCTGGAGGCATTCAAAACCTACCTGGATGTGTTCCTGTGTGACCTACTCTAGGTGATCCTGCTCTGGTAGGGGGGTTGAACTCAATGATCTTTTGAAGTCCCTTCTAAACCCTAACATTTAGAAGAGTGATTCTGTGTGTGCTTACAGAGACCTTGCTGAATTCAGAGGTTGTAGAAGGTTAGCTTTAGCTGTGTGATGCTGAGGTTCCTGGGAAAGGTGAGAGCAGGCAGGACTGACAAAGGAAGTTTGCTGAAGAAGAAATGGGTGAAGTATTTGCAGAATGTGATCTGCCTGGATATAGATGATGCCAACCAGTTCATGCTGCCCCTAGTTACATCACCTCACACAGCAACATTTTGAAAACCCAAACCATCACAGTTCAATCTTCTTGGTTTCTAGATCAGGCCATTGCATACCTCTGTGTTTCCTTTTGTCTTATGGTGTGAAGTTGGTGTTGCATCAGAGTTGGCCAAGCTGTTTTCCCTTGCTTTCTATGTGTGTTACCAGTGTAACTTCTGATTGTGCCAGGAAGAAAAGTCTGGAAGATAAGCACTGTAGAATTTTTGTTTCTAGTATTTCCTTCTCCACCTCTTGTCTTCTGCTGTCCTCCTGCAAATCATAGAATGTTTTGGGTTGGAAGGGTCCTTAAAGATCATCTGATTCCAACCCTCCTGCCATGGGCAGGGACACCTTCCATTAGCCCAGGTTGCTCAAGGCCTTAAACACCTCCAGGGAGGGGACTTCCACAACCTCCTTGGGCAACCTGTGCCAGTGTCTCAGCACCCTCACTATAAAGAATTTCATCCTAATCTCCAGTCTAAATCTGCCTTCCTTAAGCTCCATTCCATTCCCTCTCATCCTCTCATTACTACCCCTTATAAAGAGTCTCTCCCCAGCTTTCTTGCAGGCTTCCTTCATGTGAGCATACATTACAAAGGCTTTTCTGGGGGCTGCATAGAGGATTTCTGTAAGGATGGATTTCTTAAGATGTAAAACTGCATGGAAACTGTGTGAGTTTGCTCCTTGCTTCACAGTTCCAAAAATTCACACTAGTGGTGTTTTTTTATTCCCCTTCCCTTTAGGAGAACAAATGTTTGGAGGGAGTCCATCATGTTCTGCCTCTCTAAATGACAGCATTTTTTCACACAGGTGTGTTGGTGTAATGCCAATTGCCCAAACTGATTTAAAAAAAAAAAAACCAAACCAAAACTTGTGCTGCATTTTAATGTAGTTTATATCTCAAGTGGTTTGTTTGTTTATTTATTTATTTGTAACTAAGCAAAGTAAATGGTAGGAGCTGGTTTGGTTTTGTTGTGTTCCACTTTTAACTCTGGAAGAATTCAATACCTGCAATGCATTTCCTTCTAACCTTAGAAAACTCTGAGTAGAAATGCTAAGTGAAAGGTGTGGGGAAAAAAAAAGAAGCTGATTTTAGGCATAATTAAAATGCAAATGGCTAAGTTTGTGGAGGGGAAAAGTGGTAAGATGAAGTAAACTGCCTAAATAAAAGCCACGTGGAATGTTTCTGCTGGATGATGGAGAGTGCCAACCATTCAACACAGCAATGGTCCACATAGCAATGCTTGTATGCATCTGTGAGTGCAAGAGGAGAGACCTTTCTGGTTGGATTTGCCAAGTCATACAAGAAGAGAAGGGACAGATATTAGGATTTCTAGCAGTAGAAGGGCTCAATAGGTGCCTTCCAGTATCTGAAGGGGGCCTACAGGAAGGCTGGGGAGGGACTATTTACAAGGTCTTGCAATGACAGGACAAGGGGCAAGGGGTGTGAACTGGCAGAGGGAAGATTTAGAATGGATGTTAGGAGGAAGTTGTTTGGAGTGAGGGTGGTGAGACACTGGCACAGGCTGCCCAGGGAGGTTGTGGCTGCTCCCTCCCTGGAGGTGTTCAAGGCCAGGTTGGAAGAGGCCTTGAGTGACCTGTGCTAGTGGGAGGTGTCCCTGCCTATGGCAGGGGGTTGGAACTGGATGATCCTTGAGGGCCCTTCCAACCTTCCCATTCTATGATTCTATGATCAGGAATAGTGTGGCAAACAAGACTAGGGAAGTGTTTTTGCCCTTGTACTCAGGACTGGTAAGGAACCTGAAAGATCATCTAGTTCTAACCCTCGTGCTATTGGCAAGGACACCTTCCACTAGCCCAGGTCACTGAAAGCCTGATCCAACCTGGCCTTGAATACTTCCAGGGATGGGGTATCCACAGTGTCTCTGGAGAGCCTCTTGCAGTGCCTCACCAAGCTCACAGTGAAGAACTTCTCATCTAATCTAAATAAAGCTTCTTCCAGTCCAAAGCCATTAACTATCCCTATCACTACAAGCCCTTGTAAGAAGTCCATCTTCATCTTTCCTGTAGGCCCTCTTTAAATACTGGAAGGCTGCTCTAAGGTCTCCTTGGAGTATTCTCTTCTCTAGGCTGAACAATCCCAACTCTCTCAGCCTGTCTTTATAGGAGAGGTGCTCCAGCCCTCTGATTATCTTGGCCCTCCTTTGGACTTGCTCAAGGAGGTGCATGCCCTTGATGCTGGGAGCCCCAGAGCTGGACACAGGAGTGCAGGTAGGGTCTCAGCAGTGCAGAGCAGATACCATATATGAATTGTATTTTTTTCCCATTCCTATTATGGTGAAAAAGCATCCTGAGCTGTAAAAGATACCATTATATGAAAAAATGTTTATTCTGAAAGTGCTAGATTGCTCAGTTTAGTACATCTTTAGCTGCCCATTTTTTTTTTTTTGGGGGGGGGCACCTTAGTCAGTAAGATAATTTAATAGTAAATTGCCTTACAGATTTTTTTTTTTCAGTCTAACATGAAGATACTTAAGGCAATTTTCAAAAGTTCTTTTTCTGAAGCAAAATAAGAGAAAAGAAGTAATCTGTCATTTTCTTTGAAGAAATAAACAGCACTAGAAGCCTTTGACAGCATTTTCATACCTGCTCTAAAGCAGCTATACTAAAAAGTCATCTGTTTTGGTCATAGTGAAAGGAAAACATCAGCATTCAGAGCTCTACAAATAGTAAAGCAGCTATCAATTTTCCCAAAGGAGTGATGGGAATGAGTTTTGAATAGTTTCATCACACCTTTAGGACGTGAAAGACGCTGGATATGAAACCAGTGGGGAAGAGGAGAAACAGACATCTGGGCTGGAAGGATTTTCCATATGCCACAGTCTTCATCAAAGCTGTACTGCGTAGACCTTCAGAAACAATTCTGTTGATGCCTGGCAATTCATCTCAGCTGTGTTAGCCTTGCAGCATAGATGGGTGAAAAGCAGGAAATAGTTACTGTTCCCAGAAAAAAAATCAGATCTGAAAATAGGAATGCACTGAGTGCAGGGAAGGGAAAGAAGCTGGGGAGTCAGAGTGTGGTTTGTACGCTTGAGGGAGAAGGACCTGGGGATGCTGGTTGAGAGCCATCTGAATGTGAGCCAGCAGTGTGCTCAGGTGGCAAGAAGGCGAACAGCATCCTGGCCTGGATCAACAATAGTGTGACCAGCAGGAGTGGGGAAGTGATCCTGCACCTGTACTCAGCACTGGTGAGGCCACATCTTGTGTGCTGGGCTCAGTTTTGGGGCCCTCGCTACAAGAAAGACATTGAGGTGCTGGAGCAGATCCAGAGGAGAACAACAAAGCTGGTGCAGGCTCTGGAGAACAGGGCCTGTGAGGAGCAGCTGAGGGAACTGGGGCTGTTTAATGTGGAGGAGAGACCTCATCACTCTCTATAACTCCCTGAAAGGAGGTTTGAGTGAGGTGAGGGTTGGTTTCCTCTCACTAGTAACAAGTGATAGGATAAGAAGAAATGAACTCAAGTTGCATCAAAATGAAATTAGGTTGGAGATTAGAAGAAACTTCTTCCTTGAAAAGGTTCTCAACCACTGGCACAGGCTGCCCATGGAGGTGGTTGCATCCTTATTGCTGGATGTGTTTCAAAGAGGCAAAGTTGACTGAGGGCCATGGTTTAGCCCCAGCCTTGGCAGAGGTAGAGAATGGCTGGACTTGATAATCTTGAAGGTCTTTTCCAACCTTAACAGTTCCATGATTCTATACTGAAGTGCACTCTTGGTGAGGGAGGAGCAAGGAAGCACAGAAATGAGGCATTCCAGGAAGGCTGGGGTATGGACCAAGTTGTAATGCATGAGAATTCCAAATGGCAAGAGCTCTGCACGTATTCTGTGTTCTCTAAATGTTTAAAACAGGAGGCAGGAGAAGTTAAAAATCATGAGTAAACAAAGCTGGCACATTTTCCCTTCTGCCACAGCCACACAGGTTGTTAAGTGACTTTCCTTGCCGTGGCAGCAGAAAGCTTGCCAGGAGTGCATTAAGCATGGTGATTAATGTCTGTCACATGTTCCTTGTCTCATCTCCACCCCAGCAGGTGGTGTGGATGTGCAGTGTGGGGCTGGGTTTTGAAGGTTTAAGGAGGAGAAGACTGTTTGTGAAGATTCATGTGTGTCAAAGAGTTGGAGCATGGCCTTGGAGCAGAAAGGGCTTGTGATGGTCCTGAGTTCCCGGACACGGGGCTGAACAAGAAACAAGTTGCCACCAGGAAGGGTCACTGTCTGTTGAGATGATTTCTGCTGTTGCTGTAGAGGCAGAAGTAGTTTAATCAGTTTTCCTGCCTGTGCTGCTTTGAGGCTAGTTGGAATATTTTAATGAGATAAATTAGATCTTTGGTTGGGAAAAGAAAATAATGATGATGTCTGCAGCATTCATTGGTTTGCTGAGAGCGATAAAAAGCCAAAACACAAACAATGTTCTCTCACTTTGTCCTAGGATGTTGCCCTGTTCCTTTCTCTGTCTGGTCTGTGTCCTTAGATCTAGTAACTTCCTTTTAACCCTGATCTGCTCTGATCTCACCTCTAATCTTGGCAACTAACGCCTAAGTTTTGCTGGCTGCTGCTTTGTTTTGGTTGTCTGTCTGAGATAAAGGTCGGGGTGGGGGGGAAGAAAGAAGAGGGTTACCTTTGCCCGTTCTGGGCAGTTTCTTTGTCCAGGAGGGAGCTTGAATTTCTCTATTATTTCTAACTTGTATATAATTGCAAATACTTGTATATACATGCTCGTAAATTTTGCCATGCTATACATATAGCTTCAACTTACTTCCAAGCCACCTGAGCTGGTCTGGTAAATTCCAAACAGTGTGTGTAGGACAGGTCCTAATCTACCACACTGCCTTAAGTTTGGCTTGCCTTTTAAAAGTCTTTAGTCTTTGAAACTCTGCAGAAAGGCAGCACTGACTGTGGCAGGAAGGTTTGATGTGCTAATGGCAAGCTCTTAGAGAGTGTTCTACTCTGCTCTGGTGTTTCTTCATGTTGCTTGGTAGAGCCTACTGAATGAGTGCTGGCCTGATGGGGACCTGCATACCAAGTGCAGGCAGCTATTAGAAAGGTGTTTATTTCTGAGTGTATTTACAGGTGGGGAAAAGGTATTTTATGTTGCCAGTGTGCCAGAAACCTTACCTACTGTATTGCAGGATTCTTTTTTCACTTGCCCTTCACATGTGTGTGTGATATTTTTTCTTAACAGTTCCTATAATTGACAGTACCTCACTGTCTAAAGGAGTATCCATTGAGTTTTGTTTGTTGTAGTGTGGGTATCATAGAATCATAGAATGGTAAGGTTGGAAGGGACCTCAGGGATCATCTGGTTCCAACCCCCTGCCATAGGCAGGGACACCTCCCACTAGCACAGGTCACTCAAGGCCTTGTCTAACCTGACCTTGAACACCTCCAGGGAGGGAGCAGCCCCAACCTCCCTGGGCAACCTGTGCCAATATCATTAAGTGGAAGAAGTAAATGCACATAATGGGAGAGATCCAAAGCAGGTTTTAGTTATTTTATCTGAAGAGTGTGCTGAGATTGCAGAGGGAATTGCATTGACAAATCCTTTACATTTTTTATTTGGTGGAGTTGGTCTCTAGGTATGTGATTGATTATACCTGTTAAAGATAAGACTTGTTCTGGAGAACAGCACTTGTGAGGAGCAGTGAGGGAACTGAGGGTGTTTAGTCTGGAGAGAAGGAGACTGAGGGAAGACCTTCTGGCTCTCTACAACTCCCTGAAAGGAGGTTGGAGTGTGGTGGGTGTTGGTCTCATCTCCCTAGTAACAAGTGATAGAATGAGAGGAAATAGCCTCAAGTCACACCAAGGGGAGGTTTAGGTTGTGATGAAAAGAAACTTCCTCCAAAGGGTTGTCAAGCACTGGCACAGGCTGCCTAGGGAGGTGGTTGAATCTGCATTGCTGGAGGTGTTTGAAAGAGGCAGAGATGTGGTGCTGAGGGCCATGGTAGCTAGAGAATAGTTGGACTGGATGATCTTACAGAGTTTTCCTAACCCAAATGATTCCCCAATTCTCTGATGGTTAGATTTGTGCACACTGGAAATGCCTAAACTGGATACACACCAATGTAAGTTCTTTAGATACCTAAACTATTTCAACAGCCATAAAACTACACAGGTTTGGTTTTTTTTTTTTCCCTCCTTTAATGTGAAGACATCCAACTCTGTTTGGTTTTCAAGTGTGAGGTTGTATTTGAGTATCGTTACCTTGGAATTTTAATCTCATTTACACAAGGTCTTGGTAACAGTTGCTTAGTAACACGCTGCAGAAGCAGATTTGTTGATTTATGATAATATAGCTCCAATATCCTTATAATTAAAGATGGTATAAGGGAAGCAAGTACACCACGTGGGGATGGATTTCAGATGAATGTTTCTAATAACCTCCAGCTTCCCAGTGTATCTGACAGTGTCTTTGTACAGGTTGGTGTTTTATGTAAGTCACCTGGCAGCTGACTCACCTCATTGTACGTGGGTGAGTTCTGCTGGTGGTTCTGGATGGTGTTCACAGGATCCCAGGATGTTAGGGGTTGGAAGGGACTTCCATAGATCATCAAGTCCAAACTGCAGGACCAGACAATCTNCTAGTTCCAACCCCCTGCCATAGGCAGGGACACCTCCCACTAGTACAGGTCACTCAAGGCCTCGTCCAACCTGGCCTTGAACACCTCCAGGGAGGGAGCAGCCACAACCTCCCTGGGCAACCTGTGCCAGTGTCTCACCACCCTCACTGTAAAGAACTTCCTCCTGACATCTAGTCTAAATCTTCCCTCTGCCAGTTTAAACCCATTGCCCCTTGTCCTGTCATTGCAAGACCTTGTCAATAGTCCCTCCCCAGCCTTCCTGTAGGCCCCCTTCAGATCCTGGAAGGCTACTCCAAGGTCTCCTGGAAGCCTTCTCTTCTCCAGGCTGCAGAGCCCCAACTCTCTCAGCCTGTCCTCATAGCGGAGCTGCTGCAGCCCTCTGAGCATCTTGGTGGCCTCCTCTGAACCTGCTCCAACACTTCCATGTCCTTCCTGTGCTGGGGGCTCCAGAACTGTACACAGGACTCCAGGTGGGGTCAGACAAGAGCAGAGTAAAGGGGGAGAATCACCCCCGGGATCCCATAGACCTTGGGCACCAGGGCACATTGCTGTCCCATGGATAGCTTCTTGTCCACCAGCACTCCCAGGTCCTTCTCCAAAGGGCTGCTTTCAGCGTTGATTTGCAATTTATAGGTGAGTCTGAAACCCAGAGGGGTAGTGTCCATGGGACTGCTCTTCTAATGCAGCAGAGACTCTGTAAGACTTGCACTGGTAGCAGGAATTCATCAGAAGCAGCTGTGACTGAGACTCAGGGTTGGTTTTTACATGGTGTTACACTTGCTTTTCCAGGAGAGAGAAGCATGGTGGAGATGAAACATCATGAGGCTTGTAAAACATCTTTTTTTTTCTTTGACAGCCAAAGGAAGTATCTAGAGAAGTGTTGGCTGTTGTGCTCCCAGGGCCTTAGGATATTTGCAATTACTGTGTTTTAAGGGTTCTTGGAATCTTTCAGGTTTTTCCTTGCAAACAAGGCTCAAGATTCCTGTTTAGCTCCTCTGCCATATATTGCAGAAGAATTCAGAACTGGAGAAATCTCTAGCACTAGTAAGCTTGTTGTGTAAAATGACTTTGAAAGCAAAGATTAAGCAAGCACTTCTGAGACAGATGGAGTGCTATGAAAATCCTGCAGCCTGCTGCTTGAAGCACAGACCCAACCTCAGGGGAAAAATGCAAATAAATGTAAGAATTGTTTAAATACAAGAAAACAAAACATCCTATATGAGGAGACCTGAATTTGATCTGCTCTTCTATGTGTATCTCAGGGCATATAAAGTTTGTGTTACTCATGGAATCACAGAATTGCTCTGGTTGGAAGAGACCTCTAAGCTTGAGTCCAACCTTCAACCTAAGATGACCATGGCCACTAAACCGTGTCCCCAAGTGCCGTGTCCACAGATTTCTTGAACACCTCCAGGGACAGTGACTCCCCCACCTCCCTGGGCAGCCTGTTCCAACACCTGACCACTCTTGCAACAGGAAATTGTTCCTAATCTCCAAGCTGAACCTCCCCTGGCACAATTTCAGGCCATTTCCTCTTGTTCTATCACCTGATACTAGGCAGAAGAGACCAATCCCCACCTCACTGCAGCCTCCTTTCAGGCAGTTGTAGAGAGCAATGAGGTCTCCTCTCAGCCTCTTCCAGCCTAACCAGCCCCAGTTCCCTCAGCTGCTCCTCACCAGACCTGTTCTCCAGACCCTTCATCAGCTTCATTGGTGGACTTGCTCCAGCACCTCAATGTCTTTCTTGGAGTGAGGGCCCCAAAACTGAACCCAGTATTTAAGGTGTAGCCTCACCAGTGCTGAGTACAGAGGGACAATCACTTCACTACTTCTGCTGTTCACACTATGCCTTATCCAAGCCAGTCTTCTTGGTCTGGAAGGCCAGCTGCTGGTCTTGGCCTCTTGAGCACACTGATGCCTCGTCTTTAGGTGGCTGTCAACCAGCACCCCCAGGTCCTTTTCTGCTGGGCACTTTCCAGCCACTCTTGCCCTAAGCCTGGAGCATTGGATGGGGTTGTTGTGACCCAAGTGCAGCACGTGGCACTTGGCCATGTCAGAATGCTGAGATGACTCTTAGGCCAGAGACTTGGATGTTTTGTGCAGAACCACGCATGCAAGTGTTAGGTAATGAAACAATAATGAGCTTTTTTGCCTCTCTGCCTAGTGTGTCTACCTCAATTTCCTTGTGAAATTAAGTGATTCATGTTGCTGTTAGGCTCAGAAGTATGAACAGAGGCTGATACAAATGGATGTGTTTAATTTCTTCAGCTTTTCTTTTTCTGCAAGAACACAGAGGAAAGAATGATTGTTTCCCAAGTGCCATTCACATGCCTCTGCTCAGTTGAGTTTCTGCTTGCAGGTGCTTGTAAGATATTAGAGTTGTTCCACTTTTGTCTCATCCCTTGACTGGAAAGCTGTGGGTGGCATTCATCTCGCCTACCTTTGACATCTCCCATGCCCATGTACGTAAGGTGAAATCAGTCCCACTTTTGTAGTCAATGGAGAAATAAATGGTTGCAGAATTCAACTGCTCTGTCTCATTTGATGAGAGGTAAACAGACTTTATTCATCATTGGTTATGTGAACCTCATCTTCTTGGACTCACTTAGACACAGAGGTTTACTTTTCATGAAGTGGATCTTCTCCTGTATGGGAGAGCCACTCTGTGATGGCTGTTCCTGAACAACTCCAGGACCAATGTGTTCATGTTCTGGAGCTCCTACCAAGTCAACTTTCCAGTTCTTTGGTGTTTCATAGACACTAAAGCAAGGTCATGGGAGAAGAAAGATTCCAGGTGTTCCATTCCATTTGTAAGCTTGTTTTTGAGCTCTGCCACCTTACTGCAGACTGAGCCCTAGGAGACGGTGTTGGAAAATCATGGAATTATTTCAGTTGGAAAGGATCTCTAAGATCTAAGACACAGGTTTATGGGTTTAAACTGGCAGAGGGGAGATTTAAACTAGATGTTAGGAAGAAGTTCTTTCCAGTGAGGGTGGTGAGGCACTGGCACAGGCTGCCCAGGGAGGTTGTGGCTGCTCCCTCCCTGGAGGTGTTCAAGGCCAGGTTGGAGGAGGCCTTGAGTGACCTGTGCTAGTGGGAGGTGTCCCTGCCTATGGCAGGGGGTTGGAACTAGATGATCCTTGAGGTCCCTTCCAACCTTATTATTCTGTGATTCTGCCATAGAGTCCAACTGTTGACCTGCACTGTTGCTGCCTTCAAGTTCTTGTGCTACTCAAACCTGCATCGTCAATGTGAGAACAAAATGGAAAACAGCAACTACAAAACAGTATTTTGTAGCTCAAAATGTTTTAACCCAGGTTTAAGAAGAATACTTATTCCTCTGTTTTCAGTCATATCTTATTCTGCATCTCCAGGCTGCATCTGGAGAACTGTGTCCAGTTTTGGTCCCCACAATTCAAGAAGGATGTGGACAGACTGGAGAAGGTCCAGAGGAGGTCCACAGAGATGCTCAATGGGCAGGAGAAACTGCCTGATGAGAAAAGACTGAAGGCCTTACCTCTTGTCTCTCTGGAGAAGAGAAGGCTCAAGTGAGACCTCATCACAGTATTCCAGGGCAGCTACAAAGAGCAAAGAGGCTCTCCCTTCCCAAACACACATATGGAGAAGATAAAGAGGCAGTGAGTGCAAGCTGCATCAGGAGAACACTTATCCTGACACAAGAAAGACATTTTCACAGTAGGAACAACCTCCCCAGGATGTGGTGGAGTGTCCTTTGCTGGAGGCTTTAAAACTGCAATTGGACAGGGTGCTAAATTATCTCACCTGGGCTCCTTTCTCCATAAAATGTTGGACCAGATGATTTTCTGAGATCCCATCCCAATCTCAGCTGTACTGTGATTGATCTGAAATTTATGACAGTGTTGTCTTGGGCCTAATTACCAAAAGCAACATAGCTCTGAGGTGAGTTCCAAGATCATTTCTTTTTTGTGTTGAGGAGTTCATGGGGACTGAATTTGGTATGAGCCCTATTAAAGCTGGCAATGAAGGACTCATTCTGCTGAGTTTTGAGTTACACATTGAATTGACATTTAGAAAAATACATTATGCGTCCCAAGAAGAAAAAGAAAGTATTTAAAAATCAATAAAAAATATTACCAAAAAACCCTGAATTTAGTCATTGGCCTTTTATAAACTTTAATGGGGAACAGAGAGAAACTCAGCCATAAGCATCTCTGCTTATTTGAGGTTGGATATTAGGAAAGAATTTTTTTACAGAAAGAGTTATCAAGTGTTGGAGCAGGGTCCCCAGGGAGGTGGTGGCAGCCTGAAAATATGTAAAAGACACATGGGTGTGGTGCTTAGGGACACAGTTTTGTGATGGTGGCTTAGGAGACTGCCTATGGCAGGGGGTTGGAACTAGATGATCTTTGAGGTCCCTTCCAACCTTACCATTCTATGATTCTATGAAATCCTAGGTGAGTGGTTGGAGTTGATGGTCATAGAATCGCAGAATGGTTTGGAGTGGAAGGGACCTTCAAAGGTCATTTAGTCCACCCACCCTGCAGGCAGCAGAGACATTCTGCACCAGATCAGGTTGCTCAGAGCCTTGTCAAGTCTGACCTTGAATATCTCCAGAGATGGGACCTCAACCACTTCCCTGGACAGCCTGTTGCAGTGTTCCACCACCTTCATGGTGCAGAATTTGTTCCTAACATCCAATCCAAACTTACTCTTCTCTAATTTCAAACCATTGCCCCTTATGATCTCAAAGTCTCTTCCAACCTCAACAGTTTTATGTTTCTGTGATTCCATTTTAGAAAACACTTTTCTAAGTGCACTTTTTTTCAGAAGAGAAATAGACAGAATGGGAATGGTCTCTAAGACTGCACACAGAGGACAGCATTTCTGACCTCCAGAAACACACAAGAGCTTGGTCGATGAGTAGAAGAGACCTTTCCCCCCAAAACACAGGTTGTCAACCACTTGGGGCAGCCCTGCATCCAGGCAGGAAAAGAGAGACTCTACTATTTCAGTGTAAGAGTTGATGGACTTACTGAGTGATATTTTTGTTCTTTTTCCTCTCCAGTTTGCTTTTCCCCTTTCAGAATGATTCAGATACCTCCTGTTCAGAGTATGGAAACTCCTTCTATGATATTTCATTATAAAAACAGAAGAAATTAATTTGCTAAATTCTCCTTCCCTGTGCTGGGGGCTCCTCAGCAATTTCTCTCCTCTCTTCAAACTCTATTTATTTTATAGACTCCAGTGTGTTTTGTCTGTGTTTTATTAAATCATTATGTACATATGAAGGAAGACAGATACCAATTTTTGGACCATAGTTCTGTGCTCATACCTGGTAGATCTTAAATTAATACAATAAAAATCTGTTCTTGACATTCCTTTGGATAGGAAGTGGGAAAAAATTCCCTATGGCTATTAAAATGTAACTGTTCCTGTTAATTTGAAAGCTCAAGGAAAGATGTTGCTAGTGTTGGTGATAATTCTGTAGGCAATGAAAGCAGGATTTTGAGAGTGCTCTGCTGATGAGTCAACAGATTCATGCAATGGTTTGGGTTGGAAGAGACATCAGTGATCATCTAGTTCCAACCTCCCCACCATAAGCAGTTTCCACTAGCCCAGGTTGCTTAGGGTCCTGTCCCACCTGTCCTTGTAGACCTCCAGGGAGGGGACATCCAAACCTCCCTGGGCAACCTCTTCCAGTGTCTCACCACCCTGACTGGAAAGAATTTCTTCCTCATCTTCTGCCTAAATCTACTTTTCTCAAGCTAGCACCAACATGCAGATAGCATCTCGAAATCAGAATAAGCTCCTCAAGATAGCAGCAAAATCAAAGAACAATGCAGCAACAGTTCAGCTGTGTGCTGAAGGCACAATTCTTACCAAGGAGGCCTCTTTGGCTAGGATAGAGGAAGAGGAGCACAGGCTGTGGACTTTTCTATTTCCCAGGCTCAATGCAGGTGGTAGCTGGCATGAACCATGCTTTGCAGCCAGCACTGCAGCACCAGCCTGTTCCTTTGACCACGCACCGTTAGTAGCTTAACAGCTCTCGGCCAAGAATCAAATTGCTGTTGTCTGCATGTCCTGCTGCAGCTGGGTCAGAATGCCAGGCCAGCTGCAGGCCATCAGCAGCTTGGAGCTGAACTGAGCTGGGTCACAGGTGTGTCCCATGAACATCTCACTCCTTACAAAGGAGGAAGTTTGCTGAGTAGAGGAGGTTTTTGCTGGAGTGGTCTGCTTGGGCTCTTTTTTTTCACTCCTTCTTGCTTGCTTGAGCTGCCTACCTCTTGAGTGTAAGTACTGTAGCTTACCTGGACTGATTATAATTTGATGTACTTTGTGTTGACATTGGTGTTAGGTTGGTTTGTCATTAAATTAATTTTCATTTTAATCTGTGGCTTTCCTCTCCTTTCTTGATCTTCCTCCTCTGCTGCAGAGGAGTCATTGGGTTATAGAGCGACTGCTGTAGTTGAGCCCCAAATAGGGGCTAAATTCAGACACTGTGATACTGTTAGTTTTATTTTCCCCTGTTTGGTCAACAAAGCAATGCAATGACCATTCTGAGATGGAAAAAACTTTGTTAATATGTTGGAAGTACAAATCCACAGGAAGGTTCTTTGTGTTCCATTCAGTTCACTCATTACCTCTATACCTTTTACCTTTATACCACAGCTTCTCTGTGCTATACATAAAATATTTCCCTAAGAAAGAAACTCTCTTACAGACTGTGCCTTTTGTTTCAGTTTGATTGATGTCAAGAAAGTAGCTAACCAGGAGCATGGGTCCAGGTTTAACTGAGAAGTTCCCATTTGGCCCATCTATGGTTGGTTGTGACTTGTTTTTGTTGTCACTCACTGAGTCATTAAACTTCTGAAAAGCCCTTGGGGCTGGAGCTCACAGTGACCCACAATTGCTTGCAGTGAGAGAATCCACAGAACTGTTTTCTTTGTGTGAAGGAGGTTAAAATTCCTAATTGAAGCCACCTGTTTCTTAGTTAAAATATTGACAGTTTAAGGACTGAATTAATGGGGGGGGGGGGAAATCATTTGATGTATGTGCTACTTTATTTTTTGGTTTTGAGGGACCCTTTCCCAGCTCATGCACTTGCAGCACTAAATCTTCCATAAGATAAACACTGAATATCCAATTTTTGGCCTAGTTATAAATGTATTCATAATCTCAAATATTATTCTGACAATACTTGTTGTGAACATGCTGAATGTGCTTCTTGTTTTGCCTTTATAATACCTCGTGTTAGATGCATATTTCAGGCTGTACACATTATGGTGTTATAGTTTTATTTTTTTCATGGAACAGTTCCTGTGTAATCAATTTAAACTTAAATGTCCATAATTTACTTAATATTATAAGTTATATCTTTGACCAGCAGGGCTGGCTGGTAAAAAATATATTGGTTCAATATTAATATTCATTGTAAAAAAACCCCAAACCAACCCAAAATACATGGATGAAGTTGTGAGCCTGGTGAGAAACTAAATGTTGTATTGGTCTGCCTAGGCATTATGTGTTCATTTTCATTGTGCCAGTTAATGTCCTATGCCTTGAGTACTGGGTGCTGGTTGGGGCCCCTCGGTACAAGAAGGATGTTGAGGTGCTGGAGTGTGTCCATAGAAGGGCAACAAAGCTGGGGAGGGGTCTGGAGAATAGAGCTGGGGAGGAGCAGCTGAGGGAACTGGGGGTGCTTAGTCTGGAGAAGAGGAGGCTGAGAGGAGACTTCAGTGCTCTCTTCAACAAACTGAAACGAGGAGCTTGGAGCCATTAGCATCTACAACCGCTCTGGGCATCCTATTCCAGAGTCTCACCACCCTTGTACTGAAGAACTTCTTCCTAAGATCCAGTCTAAACCTACTCTCTCTCAGGTTGAAACCATTCCACCTTGTCCTGTCCTCCTCCAGCTTTCCTGCAGGTTCCTTTCAGGTATTGGGAAGCAGCTCGAAGGTGCCCCTGGAGTTTTCTGTTCAGGCTGGACACCCCCAGCTCTCCCAGGCAGTGCACAGAAGAGCTAAAACCTGGAAACAAACCAACTTTAGAGCATTTTAGTTCATTTTGTGCTGCAGTAGGACTGTATTTACCTGAAGGATGCTGAATGTGTTTGCTTCATCTTGTTCTTAACATTGTTTCCTCAGAGTCCTTGCTCTATATGTGTGGCACAGTCGACTTGCTAGAGGGCAGGGATGCCATCCAGAGGCACTGTCCCTGCCTGTGGCAGGGGGTTGGAACTAGATGATCCTTGAGGTCTCCTTCCAACCTTACCATTCTATGACTCTATATCCTTCCAGTTCATAGTTTTCCTGAAGTGAATCTGATTCCTGCAATTTGATCTTAATTCTTTTTCCTCTTGTTGTAGAGAACGATTGCTGGCTCTGCTTTCTTTTGTAGTACTTTGTGTATTAGAATTCTTTTACCATGGCTCACCTCAGACTTTCTTTTTAGACTGAAAAACCTGAATTCCTGTAGTTCTTTTTCATAAATAATACTTTCAGAAACTCTTAATTCCTGCTGATTTCTACAGATCCTTCTTAGTTTGGCTTTTGCAGAGAGATGTCTACATTTTAATAGCAGTGTTCTCATACTGACTTGTCTTTAGCCTGTCTTCTCTAGCACTTCCAGAGGTTGCTGTCTTGATTGCCGCATCTAAAAGGTGAAATCCACTGATCAGTGGCTGAGAGAGTTGGGGCTGTTCAGTCTGGAGATGAGAAGGCGCTGATGAGACCTTATTGTGACCTTGCAGTATCTGAAGGGGACTACAAGAAAGCTGGGGAGGGACTTTTTAGGGTGTCAGGTAGTGATAGGACTGGGGGGAATGGAGCAAAACTAGAACTGGGTAGATTCAGATTGGGTGTTAGAAAGAAACTCTTCACTACGAGGGTGCTGAGACCCTGGAACAGGTTGCCGAAGGAGGTGGTGGAAGCCTTATCCCTGGAGGTGTTTAAGGCCAGACTGGATGTGGCTCTGGACAACCTGCTCTGGTGTGAGGTGTCCCTGCCCATGGCAGGGGGGTTGGAACTGGATGATCCTTGAGGTCCCTTCCAACCCTGACAATTGTATGAATTAAGGTGTCTGGAACAGGCATCCCAGAAATAGAACAAATTGTTTGCTGTCTGCAGTGAGCTGTTGATGTGAGCACTTCTGTTGTATTAATTGGGTTCAGTAATGCAGCTGATGTCAGAAGGAGTTAGAATCATCACTAATTGGTGATGCTACTAGGGTAGGAGACTGGTGGTGCAGCAGTGGTCATGGTGTCAAAGGTGCAGTAAGAAGAGCTCTAGCTGCCCAAAGTGGTGGGTCTTATCCAGTGGCTGATAAAAGGCCAGGCTCTGGCGAGACCTCCACAGCTCAGGGTCTCTGTAGAGTTCTTGGTTCTGCTGCTTCATGGGGCAATTCCTTTTGTTTCTCAACACCTCAATGCTTTTTTAATTTGTGAAATGAGGAGACTGCACTCACGAAAAGCACTTTGTAAGAACTAATGTGTGTCCTGCTCGTTCTTGCTGGAGTGCATCCAGAGGAGGGCAAGAAAATGGATGAAGGGTCTGAAGAATGGGGCTGGTGAGGAGCTGCTGAGGAAGCTGGGGTTGTACAGTCTGGACAAGAGGCTGAGGGGAAACCTCATTGCTCTCTAGAACTCCCCAAAGGGAGGTGAGGGTGAGGTGGGGGTTGATTTCAGTCCTTAGTATCAGGTGATAGAATGAGAGGAAATGGCCTGCAATTGTGCTCGGGAGGGTTAGGTTGCAGAGTAGGAAAAATTTCTTTGCTGCAAGAGGGGTCAGAGATTGGGATGGGCTACCCCAGGGAGGCAGTGGAGTCACCATCCCTGGAAGTGTCCAAGAAAGATGTGGACATGGCACTTTGGGACATGGTTTAATGGCTGTAGTTGTCTTGGGTTGAAGGCTGGGCTTGAAAATCTTAAAGATGTCTTCCAACTGAAACAATTCTGTGAAACAGCATGAGGAAGATTTTACTGTTCCAGTGGTGAGACACTGGCACAGGTTGCCCAGGGAGGTTGTGGCTGCTCCCTCCCTGGAGGTGTTCAAGGCCAGGTTGGAGGAGGCCTTGAGTGCCCTGTACTAGTGGGAGGTGTCCCTGCCTATGGCAGGGGGTTGGAACTGGATGATCCTTGAGGTCCCTTCCAACCTTACTATTCTATGATACTGGACAAGTGTATATTTGAGAAAGATGAAGTGGAAGCACCTGGAAGTAGAAGATGGATTTGGCACTGTCAGCATCCTCTTTAGCATCAAAAAATGTTAACACCTCCCCCCCCCCCCCCCCCCCCCCCCAGATGTCAGACAGAGAGAGCCCAAAATGCTGGGAGGATGAAATAATTCAGCAGCAGTCTTTGGATGAGAGTTGTAATTTACTTCATTTACTGAATAATTAGGCATCAGACTGTCTGGAAAAGGTGAGCTGTCAGGATGCTTCTGCTGGAGCCTTTGCTTCTAAGGGAAGAGAACTCTGCCTGTATCCCTGGATACCCACATTCTGCTAATTGTGCTGGAGAGCTTGGGAAACAAAGTGAGAGAATAGTTTTTAGTTCTTGAAACTTCCATAGCTGCAAGGCTAAGAGCAGTACCACTGCTGCCAGCATGCAGCTTGGCCTCTGCTCTGCTCCTGTGCCTTGCCTGGCTTACTGCTGTGGTGTGGGCTGGGCAGCAGAGCCAGCAGGACTGCTCCTGCATTTAAAGAGTATGGGAAAATGTTGATGTTGTTCAGGCAGCTTCTGGGTTCGCTGTTTACACACATACATAGGTATTAAATACATGCTGGAGCAGAGGGATGCCATCCAGAGGCACCTCCATAGCCAGCCTCAGGAAGTTCAAGATAACCAAGTGCAAGGTCCTGCACCTGGGTCAAGGCAATCCCAAGCACAAATAGAAGCTGGTTGGAGAATGGTTAGAGAGTAGCCCTGAGGAGGAGGTCTTGGGGATGTGAGGTGGTGAGAAGGTCAGTGTGAGCTGGCAATATGTGCTCACAGCCCAGAAGCCAACCATGTAGTAGGCTGCATCAAAAGCAGTATGGTCAGCAGGTCAGGGGAGGGTTCTTCTCCTGTGTTCCACTCTGGGGAGAAATCACCTGGAGTCCTGTGTCCACCTCTGGAGTCTCCAACACAAGAAGAACATGGAACTGTTGGAGCAGGTCCAGAGGAGGGCCATGAAGATGATTGTCCACCTGTGAGGACAGGTTGGGAGAGTTGTGGTTGTCCAGCCTGAAGAAGAGAAGGCTCTGGGGAGACCTAACAGCCTTCCAGGAGAGCTGGAGAGGGATGTTTTGCAAAGGCATGGAGTGACAGGAGAAGTGGCAATGACTTAAAACTGAAAGAAGCATGATTTAGATTAGGCATTAGGAGATGGCTCTTCCTCAGGAGGATGGTGAGGCTGTGGGACAGGTTGTCCAGACTAGCTGTGGAAGCTGCAACCCTGGGAGTATTAAAAGCCAGGTTGATTGAGGCTTTGGCAGCTTGGTCTAGTAGGAGGTGTCTCTGCCCATGGCAGCACAGTTTGAGCTAGCTGATCTTTTTAAGGTTCCTTCCAACCCATTCTGTGATTTTATGATTCAGAAGAGGGCAGTAGAAGAGACGGGGGGAGAAAAAGCAGGAGATAACCATTGGTGAGAAGACACTCCCATTTCTACATCCATCCTTCCATCTCTTTTGGAAAATGAAGGCCTGCTGTTCTGGGCTCAATGCTTGTATTCATGATTTTTAGTGAGACAGATCATCTAGAGCTGGCTTCAGAACAGCACAGGATCCAGGCTATGGCTCTTATGCTATGGATAGCTTAGTGTCCAGGTAGCAGAGATCTGAAAACTCAGAGAGAACCTGGAAGTTGTCTGGAAGACACAGTGACAGTAGTTCCACCTAGTGCTACCACAGGGCAGAACCTGCAGCAGGACCATGCCCTGTGGATATTGTTGCTTTGCAGTTAAAGGTTTACCCAGCAGAGACTCAACACTACACTCAGTGCCCAAAAAACACTGGGCCACCCCATGCTGTGGGCTTCAACAGACCTGAAAGAGTCAATGAACTGTAGGGTTTGGGAAGGATCTCTGAAGATCACCTAGTCCAGCCCCCCTGCTACATAGCTTCACCTAGAGCCTGTTGCAGGGGAATGCATCTGGGTGAATTTTGGAAGTCTCCAGAGAAGGAGATTCCACAGCCCCTCTGGGCAGCCTGCTCCAGTGTGCTGGCACCCTCACTGTAGGGATGTTTTTTCCCTTATGGCTAAGTTAGAAAGGAGCAGAGAATGTGTCTGATTCGGCAAGCAGGTTATGAATGGTTGGTGGCTTTGGTTTTAAAGATGCTTCTCTGTGAGCTCAGCACAAAAACCATTATCTGAAAGTTCTTCAGCTGCAGAGCTTTGCTTGTTGTCTTGCGGTGGGAGTACCATGGAGAGGGGACACTGGGAGAGCTTACTTGCATTTAAAAAAGGCAGTGTACTCTTAGCTCTGTCCTACACTCCTCCAAAAATGAGCAGGGCTGTGCTCTTCCCCTGAGTGAGGCCTGCAGATCAGAGCTGAGCCCTAGTCCCTCAAACTGGGTGCTAAAGTGCTGCTTAGCAACATGCGGCCACCCCAGCCCGTGGAGGCTGCCAGAGGAGATGAGTTCTCCAAGTGAGAGCTTCTATTTAAATATTTCTTACAGTGTACAGAGAGCTGGAAAAGAGGGCAGCAGGCAGAAGGAAAGCAGAGAAACTGTGGAGGAGGAATGAGAAATAAAGGAAGGGTGTCAGCTCCATGCAGGAGAAGATCCAAGGGAAAAAGAAAAGGAGAAGAGAGTAAAATTGAAGGGGAATTGCAAGATGTAAGAGGGGATGTGCTTAGGAAAATCAGCTGATGTTGAAAAGTAGAGCAGCTAGAAGAGGGGCAATGGTTTGAAGCCAGAGGAGAGCAGATTTAGATTGGATGTTAGGAAAAAGTTCTTTACAATGAGGGTGGTTGAGCACTGGAACAGGTTGCCCACAGAGGTGGTTGAGGCCACATCCCCAGAGATATTGAAGGTCAAGCCGGATGGGGCTATTGGTGACCTGATCTAGTTATGTCCCTGCTGACTGCAGGGGGATTGGACTTGGTGACCTTTGGAGGTCACTTCCAACCCAGGTGGTTCTGTGATGTCTTCATCTTTAGGTGCATGTTGGGGGTTAAAGCTTACTGAAGAGAGACCGTGTTGAAATCAGATGGTTTTCTGCTCCTCAGCTCAGTGTTACTGTTTGTCTTTGAACCTGTAGCACTAGGAGTGTTGTTCTGCATAGACAAAGCCAAGTGGAGAGTTCTATTTACCTTTTTATCAGCAGAAGTTAGTGGGTCTGGTAAATTGGAGAGTTGGCAACATTGCCCTTCTCTTTCCAGCTTCCTCAGCAGCTGCAGTTATGCTTTCCTTCCCCTTATGCTTCTGTGCTGCTCGGAAATGCTGGCTCCTCTTTTATCCTTGACATCATTGCTGCTTCTCTGGCTGAAGGTCTCTTGCAAATTGCACTTGAGTCTTGATAGCAACAGCTTTTACCTGGCCACATCAGAACAGACCTCTTTGCACTCATCTGGCTGTTTCTGATGACATCAGAGTAGTCAATCACTTAGAAAATATTTTTCTTTCAGGCTTCACAATGTTGGGTTTTTTTTCTCTTTTTTCTTTGTTACCTCTCAGGTCTGGGTATGAGCTTTACCAGCACTTAAGTAGCTTCCACTGCCTTATGTGCTGTCTTTCTTACGGTGTTGGGACCATCAGGCACCTCCTTGTCTAACCTGGTAAATCATCCCTGGCTAACCTCATGTCATGCTGGGGGAGTCCTAGAATGGTCTGGATTGGAAGGCACCTTGAAGATCATGTAGTTTCAAGCACCCTGCCATGGGCAGGGACACCTTCCACTAGCCCAGGTTGCTCAAGACCTCACCCAAACCTGATCTTGAACACCTCCAGGGAGGGGACATCCACAACCTCCCTGGGCAGCCTGTGCCAGTGTCTCACCAGCCTTGCTGCAAAGAATTTTCTTCCTAATCTCCAGTCTAAATCTCCCCTGTTCCAGCTTCAATCCATTCCCTCTCATCCTATCACTATCCTATCAGAAGTCCCTCCCCAGCTCTCCTGTACCCCCCTCAGGTACTGGAAGGCTGCTGTACGGTCTCCCTGGAGCTTTATCTTTTTGAAGCTGAACAACCCCAGCTCTCCCAGCCTGTCCCCATAGGGTAGGTTCTCCAGCTCTGATCATCTTTGTGGCCTCTCTTTCTGTGCTTTGTGTGAGGTGCGCACAAGGATTTGCCAGATCTTCCCCTCCTTGCCTCAGGCTTTCCACCTGGTGTTCTGCCAACAGAAATAGCAAAACCTAGGAGGAAGAGGTGAGCAGGCTCTTGTGCTTCTGCACTCCCTTGAGGGTCGTTGGCTTTGCCTTCCTGTCCCGTGTAAGCAGAACCATGGCTTGGAACTTTCACCTTCCTTCTTTCTCACTCAGCTTGATGCTGTTTTATTCACTGCATCTTCACCAGTGTCCTCCTTGTCTCCACTTCTGTTTTGAAACTGTAGTCTTGGCTTTGGTGGTTTGTTTGTCACCTTTTTGTTATTTAAATGTACAGAGGTCCATCTCTTGCCTCCCTCTAACCTTTGTAAGTGTGACCAGGAGCTGCACTGTTTTGACTGTGCCTGCTGGATGCTACCTAACTACCGATTCCTCTTTTCATTCCCTCCACTTCTGCCTTTCAGGTCTTCCATTCTCATTCAAATCCCTCCTTTGTGAACAAGCACTCCAAGGGACCTTTCAGTCCTGGCTTTCCTGTTGCATCTTCACTAAGGCTTCCTTTAAGAACTCAAATGACTCAAAATATAATAAGTAAGCAAAAATTAACCCTTCCTAACCTTGTACAAATACAATATCCCTGCTTTATCTTCCAGCCACCTTCACCTTCCTTACTGCTGCTGCTTGGTTTTATCTACTTATTTGATTTATAAACAACTGGAATAGGGGTTGGGTTTTACCTGCAAAGCTCCTGGCACACTGTGGGTGTTCTATAAAGAGAAGATGGTGATGACAATTTAGCAGATTTAGCCCATTTTTAAATTGGGTACATTTTAGTGCTTGACATTGACAGATCTTTCTCTTTTTTTAGAATTTCATTAGCATTTTGTTAGTCTAATAGAATGACTCCTGTGTTGTGCACCTTCATGGAATTGTGGAGTTGTTCTGGCTGGAAGAGACCTTCAAGGTGGTCGAGTCCAAGCTTCAACCCAAGACCACCATGTCCCCAAGTGCCATATCCACATGTTTCTTGAGCACCTTCAGTTATGATGGCTCCACCACCTTCCTGGGCAGCCTGTTTTGATGCCTGACCACTCTTGCAGCAGACATTTTTCCTGATACTCAACCTAAGCCTCCCCTGACACAGTTCCAGGCCATTGCCTCTGATTCTGTCCCCTGATACTAGGGGGAAGAGATCAAGCCCCACCTGGCTCTGATCTCCTTTTAGGGAGCTGTAGAGATCTGGAAGATATCCCCTCAGTCTCCTCTTCTCCAAACTGAAGAACCTCAGCTGCTCCTCACCAGCCTTGGCCTCCAGACCTTTCAGCAGTTTCATTGTCCTTTTCTGGACCTGCTCCAGCCCCCGAATGTCCTTCTTGGAGTGAGTGGCCCAGAACTGAACTCTGTATTCAAGGTGTGGGCTCATCAGGGCTGAGTATGGGGGCACAATCACTGCCCTGCTCCTGCTGGTCACAGCATTGCTGATCCAGGTCAGGCTACTGGTGGCCTTCTTGGCAACCTGGACACACACTGGCTCCTCTTCAACTGACTGTCAACCATCACCCTCAGGTCCTTTTTCTGTGGTCTAACAAGTGCTGAATAGAGAGGGAGATTGAGTTCTTTAGTGGTGATGCCCTTGATTCCATTCAGTAACCTGTGGAAGCTAATGAATCTGATGGAAATGGGAAGGGTCATCCATCCCTTTTAAGGCTTAAACCAAGATGCATGTATCTGAGTAAAGACAGCTGAAGCTAGAGATGGCTTTAAAAGAGGAGAGGAAAAAGAGGTGATACATCAGGCAGGAATGGAGTCAGGCTGCAGTGTGTGAGAATAGTTGTTTTGATCTGTGTTGAACATACTCACCCTGGGCTGCTTCAAAAGAATCATGGCCAGGAGATTGAGAGAGGTGATTCTGCCTCTCTGCCAAGTGAGTGAGACCTCACCTAGACTACAGTGTCCAGATGTGGGACACAACATGAGAGAGACAAAGATGACAAGAGGGCTGGAGCATCTCTCCTACAAGGACAGGCTGAGACAGTTGGGGTTGTTCAGCTTGGAGAAGAGAAGGTTCTGGGGAGACCTAGTAGCTACATTTCAATATCTGAAGGGTACCAACAGGAAGGCTGGGGAGGGACTGTTCAGAAAGGCCTGTGGGGATAGGATGAGGAGTGATGGTTTGAAACTGGAGCAGGGCAGATTTAGGTTGGACATTAGGAAGAGGCTCTTTACAATGAGAGTGATGAAGCGCTGGAAGAGACTGCTTAGGGATGTGGTTGAGGCCCCAGGCCTGGAGACATTGAAGATCAGACTTGATGTGGCCCTGGGAAGCATGATCTAGTTGGAGGTGTCCAACCCCTCTGTACTCAGCTGGGACAAGATGCCCTTTGAAGGTCCCTTCCAACCCAATGCAATCTATGAAGCTGTAAAGACACATTTTACTTAGCCACTCGTCTGTGTGGTGACTGGGAGAAGAGCACTGCTGGAAGTTCCCAAGGCTTTCACCACCTGGAGTTTGCTGTAGGAATTGCTCATTTCACTTCTGTTTCTATTGCTCCAGGTACACCGACTGGATTGGTTTCCCAGTTTCAAATACTTCTCATGTCTGAGAGCCAAGTTCACCTTTCAAGTATGCAAGGAATGGAAATTTCCACTGCCAGATTTTCCTTGCAGTGAACTATTTTCTCCCACACACTGTAGTAGGTTTATGTTCACAGCCCTACGTGGGGTATGCCTGATCCGTTTCTCATCTTGTCATGCTCAAACAGGGGCTGGGGCGAAGCTTTAGCTGTCACTGCACAAGCTCCTGTACATCTGCATCATTTCCCTGGCTCCTTCAGCTGTCCATCTCAGAATAACTGAAATACCATACCAGTACCTCTACCAGAACTGGGCAATGATGGAAAACAGAGACCTATTAAGACAAAGTCCTGCAAAGCTCGTTCTGTGTGTAAGGCTCTGTAAAATGTGGGACCTGTTGTTGGCCTGCGTGAGCTTCAGCAAGTCCAAGTGCATCTGGGTCAGGCCAGTCCCAAGTACAAACCCAGGCTGGGTGTGGAGTGGGTT